>OZ004654.1:7804227-8231485 GCA_963924495.1 Nemapogon koenigi | reverse complement strand
TAAGGGGGCGGCGATCAATTTTAGTATACTTTCTTTAATATAATTTAAACTATACATTTTAAAATTATAAAAAACTAGCATTCCGCCCCCGGCTTCGCCGTGTATATTTACGAACAAAATTAAATATACCCTACCCCTACCCAAACCCCTACCCCTAACCCCTACCACTACCACCACCTCTAACGCTATTTTGTTCTATAGTTTTCGCAGCGCACGACGTAAGGAATTTATTAGGTCATTTTTATACACCTTGGGTTACATTATTGGAGGATTATTACGGATCCCTAATTTTTTGAAAATAGAATATAGCCTATGTCACTCAGGGTGAATGTAGCTTTCCAATGGTGAAATAATTTTTGAAATCGACACAGTAGTTTTTGAGTTTATTCATTACAAACATACACATACACAAAAATACAATTTCCTCTTTATAATATTAGCATAGATATCTAATATGCAATATGCATTCCTTATAAGTCCTTTCATTTGATATGTCACATGATGCACTTGAAAAAATATATTTTATTTTACGTTTTAATTCTTCACCAAAAATTTATTCGATTTTATTTACGCTATTTGTCTGTGATTTGGTCATGAAACTCCCACGTTTCAACATTGTTTGTCCAGTAGATTCGGAGAGAGGTGACAGACGGATAGACAGACACACCTAATCTATGCACACGAGTGATCCTATAAAGGCCTCCGTTTTTTCATCGGAAGTTTCCACAGATATTTTCTTCTGAAAATTTGCAGACATTAATATATTTGCTATTTATTACTATTATTGTATTACTTAGTGACCCATCTCAGCATCGCTCGGGTACAAAACTTGTTTATCAATATTTAATTTTCCTGGAGAAAGAGATATTTTCCCGGGATAAAAAGTAACATCTTTTGCATTTGAAAACATACTACTGCGTACCCAAAGGGTAAAAACGGAAACCCTACTACTAAGACTCCGCTGTCCGTCCGTCTGTCCGTCCGTCTGTCTGTCACCAGGCTGTATCTCATGAACCGTGACAGTTAGACAGTTGAAATTTTCACAGATGATGCATTTCTGTTGCCGCTATAACAACCAATACTAAAACACAGAATAAAATAAATATTTAAGAGGGCTTCCATACTACAAACGTGATTTCTTGCAGTTTTTTTAGATAATGGTACGAAGTCCGACTCGCACTTGGCCGGTTTTTTTAAATAGTATTTTAATGTTGGTGAATATTACTCCATAATTCTAGTATCTAATATTCACCAACACAATAATAGCACCCTACATTAATACACCGCTAGATTGCAGTTTAATTACGTTGTGTAATGAGTATTCTGTGTAAATGAGCTCGTTACGGGTTAGTGCATGTCTATCTGATTATTATATAATGCAATACAAATTACTTAATATCTTATATACTTAAATCTAATCTAAACATTCAAAATAACTAAATAAACCAGGTGAACATGACAAGAGTTATAAAATCTATGATTTGTATAGAGTTATAAAATCTATGATTTGTATGTTTAGTCACGTTATAATAATTGGATGTAATCTCACAAACCAATTTAAAAAATTCTTTCACAGAGCTACGATTTTTACATTCCCTTTAAAAATAGTATAAAAACGACGGGAATAAAAAGCGATTTTTGAAAATATATTGACCAAATTTCCACTCAGGTAACCCTTCCATCAGACAGGTAATAAGTTACCTAGGTACCTGAGGTAACCCAACCATATCTGAGTACAAGTTTAGTAGCTAACTTCAGTACGAACATTCCTGTGAGATGCTGTATTAATAATAACACGAGCTATGTTGTACAAGAGATATTGCTCTGGAGACTTGTCTGACGATCATGACATTTGAGAACTAAAAGCAATATAGTTTTGACGACGCGATGGAAATAAATCTATTTACCTAAATCTATCATCACGCCTTTCATCCCAAGAGGGGTAGGCACTTAGGCAGAGACAATGGAATGTCATTTGTTACGATCCTGACACCCCTCTTTCGCTTCTTTTATATTCATCATACCTTCTTTTATATTAATCATTTTGACTCGAACGAAGGTATAAAACGATAGAACCAATTGCCAGACAAGGAATGCCCGGCTGAAGAATGTACAACACTAGAATGTCAGAGCAAATTAATGGGTCGGGCAAATCCGTGCTCGGCCATTTTAGTGTTGGACATTCTCGAGACGGGCATTCCTTGGCTGACAATTGGTTCCGTCGTTTTTCACCTTCGTTTGAGTCAAAACTAAAACCAATGAAGTCCTAACTAAGTATGTTCACCCCTCGGATCCCGTTAACACAGTTTTATGGGGCGTAATTTTTTTAAGATATTGAACCCTTTAAGATATTGAAATAAAATAAAAATCAAATACTAAGCCTAAATACTAACTATAATCCCTGAAACATCAGAATCCATTTAGTTGTTTCAGTCAGAGCCAATAATAATTCTAAACAAATATTAATCGCAGGAAACTTTACCTAGTGCATGACAGTATCGCCTTACAAAGCCTTTGTGAATTTCGTTTCACAAACCACATTGTCGCTTCATTTCTTCTGTATGAAATAGCAAACTGAACTTTACTATTGTGGCGAGGCTATGTACGAATACCTACATACAATACTTGTATTCCGCCTCCGGCTCTGCCCGTGGATATATATTTGAACATAATAAAATATAGCCTATGTCACTCATGAATATCATAAGGTTCAATTAAGTTATTTGCTTTGTGTAAATAATTCGACTATTCAAATTTAATTGTTGTAGCAGAAAAAAACAAGAATTTGTGTTTTAAATTTACTAAAGAATGTTATAAATACGTTCTTATAAATAAATTTCAGGATTGTCTACAGAACTTGGCACCCATTTAGATCTCAAATCTTTTGTCGGTGGAGTCGACAACCACACCATACCTAAGTAATTATCATAACAGTGAACTTGGCTCCCATTTTCACATTTATGTTTTTGGTGGGATATCATTACTTTTTGTAAATAAATTTATTATTATTTAAAAGTGATCTACTTCCCCTAATACAAATGACGATTTTAAAAGATTTTTTTAACGAGTCATAAAAACTTTTTTGGACGTTATAAATGTTAAAAAAAATTCAAATCTTATAAATTCACCGTTTTCAAATTTTTTCCTTTGTATACATACAATTACCTATCTGGATGCCAAATTTATATTTATGTCTAGATTGGGTGATATTTGTATAGAGATAGTTGGCAAATTTTTTTCCCGGAAATTCTTTAGGATATTTTTTTATGACACAATTCAAAAAAATAACGGGCGAAGTCGAAGCGAGAGTGTAAAACTACTAACAATATAATCCAAAACCGTTACTTCTTTACAAACGTAATAACCAGACTGTCTTGCATCCAAGTGTGATAATACGAAACGACTTTAGAGTTGTATTCATTCCGTCTCTTCGTCATGAAAGTTTTAATGTTCCTGAATTATTCCTGAAAATTTCCATGAAGGGGACCTCGGGACCAACTTTTGTAAGGAATTCATTAAATTCATACGAAAATCTCGCTTTTTGACTGCACTGGAAATTCTTTATGGAGATCTTTGACTGTCTAATGAAACTGTTGAGTCCTGTTTAGATAATTATATGATTTATAAGGTCACCAATTTGGGATACATTATAACTGCATCTGCACGCCTGTTCTCTTAAGGGATAAATACTGCTGTGGATGGGATTTGAACCAGTGGCATCCTGAGCTGCACCATACCATACCATACCTTTAGCCGTTAGACCACCGTCGATACAAAAATTGACAACTTCGTGTCAATAGCAACTGTTGCTAAGGCTTTTTAACCGACTTCCAAAAAAAGAAGGAGAAGGTTCTCAATTCGGACCGTATTTTTTTTATTTTTTTTTTATGTTTATATGTACATCGATAACTCCGCCAATTATGAACCGATTTTGAAGGTTTCTTTTTTAATCGACAGATAATTCTTCCGGATTGGTCCCATTTTTATCTCATAAAAATTGGTTCATTAGTTTTTCAGAAAATTTGAAAAAACTGACTTTATAAGTAAATTTTTCTTGATATCTCGATAAAATATGTACCGTTTTAGACAACTTATTTTTTTCAAGACATAATAATTTCTGGACATTATCTCACAGAGATATGACGAAAATCGGTTCAGTAGTTTTTCAGAAATTCAGTAATTAATTTCTGTTTACGGCTGAAATTATGTATCAGAAAAAGCTTTAGCAACGGTTGCTATTGACACGAAGTTGTCAATTTTCGTGACGATGGTCTAGCGTTTAAATGTAATGGGGTGCATAGGATGCACAAGCACATGGTTCAAATCACATCCACAGGGGTATTTTTTTTTTAAATTTCCATCAATATTTTTTTAGTTGCGTTATTATTTGTCTCTCAAGGCAGCAAAATCACTTAAAAGCGTAAAATAAACCTTTTAAAAAAAAGTGCACCGACTTCAAAAATTTGCACTGAAAAGTAAGAAATAATAAAAATTTCGTCGTAGAATTTGAAGACGGTTGGTGCCAAATTAGAAACAACTTAGTTCCCAAATTCACTAATCTAGATAATTCATTAGGAACCTACGATCATCAGTACAAACACAGATAATATTGAACAGATCTTTATATCCCTAGATGTTTACTTAATTTTGTATCCTAATTTGGCACCAACCGTCTTCAAATTCTACGACGAAATTTTTATTATTTCTTACTTTTCAGTGTAAATTTTTGAAGTCGGTACACTTTTTTTTAAACGGTTTATTGTGTATTAAAGTAAAGGCTCTGTTTGTCCCTTCCGGATATCCTTTAGATCCTTTACAAGAAATATTAAAACTTATTCTATACACCCGAATACGTATCCTTCTGTTCATAATACATTTTCTTTATAAACCTTTATCCTGTCGCTCGTCACCCTTTGTGTGGATTTCATATTAAGACTTTTCGAATCACACATAATATACTACTAGCTTAAACCCGCGGTTTCACATACACCAAAGAAAATAAATAAATCAAAAATAAAGATAAAATCTTCACGGTTTGCCTTGTTTTGAAGAATATTTGATACACGCAGGTAATACGATTTCCCTATACAAATTTCTATACCCCGTTGCAACCCTTAAAAATCCAAACATACGTATTTTATTACTTGTTTTGAAGAATATTTGAACCAACTTGATTTACGCAGGAAAAAAAATTTTCCATACAAACGTATTTACCCCATTTAATCCCTTAGAAGTTGAATATCGAAATGTCCTTCCTTATTCCTTGTCTACATAATAAACGGAACCTAGCTTCCTAGGTCCAAGAGTTTGGGCTGGGCGTTGATGAGTCAGTGAATCGGAACTTCTCTTTTTATGTATGTATATATTAGACCGGTACACAAATTTTCACAGGATACTTTTTGGGGATTTTGAACCTTTGTCCACTATATATCAATCATCACGCCTTATATCCCAAGAGGGGTAGGCAGAGACAATCGAATGCCATTTGCTACGGTTGACATACCTCTTTCGCTTCTTTTATATTCACCATACTTTTCATACATGCTCGGCGAATGTGTGTACTTTTTAACCGACTTCCAAAAAAAGGAGAAGGTTCTCAATTCGGACCGTATTTTTTTTTAATTTAATATCTAAATCAATCCCTATTTCCCTTGGTCACACCATAACTTGAGAAAGACTTAACCGATTTCATTCATCTTTTTTTTAATTAAGATAAATTAAAAAAATTGAGAAAATTTACGCGTTTGACAGTTCGCGCATTTGATGAATGTGAATTTAGCAGACAGCTGTTTTTTTAGCGGTTGTAGTAGTGGTAGGGGTAGTGGTAGTGGTAGTAGTTGGAGTAGGGGTAGGGATAGTGGGAGTGGTTGGAGTAGGAGTAGGGGTAGTGGTAGTTGTTTTCCACGGACGAAGGAAAGCAGGCAAGCCAACGTTTGGGCTTGAATTGTCAAAGTGCGATAGGTTTTTCTTTATGCTGAGATCACATTTAAATTATTATTTATTTTAAATTGGGAAAAAACTTAATTAAGAGCGTTTACATGTAAATCGTACTTTTGGGTCAAAAACTGTACTATTTCAACAGTATAATTTCCATGAAGTACTTGAAGAAATTACCTGTTATTTAGCCACATTATAGAGCATATTGTTATCTAAAATGTTAATTAAGAAAACTTTTAAATTAATAAAGATTTTTTGAATTATAACAAGATAATTGAGACGGCTTTTCTCAATTTCGCTTTCATCATCAAGTTTCAAACTTCCAATATCTGAAATCACTTGCCGATCTCACAATAAAAAAATATTATTAAACTATAAATTTAATATCCTCAGGAAAATAGTTATCAATAATAATATTTTGGTTCTTTTCTTCAGAAATTAAAATGACAATCATATAAAAAAAGTTAGAATTATAGCCCATAACATTGTTATTTTATCTATAAATCTCACTTCATTTTAAATGATTATTATTTATTGTAATAGAACAACATCTTCTTTAGAATTTAAGCGTTAAAATTAAAATTATAGTATTTTTGTAAGGTAATATTTTTAAATACCTATTTAAAAAAAATGCTGTTAAAATCAGCGCGCGAAAAAATAATAAATAAAACTGGGGACCAAAATTGGTTGGTCCAACTATAATGATAGCGAATACTTTATTTACGCACACAAACACAATCGCTTCCGTGCAGGTGAACATTTGCTGTGAAATACCTAAACAGAGGATGAATAGAGAGCTAACAGATCTGATTTAAAACCATTTAACATGGCAATCAGTACTCATATCATTACGAAAAAAATGGTATTACGTTGATCGTATTTCAGACACTTGGTGTGTACTCAAAATGTATTTTCAGAAACTTTGCCCGATAGAAAAAAATTGCTAAGTGGCCTCTGAAAAAACGTAAAATCTTAAATATCTATAAATTATTTAAGCTAATAAAGAACTGGCCTGATTTAAATTTTCAATAAAGTGGCTATTTTTAACCGACTTCCAAAAAAAGAAGGAGAAGGTTCTCAATTCGGACCGTTTTTTTTTTTTTTTTTTAATTTTTTTTTTTATGTATGTATGTACATCGATAACTTCGCCAATTGTGAACCGATTTTGATGGTTTCTTTTTTAATCGACAGATAATTCTTCCGGATTGGTCCCATTTTTATCTCATAAAAATTGGTTCATTAGTTTTTCAGAAATTTTGAAAAAACTGACTTTATAAGTACATTTTTCTTGATATCTCGATAAAATATGTACCGTTTTTGACAACTTATTTTTTTCAAGACATAATAATTTCTCGACATTATCTCACAGACATATGACGAAAATCGGTTCAGTAGTTTTTCAGAAATTCAGTAATTAATTTCTGTTTACGGCTGAAATTATGTATCAGAAAAAGCCTTAGCAACGGTTGCTATTGACACGAAGTTGTCAATTTTCGTGACGATGGTCTAGCGTTTAAATGTAATGGGGTGCATAGGATGCACAAGCACATTACAAGGTTCAAATCACATCCACAGGGGTATTTTTTTTTAATTTTCCATCAATATTTTTTTAGTTGCGTTATTATTTGTCTCTCAAGGCAGCAAAATCACTTAAAAGGGTAAAATAAACATTTTAAAAAAAAGTGCACCGACTTCAAAAATTTGCACTGAAAAGTAAGAAATAATAAAAATTTCGTCGTAGAATTTGAAGACGGTTGGTGCCAAATTAGAAATAACTTAGTAGGTACCCAAATTCATTAATCTAGATAATTTATTAGGAACCTACGATCATCAGTACAAACATAATATATAATATTGAACAGATATTTATGTTCTTAGATGTTTACTTAATTTTGTATCCTAATTTGGCATCAACCGTCTTCAAATTCTACGACGAAATTTTTATTATTTCTTACTTTTCAGTGCAAATTTTTGAAGTCGGTGCACTTTTTTTTAAAAGGTTTATAATATAAATAAATAATTTAATGATTTTCCATTTTCGCCCTTTTATTTCAAGCAGCGTAATGTCACTGCTTCTCTATCACTCCTATCTAATAGAGAGTAGTATTTCTTACTCAATACTCAATTAAGGCGTCTTGTTATTAAGTGTTGTGTTGTGTGCAGTACCGAAAAATAATTAATATGGGCAACAAAAAGCCGGAGCATGATGAGGGCGGTGCCATCTCTCCTCAAGGTCTTTGGCTCTATTCAAGTCGTAAACCATAGACTATACGTCATGACATATTGATGTATGGTCTATGGTGCTCTTTCGCGACATTTTGTTAACTCCTTGCGGAGTTTTAAAAAAAATATAGTAGACTCATTAGAGTGTTCCCCTCCACGGAAATCTTTAGTAAAAGGCGAAAGATTTATACGTTTTGAAGGGAAACCAGAGTAACGCTGTACTGGGGACGATTTGTATATACAACTAGCTGAATGTTGGACAAGGTGAAGTTTAGTGAACACTAGTGGCGCCATCTGTTGGTCACTTTTGGAACTATACAATTTTAAAATTGTATTTTCTACTACGGTTTTAGTTTTAATGTGTAACATCTTAGCTAACGCTATATGACATAAATTTATAGGGAGCTATTTCGTGAAATGTGACGGAAATGTATAGGTAATGTCAAACGTAACGGAAGTGGGTAACCGGAAGTAAATAAATTCAAATTTAGAATTAAAATCGATTTTTAGGTTATTTAGATGTTACACATTATTGGCGACATTTGTAGCATGCCTATGCACCTAACCTAACTATGCTCAAAAACTGTGGATTGGTATAAAGCGGCGATTCGTGCCTCTGCTACTTCGCCTTGCTATCAAAGGTCGTTTTCTAACTAAATCTGTCTACCCCAAAAATCAGGTCCCATGGAGCCTGCCATGCCCCGACGTAAGAAGCATCCAGGAGTGGCATACAAGGCAAACGAGTTTTTTAAACCTGGACCTACTGAAGAATGGAGACCTCAACCATCAGCATTCGATCGGGCATCTATATCTACACATTATACCTATGTATCACGTAAAAACTACTGAACCAATTTGGATGGGGTTTACCTTGTATGTTCCATAAAAGTACACCTAGGTCGTCCTAAGCCAGCATTTCCTTTCATTTCAGCCATATTAACCTTTTTAGTCAATCTTTCATCCTTCATTCTTTCAACGTGTCCAAACCAGCGTAAACTACTTTTCTTCATTCTAGTCACAACATCATCTTTCACTCTACATTCTTTTCTTATTACTCCGTGCGACGTCGAGACGCGTCCCTACTAGTCTCTACTCAATTTTTACCCCTCATATTGGTATCCTAGCCATACCACAAAGCATAAATAGATTGATGGTACAAAATAAAAAAACAAACATAAAGTAGAGGCACGTGGTTCTGACACCTATAAAATAAAATGTGGGAAATTAAAAAAGTTTACGAATGTTGCTCAGTTTATGGCCGACTGAAACTTTTTAGTATTGTATTATAACGTATATAGAGCTCATGGATATGTAAGAGATATACTTAATGTATGGAGGTCCTTAGTCTCTGTCTACCCTACTGGGATACAGACGTGAGTTTATGTATGTGAACATGAGAGATATGTCTGAGTCGTGTCATGTGGAGGTCCTTAGTCTCTGTCTACCCCATATAATAATAAAGGCATCCTGTTAATTTACAGTATATAGAGTCACGTAGTTAGACCACAGACGTTCGTGGA
Organism: Nemapogon koenigi; assembly: GCA_963924495.1. Lineage (NCBI taxonomy): Eukaryota > Metazoa > Arthropoda > Insecta > Lepidoptera > Tineidae > Nemapogon > Nemapogon koenigi. Next base: position 8,221,805 of record OZ004654.1, on the reverse strand, counting down.
ATTTCAGCTGTAAGCAGTTACCTGAAAATGATATCTTCAGTAGTTTAATCTATAGTGATATACGTAGATAATAATTTAGAATTCTGTACAAACATTTAAACACACGTTGCGGTGTGCTCAGAAATATCTGTTATTTATTTAAGAAATACGACCATGAACCAATGGGTTATTCATTAACCGACTTCCAAAAAAAAAGGAGAAGGTTCTCAATTCGGACCGTCTTTTTTTTTTTTTTTATATGTGTGTACATCATAGAGTTCTAAGCCTATGGAGGGGCCATAGACGGGCTCCCCCTTTCGCCAATTTTTCCCCCTTTGACCAGTTATACTGACCAGGTGCGCAGTAATAAGTAACCTTAGATTTTGTTGGTATCGTTTAGTGTCGCAAGACAGAGCTTTAGGAAAATAGTTAATTGTGATGTTTTAAATAGGAAACGCGATCTAGGACGTCAAACTTGCTGAAACATAGTGTTTCCAATCATTAATTATAATTATTATGCTTGTATTTTAACATAATCATCATATAACGTAAAATCCGTTGCGACAATAAAACGACAGAAAAATACAGTGGTACAGGGGCTAGTACTAGACGTTTACCTCCCCTCCCGCCAAAAATGGCAGAAAAAATTGTTCGGTTATTTAGCTCTTCCCGTCCGTAAATACTCAAAGGTGTACATCGATAACTCCGCCAATTGTGATCCGATTTTGATGGTTTCTTTTTTAATCGTCAGATAATTCTTCCGGATTGGTCCCATTTTTATCTCATAAAAATTGGTTCATTAGTTTTTCAGAAATTTTGAAAAAACTGACTTTATAAGTACATTTTTCTTGATATCTCGATAAAATATGTACCGATTTTGACAACTTATTTTTTTCAAGACATAATAATTTCTCGACATTATCTCACAGACATATGACGAAAATCGGTTCAGTAGTTTTTCAGAAATTCAGTAATAAATTTCTGTTTACGGCTGAAAATGTATCAGAAAAAGCCTTAGCAACGGTTGCTATTGACACGAAGTTGTCAATTTTCGTATCGACGGTGGTCTAGCGGTTAAATGTAATGGGGTGCATAGGATGCACAAGCACATTACATGGTTCAAATCACATCCACAGGGGTATTTTTTTAAATTTTCCATCAATATTTTTTTAGTTGCGTTATTATTTGTCTCTCAGGCAGCAAAATCACTTAAAAGGGTAAAATAAACGATTTAAAAAAAAGTGCACCGACTTCAAAAATTTGCACTGAAAAGTAAGAAATAATAAATATTTCGTCGTAGAATTTGAAGACGGTTGGTGCCAAATTAGAAACAACTTAGTTCCCAAATTCACTAATCTAGACAATTCATTAGGAACCTACGATCATCAGTACATACAAACATAGATAATATTGAACAGATCTTTATCTTCTTAGATATTTACTTAGTTTTGTATCCTAATTTGGCACCAACCGTCTTCAAATTCTAAGACGAAATATTTATTATTTCTTACTTTTCAGTGCAAATTTTTGAAGTCGGTGCACTTTTTTTTAAAATGTTTATATTTAAAAATTTGTACATAATCCGACAAACCACACTTAGAGGATTTACCATCTAAATATACCTTAAGAGAACTGGCCACTCGTTAGGTATAGCCTCACAAATACCATCGGCTAAAAGAGGGAGACTTGGTATTCTGGTACCCTGGGACCGTAACACGGTTTTGGGAGCTGTAAGGCAACCCGTGACGAAAAAAAATTAACCAATTAATAAAACATGGTATTTACTTTGTGTTCAATATAAATTGGACCAAAACCAATATAGCACATTCCGTCACGAGAGGCGCCTGAAAAAATTCCTTTTATCTCTGAAAATTACAGTACGCTTTTAAATTGAAATAAATTGAAAAGTCTAAAATACATGTTCAAAAATATCTTCTACTAGCTGTCTGCCCCCGGCTTCGCCCGTGAATATTTTCGAACAAAATAAAATATACCCTACAGCACTCATAGATAATGGCTTGCCTGCACTAGCCCTACCCTTTCTAATTTGGCACCAACCGTCTTCAAATTCTACGACGAAATATTTATTATTTCTTACTTTTCAGTGCAAATTTTTGAAGTCGGTACACTTTTTCTTAAAATAAATTTTTAGTATTTGTTGTTATAGCGGCAACAGAAATACATCATCTGTGAAAATTTCAACTGTCTAACTATCACGGTTCATGAGATACAGCCTGGTGACAGACAGACGGACGAACGGACGGATGGATAGCGGAGCCGTAATAGGGTCTCCGTTTTTACCCTTTGGGTACGGAACCCTAACAATTATAAAAGTGGACACTTGCTGGTGAATGTGTTCTGCCTACCCCTCTTGGGATAAAAGGCGTGATGATAGATAAACTACTGTAAAACTTAAACGTTATTTCAAAATACACGTTGCCCTCTTGTGAAATTTCAGCTCCATTTTTCAGTATTTTCAGTAGGTACGTGTTAGCATAGCGTCGACATATTCATGTTCAGGAAATGAAATAGGAAATTGTGGCCCTGTCGCCCTTTGACTGTCTTTATCTAGCTCACGGATGCTGGCACATCTGATTGTATATCTCTGTTGCTCGGTGTGACGTAATGTGCCAGCTCTCATAGTCTGACTTATAATCTAATACCATAAAGTAGGGATATTCATTATTTAGAAGGGATATGAAAATATTAACAAACATTTTGTTATTTTAATGAAAGTTCAAATTCCAATAAAATCTACCATTTATCTATCTATCATCACGCCTTTCATCTCAACAGGGGTAGGCAGAGACAATCGAATGCCATTTGTTACGATCCTGACATACCTCTTTCTCCGTTTCAAGTCCACAGTGCTACCAATTACGCTATCGACTACCTTATTATAATAAAAATAAAATAATAATAGCCTTTATTTCAGACAATTGTTACATAATTACATTTATTTCTAAAAACTACATCGATAACCGGTGTCTGCGTGCCCCTTGGCAAAGGCCTCCTCCATATTCTTCCAGCTTCCTCTGCATTGGGCCAGCCTGATCCATGTTTTACCCGCTACTGCCATGATGTCGTCTTGCCATCTTCTATATTGTCTTCCTCTCTTTCTCTTATTGTATTTGGGGTACCAAAAAGTTACACATTTGCTCCACTTATCCTTTCCTCTCATTACGTGGCCTGCCCATCTCCATTTTAGAGATTTAATTTTAGTTGTTACGTCTTCTAGCTTTGTTGTTTCTCTGAGGCATTCGTTCCTGATTCTGTCGCTCTTCCTTTTCCCCAGCATGCTCCTTTCCATTGCTCGTTGGCAGGACTCTAGTCTCCTAATATGAGATTTATTTAGAGCTATTACGAATTATTAGACTACCTATTAGACTACCTTATTACGAACATTTAAAAAACTAGAAAAAAAGTAAATATTCTGAAATTTACGTAATTGAAACGGCATTGCTGTGTAGGTCAATGATAGGGACGAAAAATAATTAATTTACGTAATATGTATTCATAAACATTTGAGTACGGAATCCTAACAAAATATATAATTAATGAATGTAAATAGATCCCTTATGAATATCCCAACCATGTCACAGCATACACAATACATAAATATTATGTTGACTTCACAAATATACATGTGTACCTCCTTAATTAGTTCCTGAAACACTTGTAGAGATTCATGCAAATTACTGAAATTACTCGAATAAAGTTTCAATTTGTATTTATTGAAATGCGTGTAGAAATTATGACCAACTTAGTTTTTGCCGGCGGTTTCATCCGCCCCCTCCTCATCCTGTTTTTATAGTAACTAACATTCCGCCCCGGCTTCGTCCGTGGATATTTACGAACAAAATAAAATATACCCTATACCTACCCCTACCCCTACCTCTATCCCTACCCCTACCACTACCCCCACCCCTACCCGTACCCCTACCACTACCTCTATATCATCAATGTAAGGAATTTCTTAGGTCATTTTTTTACACCTTGGGTTACATTATTGGAGTTTTAGTAAGGATCCCTAATTTTTTTGAAAATAGAATATAGCCTATGTCGCTCAGGGTGAATGTAGCTTTCCAATGGTGAAACTATTTTTGAAATCGGCACAGTAGCTTTTGAGTTTATTCATTACAAACATACACACAAAAATACAAATCTTTCCTCTTTATAATATTATATTAGTATAGATTAATCTCGATCTAAAAAGTATTAACCCCATTAGAGAAGAATGCAGAGTGAAAGATGATGTTTTCACTAAAATGAAGAAAAGTTGTTTACGCTGGTTTGGACATGCTGAAAGAATACTTTAAAAAATATTGATTGTAGACTTTCTTAGAACTAGACACAATCACCGAGAATGTATGTAAGTTATGATAAAAATAAAATAAGTGAAAGAGGTAGGTATGTCAGGATCGTAGCAAATGGCATTCGAATACTTACCCCTCTTGGGATAAAAGCCGTGGTGATAGATAGATAATATAGCGTCATTCAGTATTCAGTAACAGCTCAACGGATTTGTATCCACATAAAGTCTAAAACTACTGAAGCGGTTTGTCTAATCCATCAGTTATAACGAAATGATGTAGGAAAAAAATAAGTAGAATACACTAATCTACAAAAAACTATGTGGTAGTATATATCTATCTCTAATAGGTAAGTAGTTATACATAACAATATAAAAACCTTAAATCTAATCTAAACATTAAAAATAACTAAATAAACCAGGTCCGCGTGGGATAGTAGCAAGAATACTTGATGTATTTCCCTGTTTAGCGAGGAAGGAGCCAGCCCTCTTGTCACTAGAAGAGATGATCAGTCGACGGGATATATCTTTAACAAACTTTTTGACATTTGAACCCCACGGTTTTTACACCAAACGGCACAAATTTGTAGTTTTCAATAATTAAACTATATTTGCGCCGTTTGTTAGACTCTGCGATTTCAGCTTTGATTACTGTTTCCCTGAGATGAGACGGGGCTAATGTGTCCACGCACGTAGCATCCCATACAAGAGCCCGACCTCGCTCCCAGGGAATCAGAGTCATTCCATCGGGTCTCTTACCGTCTTCCTGGATTATTAGTTATAAGCGTATTTATGTAGGTATTTAAATTATTGAAAACCCATTTTGTACCCGTGCGAAGTCGGAGGCAAGGTAACTAGTTAAATATTTAACGCGTAAGTTGTGGTGCACAGTGCAAAGTGAAAAATATGTTTTCAGCGAATTTTTACAGGCGACGAGAATTGGTCGCGAAGTTGCCTTGTTTATTATTTGTGTTGCGACAGCTGACTTGCTACTATGGGTAGTATAGGTGGGGGCAATTCGTTAACAACATGACTAAAACCACGCGCGTAAACTGCTATCTTAGCGCAGCGAGGAGAAGAAAAATACATTATTTCTAAAGAGTACAAATGTATTGAGTCTGTTCCAAGAGTGGTCATTGGTGTTACTTTTGTTGGTCATATATCTATCTTCACGCCTTTTATCCCAAGAGGGGTAGGCACAGACAATCGAATGCCATTTGTTACGATCCTAACCTCTTTCGCTTCTTTTATATTCATCATATATTTCATACATGCTCGGCGATTGTGTGTACCTACTTTTAATATTTTCAACGATCAAACCATTGTTGATATCTTTAATAAAAGTACACCTAGGTCGTCCTCTGCCAGCATTTCCTTTCACTTCGGCCATATAAACCTTTTTAGTCAATCTTTCATCCTTCATTCTTTCAACGTGTCCAAACCAGCATAAACTACTTTTCTTCATTTTAGTTACAACACCATATTTCACTCCGCATTTTTCTCTGATGACATCGTCGATACGCTCACATATCTATGTAAAGAATGCATTTCAACTGCATTTATCTTAGTTTCATGCTTCTTATTCCATACCCAAGTCTTTTCAAGTAAGTGATGGAACTAAAACAGCATTACGTATATTAATTTTACTTTTAGTTGTAAGTTGTGTATTTCTGCATACATTGTTTAGTCCACCAAATACCTTGCTTCCCGCTTTCACTCTCCTTTCAATTTCCTTGTCTATATTTCCACTTCTTGTAAACATACTAGGTACTTAAATAAATTCTAACGCTCTATTGATGTATAGAGCAGTGCTAGAACGTACTGTAGGTATTTAATGTAAACCGTGCGTCTGTTGACACATACAGTAAGGAATGGGCCCCCATAACAAATGTTGTTGTCGTCCCAACTTATAGCCACGTGTACACTTTACTATCGACTACTGCACTATACATTTACTTTCAGGAACACTCTCACCTGAAATTGTTAAAAATTTCTCGTGTATTAAGAAAACTACATTTTTAACCGAACTTCAAAAAAGAAGGGGGGTTCTCAATTCGTCGGAATCTCTATTTTTGTATGTATGTTCCCCGATTACTTGAAGACGCCTGGACCGATTTGGAAAATATTTTATTGTTTGAAAGGGTATACTTCACAGGTGGTCCCATGGTCATCAGGTCAGGATCTGATGATGGGATCCTGAAAAAATCGAGTACTCTAAAAATTTTATAGGCACACTTAAAGCGATTTGGGTATTTTTTATTTTGTTTGAAAGGATATACTTAAAACCTAGAAAGTATACATTTTCAAACAAAAAAATAATTTTCCAAATCGGTCCAGGCGTCTTCAAGTAATCGGGGAACATACATAAAAAAACGTAAAAGATTCCGACGAATTAAGAACCTCCTCCTCCTTTTTTGAAGTCGGTTAACAAATGTGTTGTCAAAGTTGCGAGAACTGATTTCATACAGGAAAGTTAGAGAGGCAAAAGCAAGTAGTAAAATTTTGGAGTCAAGATAGAATCTGTGCAAAATGTATTCTAACATAACCGCGGTATCAACATCTGATAAATAATATTTTGGAGGTTGACTTATAGACCGCGTAAAGTATAGAGAGGAATTATCTTGTGGAGATTGTTGCTTTTATTCATTGATAGCCTCGCCATGTAGGTACATACACTATGTGTGGTTCGGTTGCGAAATGGAGAAGAAGGAATAAATATCATAACATTTGAATTTTTCCCGAAGGATTTCCGATATAAAAAAATAGTCACTCTCCGGACCCCCACCACTCCAAGCGATATCAGAATATTTTAGGCCCAACCTCAAAAAAAACACTGATTTTTCGGCTTCCCCCCTCCCCCGCCCTCCCCCCCTTAAATGTGTCGATAGGATTTATAGTTTCCGAAATATGATGATCTATATTTTTGAAAAAATTACGCTCTCTACACTCTGGCACTCTTATTAATAAACTCGAAGTAGCGACGTATTAACTAAACTGTATTTCGTCTCCGTCTAACAAATCTGAAATTCATTATGATAGACGGAAACGAATTACAGTTTAGTTAATACGTCGCTACTTCGAGTTTATTAATAAGAATGTAAGGGTGGAGAATTTTGAAGGGTTACTTCTAGGTTTCTAAGGAATATGTGTGCCAAAAATGAGAACTATATTTTATTTTGAGGTCTATACTATACAAATATAGTTCAATTATTGAAAACTACAAATTTGTGCTGTTTTATGTAGAAACTCTAGGTCCGTGGGGTTCAAATGCCAAAAATTTTATTAAAGATGTATCCCCTCGACTGATCATCTCTTCTGGTGACAAGAGGGCTGGCTCCTTCCTCGCTCAACGAATCAGGGTCGCGATTCAGCGGGGAAATGCAGCCAGTATTCTTGCCACTATTCCACGCGGACTTGGTTTATTTAGTTATTTTTAATCTTTAGATTTGTATTAAGGTTTTTATATTAATAAAAAAAAATTTGAGGTCATTGCATTAATATAGTATACTATATATCTGTACAATAAATCACGTGAATCCGTTGCTTCGTTTTGGTGTTGCTTCGCACAATATTGAGTATTTGAGTAGATAAATTAGGAATTGTGAAATTTTTAGGTCTATGGTACATGGTCTTGGCACGATACAAAAATCCATTCCGCTTTCCACACCACAATGTGAACGTAATGAGATTTAAACATATTTTGAAGGAACCACTTCTTGATACATATATTCACGACAACATCCTAATGGGGTAGACAGACACTTATATTCCTTTTCCAATACTTTTCTATCCAATTACATGCAGCCTTTTAGGTCAAATCATAAACATACTTATATGTCCAAAACAATCTATATAATGCTTACTTTTGCCTTGTTTTTAGGAAAGTCCTTTTATTGCCCTTATTTGTCTCTTTCACTCCCTATCAATACGTATTTAGTGGAAGGGGGATGAAAGATACACATGTAAGCCTTGGAGCTTTAGTTTTCATGTTTACCTTACTTATTTTATAGAATAACTTTTCGCCCCGTCTTCGCCTGTAGAGCTCATATATTAACTTACATTCCCTAATTGTGTGTTCATACAAAAAAATCAATAGAAACAAACTTTCAGATTTGCCCGAATTTTTCAAAATTCCTTGAAATTGAAAATCTGTGAGAGTAATTTCGTGAAACGGGACGGAAGTGTGTAACAGGAAGCTGGGGAAGCGCGCGCTATTTGATTTGACCAATGAGCGAGCGCGGTGGTAGATTTGGCCGTCAGATGGTACAAACCAATTTTCCGAGAGGTTGGTACTGTCAGTTAACAGTGTGTGCGTGTACCAAGGTGAGATGTCATATGCGAGTACTGTTATTAAGGCTCGCTCATTTTTAGGGTGCCGCACCCAAAGGGTAAAAACGGAAACCCATTACTAAGACTCCGCTGTCCGTCCGTCTGTCTGTCTGTCTGTCCGTCTGTCACCAGGCTGTATCTCATGAACCGTGATAGTTAGACAGTTGTTTATAATATATTTCTATTGCCGCTATAACAACAAATAATAAACAACAGAATAAAATAAATATTTAAGGGGGCTCCCATACAATAGTGTATTTTTTGTTTTTTGTTTTTTTTTTTGCCGTTTTTATAGATAAATGGTAGACAGACAGACAGACGGACGGACAGCGGAGTCTTAGTAATAGGGTTTCCGTTTTTACCCTTTGAGTAAAAGATACCGACGAATTGAGAACCTCCTCCTATTTTTGAAGTCGGTTAAAAAGGAAAATCATTGTTATTCATTGGCTAATAGCTAAGTGATCGACTTCTCGTGCTTAAGAGGGCACGCAAAGCCAGATTCCGCACTTCTTCTAAAAAATAACAGATCTGTTTAAAAAGTGACACATCTAGGTCTTGGCTTGCCTACTTCTGTTACTAGTGTATCTGGCCACACAGCAATGCATAAAATCCGTGACGATATTAGTATTTTGTAAGCAAGAATAATGTTATGTGGAGGTCCTGAGTCTCTGTCTACCCTATTGTGATGCAGGCGACACAATATTTACTTACATACGCTTGTACGTCATTGATGTTTGATTTACGTGTGAAGAAAGAAAAATCTTTGAAAATTTATTTATAAGTTATACAGATAAATAAAACTGGAAACCATATACCTTCACGGTGTTTATACCTTGCAGTATGTCCACAGTCATCAGTAACAGTGTCCACTTTTTGCCAGTTGTCCATATTAAACAGAACAGGTGGCAAGTATGTTGCTGCACTTAATGGACCTATGTCGCTAAGTATATCTATTAATATGTTATTTTAAGAAGTGAGGATGCTTTACGTTTCCTCCAAAGAACGCGAAGTTTTCGAAATTTAAGGTTCCGTAAGATGTCTAGAGATATTTATGAGTAAAACTGGAGCAAAAAAACAGGTTAAAATTTGATCAAACATTTAAAAAAATCAAATTTCAATTCCTAATCTATTATATACTATTACTATAAATGCGTTTGTTCTTCCTTCACATCAAAATGGAGCAACGGATTGACGTTATATTTTTGCACAGACATAGTTGTTGGACCGGAGATATGTCTTATTAGAATAGAAAAGTAATGCGGAGTGAAAGATGATGTTGGGACTAAAATAAAGAAAAGTAGTTTACGCTGGTTTGGACAATGGACACGTTGAAAGAATGAAGGATAAAAGATTGACTATAAAGGTTTATATGGCTGAAGTGAAAGGAAATGCTGGCAGAGGACGACCTAGGTGTACTTTTATTGAACATGTATTGATCGATGAACATATTAAAAGTACACACAATCGCCGAGCATGTATGAAAGGTACGATGAATATAAAAGAAGCAAAAGAGGTATGTCAAGATCGTAACAAATGGCATTCGATTCGCCTACCCCTCTTGAGATAAAAGGCGTGTTTATTTTGTTATATCACTAAATTCAAAATAAGTAGAACTTTATTAATAACTTAATGAATTTCCAATCACTTGTCGAGACGAGAGCCTTCAATCAATCTACGCTCTGTGACTCTCTATTGACACTGTGGATATCATTTTTTTTTAATTGGGACTACCATAATTAATTTTTTTATCACTAGTAAATATATAACGCCTTTTATCTCAAGAGGGGTATACAGAGACAATCGAATGACATTGTTACGATCCTGACATATCTCTTTCGCTTCTTTTATATTCATTATACCTTTCATACATGCTCGGCGATTGTGTGTACTTTTAATATGTTCATCGATCAATACATTTTTTATATGTTCAATAAATAACACCTAGGTCGTCCTTTCACTTCAGCCATATAAACTTTTTTAGTCAATCTTTCATCCTTGATTCTTTCAACGTGTCCAAACCAGCGTAAACTACTTTTCTTCATTTTATTCACAACATCATCTTTTACTCCGCATTATTTTCTAAGTTCCTTACGAGTTACGAGTATTAAACATGGATTTTAGAAGTGAATCAAGTCGGGATAAAGGTTATCCCCAGCGAGTTTTAATGGCGTATGCTGTCTAATCCGTCAGAGATATAGCATAATGATATAGGAAAGAATTGTGTAGAATTAAATTATCTACAAAAAAGTCTGCGGTAGCATATATCTCTAATAGATTAGTAGTAGTATGCGTATTTACACCCATAGAGTACCCATGCGAATCCGGATGGGGTTTCTAGTTCAGTTATTACAGAAAAACAAATAAACCGAATTAAAAAAAACAAAGTTAAATTGATTTTCAGTCGGTGCAAAGCGCGCATCAAGCCGCTATTGGTTGTTTGTTTAGAACGGACACAAAATTGATTTAAGAGTGTAGTGTACCGCGTCCATGTCCATACAAACGGAGAAAACGTTTTACTACCCCTAAATATTATTTAATTTTAACGATTTTGTAATATGTTACTGACATAATGAAAAACTACGTACGTATTTTTTCCTTTTTTCAAAATTCGTAATAGGTCAAAAGTTATAAGCCCCTCAAATCTCGGTTTTTTTGGTTCATAACTTGCTCGTAATAAACCGTCTGTATTTGAGAAACAAAGCAAAATTTCAAAAAAAGCAAAACGTACGTACGTAGATTATAATCTGCTTAAACGTTCGACACCAAAATTATAAGGTTTCGTTATAGTTTAGTAGGTGTAAATCGTTTTCCCCCAAAACGCAATTTTCAACGAAGAACATACCTACGAACACTCACGAGCTGCAGTGTTCTCTGTCGCACTGATGCCCGTGGGAAGAGCGCGCTTGAGACAGAATATGATTTTCTAAATACCTATTTCGCTGCGTACGCTGAGCTACACGATCCTCTTAACTTCAACTTTATATGGCTTTTATGGTTCCGTACTCAAAGGGTAAAAACGGAAACCCTATTACTAAGGCTCCGCTGTCCGTCCGTATGTCTGTCCGTCTGTCTATCACCAGGCTGTATCTCATGAACCGTGATAGTTAGACAGTTGAAATTTTCACAGATGATGTATTTCTGTTGCCGCTATAACAACAAATACTAAAAAATAGAATAAAATAAATATTTAAGGGGGCTCCCATACAACAAACGTGATTTTTTTGCTCGATGGCAACAGGTAGACGTTTGAAATATTCACAGAATATTGAGTTGTATTATTCACTTTAAATTAAAATAAAATTAATAAACAAACGTGATTTTTTTTTTTTGCCGTTTTTATAGATAATGGTACGGAATCCTTCGTGCGCGAGTCCGACTCGCATTTGGCCGGTTTTTTTTTGTCAATTTTGTCCTAGAGTTTTTCCAAATCATATTCACAATGTCCTCTCTACAAATTTGCAGAATAGATGAATTCAAAATTCGTTAATGAATCTCTATAGATTCCATTTGAGCGAGCAGATTGATTAAGCAAGGTGGCTATTATAGAAGAGCTCTTTTCAATGTGGCTTTTTCACTCAAATTCGTGCCAATCTTTATGACTTTTATTCTGGGAAAGGTGGACAGAGACAATTAAGACGAGGAACGACTCAGAAATTTTTAATCAACTAAACTCGTGGTTCGGGCGCATGAGTGGTTCGAGCGCAACGATCACGTCATGCAAGACAACGACGGCGCTTTGTCCGTTCTTGCTGGAGAAGTGAGAAGGGCATAATGTATCGCTTCTCGGAATAAATGACGTAAGCGGCACATTACAAATTAATAATTTATTAAAAAACGATCACATGCAGGGAAACATCTTCTAAATCAATACTAGGTACTGAAATTACCTACAGATTCGTATAAAATTTAAACGTAAATCTCTTCAGAGTATTGTTGTATGGCTAAAAAAGTGTTTTTGAAGTGGTAATTTCAAAAATTTAAGTTATCGAGAAAATTTTTACCAATCTTGTTTTCATCCTACACAATACTAGATAAAATCCTCTAGTTTTCGATGCCCAAATTGCATGTTCATAGCATTCGTAAAATTCGGGAATTTCAGTTCAGAAATCAACCAAAATTATTCGTTCCTCCCCTTAAATACGTACTATAATAGGTATTCGGGAAAATTGCTTGAAATAAGTTGATCAAACTCTGTCTGCTAGGTTTTTATGACTGAACCGATTTTTAAAATGGAAAATCTGGAGACTTGGAAGATCTGATGACGGTCTCAACTTCAATACTCCTTAAAGGCTAAGCACAAATTTTCTGTAAGACCTAGGACACAGATCAAAATGATATCGTTTGATGTATGACAAATAGTCGCTGAATTTTCAAAACTGTCTATTTATTACAAAAACTAAAAAACACCATCACTACATATCACAAACAAAGTCCTCCGCCGCCTCTGTGTGTGACCTATTCACGCAAAAACTACTAAACGGATTTTGTTGCGGTTATGGTCATTAGATAGGTTGATTCACTAGGAAGGTTTACGAGTATTAAACATAGATCTATCATGTTTAGGAGCTGAGGATTAACAGTATAAGTAAATTAAGTTGGGGAAAAAGTTAGTCTCCGTATGCTGTCTAATTCGTCAGAGATATAAATAAATGATATAGGAAATAATTGTGTAGAATAAAATGATCTACAAAAAAGTTCGCGGAAGCATTTATCTATCTCTAATAGACAAGCGTATTTTGCCCCCTTAATTCCAAAACCAAATAAGTGCGCATACAGGCAAAACCGTATAAGTTGCGCAACAAGCTTCGTTATTTATCAAAATGCGTCCCTAGCAACGTGATAGAAATTTCTTCATTCTCAGACACGTGCAGTCGCCAGAATCGAAATCAATATGTGGCAGCGATTTTGCTTTGGGCCGTTAATACTATCGAAAATATTCAAGTAATTAAACATAATTTTTTAGAGTCGGGACACTCGTATATGGAGGCGAACTCCATGCATAGCAGCATTGAAACTGCAAAGAAACATGCTGACATTAAATTTATTCAATAACAGATTGGATAAACATTTTCAAAAAAGCTAGATCAAAAGGATTCTTCAAAGTCGTAGGAAAAAGGGTAAAGACCTTACCATGTAAAACAATTTAAATATGATGAATTTTTCAACCTGAAGGCTCTGGCAGAAGTTATGATGAAGAATAAAACTAGAGATAGTGAGGGAAACCAAGTAAATTGGTTAAAAATCAAGTAAATTAAATATCCTATGATCAAAAAATATACTTCAATTACGACATGTCTGATGAATTTATAACTCTTGACACTAAATATTATGTACAAACATATCGAAGTTTGCAATCTGGCCCTCGTACGTGGCCAGCTAGCCGAAAATCTAATCCTAACTCAGTAGAACCTGTACCTGAGGAAGGATTCAGAATCCCCTCATTAATACAATTACATGACAAACTTTTGCCAATCAGTGCAGCCAAGAAGAAAGATTTAGTAAGTCTCTGTGAAAAGGGTGTTATCCCCGACGAGTACCACGACTGGTTTAATTCTTTAAACTGTAATGAAGTTATTGTGGATCGTATACCGGACGTAGCAGCAGCGGAAACTAGCGATGAAGAATAAATTATGGTATAGTGTGATTTGTATTGATCCAAAGATGAAGTCATATGGTTAAGCTTTATGAAGATAAAATCACTCTAGATTTAGATTAAGTTTATAATTTACTATTTTTATTATGTCTTTTTTATTTTTACTTATGTCTGTACATTCACTTTAATAAGAAAAAATATAATAATATAAATAATCTCATGTTTATTTCCTTTTTCCTATCTACTACCTACCATTAACATTAACAAATAGGTACATACACACCTAATTATAATAATATTGGAAGAATTTGTGATTTGATTTCAATGAGCAAGTGTTATTTGTGTGCTCTTGTACTTGTCCATTTCACGCCTAACAGAGTTAACGGAATTAGATAAAAAATTGTAAATTCAGAGAAAGATGTCTTTTGCTGGGAACACTGGGGCCGGTAACACGATTACGAGAGCCATAAGGCACCCATGAACCTATGTTTGTTTGTTATGTTTGTACATTAGTCTGGAATAGAACAAACTAATTATAATGATCAATCTTACAGGAGCTTTGTTATTGGAAGTCAAACATTAGAAGAACACATTATGCTAAATTTGCAACCCCGCCCTGGCTTCACATGGATGCAATATCAATTTACTTCAATTTTATTACGTACGCATTAGTACTACATATTTAATTATACACAATTCCTTCCTACATCCTTTCATTATGTCTCTGACGTATTAGGCAGACTTTACTGTGAAAACGCGTTGACTTTTCAGCAGTCTCGTAATTAACTTATACGGTTATTGCATAATTGTTATTATTGATAGTGCCATATTTTGTACTTTATGCCTTTCTTTTTGAATGAATCTATCTATTCGTGAAAACCTTTGGAAAATCGGTTTAGTAGTTTTAGCGTAAAGTGGGCACAGACAGACTCAACTGGGAACTTTGTTGTATAATATGTAGTGATAAGGACACTTAATATTGAAATGAATAAATTATCTACAGCTAAAACCCTTTATTTGCAGCACTTCTTTCAGCAAATCTTTATGTTTACCTACTATTTTTCAGAATATTGTTACTTTTTCCCTACTATCCTATCATTTAATATCGTACTTAAATAAAAACAAACAAACATTGCAGTTTGTACAGGTTTTTAATAGCCATTTCTTTATGCAAACCTTTAAATTGTTTTTCTCAAAACTATCTTTTTGTAGATAACAGCTTTTTGCAGTAAGGGGACGATTTGTGTAGGTATTCAAATTGTTGTAAACACATATTGTACAGGTCGGCTGTACGAATCTATAATCTTGAAAACTTTCGTCCTAAAAACAACAGGTGGATTTTTACGTAAAATGTTAAGTTTGTATATAAAAAGTATCTTACTTTGTTGTTGACAGCCAAAGACACCGCATCTGAAATACAATTCAAATAATTACTCGTGATTTTTTAAAATGTGACAAAAGATTATATTCCGTATGATTCCTGGGATAAAAAGTAGCCTATGTCACACTCCGGCCCACCAACTATCTTTGTGCAAAATAACATATCGATCCGTTGTTCCATTTTGACTTTACAATGATAATACAAAAACCAGATATGAATCTTATATCTCCAAAAGTTATGGAAATTATTAAGGATATTTTGTACCGAGATTTTTTATGTAATAAGAGAAAATTTTCAAAAGTTTCATGAAGTCATTAAAACTTACAAACTTATTAATAGTGCCATCTGATACCTTTGTACAGTAGAAAATTTAAAGTTACTTATTAAAATTAAAACTGGCATGCATCATGTTATGGTTCTGTACTTAGTATATACCTAAAGTATAGCCGGTGGCCGAGTGGCTAAGACTTCTGGTAGGCAGACTACGGGTTCGATCCCGGATTTAATTAAAAACTTATGTACATAATCCGAAAAACCACACTTAAAGGCTTTTCCATCTAAATATACCTCAACCGAACTGGCCACTCGTTAGGTATAGCCTCACAAATACAGGAGGCTAAACGAGGGAGACTTGGTCTTCCGCTGGGTATCCTGGAACCGTAACACGGTTTCGGAAGCTGTAAGGCAACCCGTGAAGAAAAAAAAAATTGTTAACAAGTTTTAATTAAAAATAATAAACACGCTTTTGTCAGTAACGCATGCATACTTGCGCAAACCAAATATTTAATTTAAAGTAATTAGAAGCCATTATTAAGATCTAGCAAGACCCTTTTCATTTTTAAGTTTATTTTATTTTTATTATTTGTTGTTATAGCAGCCATAGTAATACACACTCTGTGAAAATTTCAAGTGTCTACCTATTATGGTTCAAAAGGTACAGCTCTGTGAAGGGTGGATGGACGGACGGACAGCGGAGGAGCAAAGATTATTTACTAAATAAGATAAGACTAGAAAAACGGACCTTAGGTATATTGGTTAAAGTAATGAATAACTGAAAAGTGTACGAGTATGAGCGGTGGTACTCGTCCCCACCACTTCCTAAACACTACCGGAGTCAGTGGGGTGGTACAAACGACGTTCCCCAACGATCCGAACTCTAAATAAGAATTTATTCGAGACTACTTTAAAATTTCAACACGCGCTCACATTTTTTCATAAACTAACAATTCAATCGCTTCTGAATCGTCTGTCTGACATAATATTTGTCCAGAATATGCCACGAAACGATGGATTTTCATGAAACTTTCAGGAATCATAGTAGTATACTAGTTAGAAATCTGGTTTTTCTTTCATTTCGACATCAAAAAATATTTATCTACTCTTATATCGTAAAGTCTCTATTACAAAATCTAATTATACTTCATAATGATATGTTTTATATACACGCGTCTGTAATATTTATTTTATTTATTTATTTATTTATTAAAAATCCACAGCACAACAGATTAATAGATTAAAATAATATAATATAAGCGCATCACTTGGGAACGGCTGGAACCTTTTTAGGGTTCCCTACCCAAAGGGTAAAAACGGAAACCCGTCCGTCCGTCTGTCTGTCACCAGGCTGTAACTCATGAACCGTGATATGTATTTCTGTTGCCGCTATAACAACAAATACTAAAAAACAGAATATACTAAATATTTAAGGGGGCTCCCATACAATAAACGTGATTTTTTTAACCGAACTTCAAAACAGAAGGAGGAGGTTCTCAATTCATCGGAATCTTTATTTTTTATAGATTATGGTACGGAATCAGGTTTTTAGGAAAATAAAAATTGGAAATTTCGGAAAAAAACTGAATGTGATTTTTTCTAACGGATGTTTGTTCATACAGGGGATGAAAGTTAATATGTACTCCACGGGCGAAGCCGGCTCGGAAAGCTAGTAATAAATAAATAAAATATTTCCCACATAATTATAATACGAACGAAACTGGAAATTATTATGAATCTATCGCGTGTTTCTAAAGTACCCCTAAGTGTACGAGCACGATTAAGATGATAGACTTTTCGATGTAAAAATCTTTATAGTGTTGTAAAATTGAAAGGGGAATGCTGGGATGGTTTTAACATGTGGAACGATTGTGTGATGAAAGATTAACTAAACAAATATTTAAAGCTATAGTTCCGATAAATGTATGATGTCCTTAAAAAAGGTCAAATACGTAGTACAAAAATTAGACGTGCATATATGAAACGAGGTGGATGAAGCAAGAGAAGTGACGCGTTTGGGAAACAGGCGTATGTATGTAATAGGGTAGATGACAGGGTAAACAAAATATTATTCTATTTAGTTCGTCATTTAGATTATCAAAAAATATTGGACACGTATTTTTTCTTTTGTCAATCAAACAAAAAATTACAGAGATAAAGCGCGTCAAAGTTTGGGAGTGGGGGCTGGTGACGTCACGCCTTGCTAAAAATTGTACTAAGGCGTGACGTCACGCGGAACTTTAGCGGGCTATATCTTTATAATTTTTTGTTTAATTGACAAAAGAAAAAATACGTGTCCAATATTTTCTGATAATGTAACTGACGGAATAATTGGAATTTTTAGTCATCATGTCTATTTTGTGAAATTGAACGGAAATGTAGTACAAACTCGAATGACTATGAGATGCGTCAAATAAACGCGCGTGTGAACAGCGTGTGTGTGCGGACATGAAGAGCGCGCGTTAGATTGCACCTGATTTATTCCGCTCTGTATTTGCGGTGCGCGATTTGTTCCCGCTGAGTTGTGATCAAATATTTAAGACCCCCGAACTGGGAAGTGGCTCAATATGAAATGAACTTCGCCATCTTTGATGTTCGCAAGGGAAACGAGCGTGATCGCTTCTTATACTATTTATAATTTGTGTGTGTAATGTGTAATGTGTAATCTGTTGGTTTTGGGGGTGATATATTTGTTTACTTAATGTATTAATTATGCTATTTGTTACATTAAGAATTATCACGAAGGATTACCGGGATTAAAAGTATTATATGCAGATAAAAAGCAGTGGAAATGCGGTCTTTACGTAGAATGTGTGATTGACAGCATCCGGAACGATGTCATTAGATAAGAATGCGGAGTGAAAGATGATGCTGTGACTAAAATTAAGGAAAGTTGTTTAGGCTGGTTTGGCACGATGAAAGAAGAAGGATGAAAGATTGACAAAAAAGGTGTATATGGCTGAAGTGAAAGGAAATGCTGGCAGAGGACGACCTATGAACATATAAACAATGTATTGATCGATGGAAATATTAAAAGTACACACAATCGACGAGCATGTATGAAAGGTATGATGAATATATAAATTAACTTTTAAAAAAAAGTTTACCGCCTTCAAAATTTGCACTGAAAAGTAAGAAATAATAAACATTTCGTCGTAGAATTTGAAGACGGTTGGTGCCAAATTAGGATACAAAATTAAGTAAACATCTGTTCAATATTATATATGTTTGTACTGATGATCGTAGGTTCCTAATGAATTGTCTAGATTAGTGAATTTGGGAAGTAAGTTGTTTTTATTTTGGCACCAACCGTCTTCAAATTCTACGACGAAATATTTATAATTTCTTACTTTTCAGTGCAAATTTTGAAGGCGGTACACTTTTTTTAAAAAGTTAATTTATTTTTCCCTTTTAAGTGATTTTGCTGCCCTGAGAGACAAATAATAACACAAATAAAAAAAATTAATGGAAAAATAAAAAATAAAAACTGCTGTGGATGGGATTTGAACCATTTGCATCCTAAGCTGCACCATACACCATACCTTTAGCCGTTAGACCACCGTCGATACAAAAATTGACAACTTCGTGTCAATAGCAACCGTTGCTAAGGCTTTTCTCTGATACATAATTTTCAGCCGTAAACAGAGACAAATTACTGAATTTCTGAAAAACTACTGAACCGATTTTCGTTATATGTCAGTGAGATAATGTCGAGAAATTATTATGCTTAAAAAAATAAGTCGTCAAAATCGGTATATATTTCATCGAGATACTGATAATTGACTTAAAAGTCAGTTTTTTCAAAATTACTGAAAAACTAATGGATCAATTTTTATGATATAAAAATGGGACCAATCCGGAAGAATTATCTGTCGATTAAAAAAGAATTCATCAAAATCGGAGTTATCCGCGAACATACATAAAAAAAAATATACGGTCGAATTGAGTAACGTCTTTTTTTTGAAGTCGTTAAAAATAAGCGAAAGAGGTATGTCAGGATCGTAACAAATGGCATTCGATTGTCTCTGCCTACCCCTCTTGGGATGAAAGACGTGATGATAGATAGATAGATAGATAATATCACTCGTTTAAATTGTATCGTTACCTTTATCAATCATCTTGCCACACTTTTAAAGAGACACGCGCCACGGGATTTTTATAAGAACGACTTAACATATAGACATATCACGGGATATTGTGTTAGCCATAATTATTAACTTCATAAACTGTAGTTAAATGTCGCCAGACAGTTTGTGAGAATAAAAAAAAACGCGAGAGTCGGACTCGCGCACGCAGGGTTTCGTACCATTATCTATAAAAACGGCAAAAAAAAAAGCACGTTTGTTGTATGGGAGCCCCCTTAAATATTTATTTTATTCTGTTTTTTAGTATTTGTTGTTATAGCGGCAACAGAAATACATCATGTCATCATCTGTGAAAATTTCAACTGTCTAACTATCACGGTTCATGAGATACAGCCTGGTGACAGACAGACGGACAGACAACGGAGTCTTAGTAATAGGATTTCCGTTTTTACCCTTTAGGTACGGAACCCTAAAAACCAATAAACGGTCTAAAAATAAAATAATTAATAGTTAAAAAATAAAAAACATACCAATGTAAGTACATACAAAGTTTTATGGTTTATTATATTATATGTATTCTCTCTATCTCTAAATGACTTTAATGAGTTTGGATGTGGGTTTCAAAAATTCTGGATTGAAACATAGTTCCAAGACATCTAGTATCCTGAACTAAATGTCATCAAAATCCGCTGAGTCGTTACGAATAAACATAACTCCCAATATAACATACTCAATGTTAAAAATAATTTGATAATCATTTGAATTTTGGCAAAGGGAACTGAAACTATTTCAAACATTAAATAATTATTCCTCAAATACTTTACAGTACAGCATAACGGCATAACTCAAATGTTCATTAATTTTTTTGTTTATAATATTGCCACGTATCTAAAAATATACGCGAGGGCCGAATGCAAAATAAATATCTAAGACGCACCATTCCAAAAATCTTCGTCGACAAGAGGCGCTGGCTCTTTCTTCGTCCAAAGAATTAGCATGGCTAGGAAATGCAGCATTGCCACTATGCCATGCGGACATAATTTTTAATATAGTCTTAGCTTTCATTTTCTAACTATATTACTTAGTTATTTTTTATTTCTAGATTAAATTTGTAAATTATAAACAATAAGGTATAAGTTAAATAATGTATACATTTTTTTCTTACTATATTTATTGAAATATAATAACAAGATGAAATATCGGAAATATTTAAACTTATTCATTACAAAATCGTTTTTTGGGCCTGAAGCGTCATAATTACCTTTACTTATTGCTCTGCTCCATTGGGTCGTACAGCGTGATGTTATTTAGCCCATAATATAACCTATCTCAATAAACGGGAAATTATTTTTAATCAGACTGGTGATTCCTGAGATTATGAAAAAACTTTTTCACTGGTTGCCTTACAGCTCCTGGAAACCGTTGCCGGCCCCAGGGTACCCAGCGGAAGACAAAGTCTTCCTCACTTAGCCGAAATTTTTTTGAGGCTATACCTAACGAGCTCTGTTGAAGTATGTAGATGGAAAAGCCATATTTTAGTGTAGATATGGTGTAATTTCTGTGACGTTGCGTACTGTCCATATAATAAACGTTTGATATCCGCTGAGAAAAGTCCTTTGACTCGAGATTTATAATAATTGGCTGACTGTCGACTGCTGGCTTAATTAATTTTGAATTTATCAATTAATTAAAATGTACTAGATATTATCTGTTCTGAGAAATTTTAACGTCCAAATGTTTTAACTGGTCTAACCCTTGTAATATTTGAAATACTTTTGTAATCTTCACAATTTTTGCTATTAACCATTTACCCGGGGAATAAATATTTTTCCGGGATGAAATGTAGGTACCTAGTTTATGTTACTCCCTGGTCCTTCAGTTACCTCTGAAAAACAAACACAAACACTTTTGCATTAATAAGTTAATTACTAGCATCCAGCGGGGTTAGCATATATTTTGACAGCGACACTTTCGTTTCGGTCGAATGGCCTTGAACAGGCCAAAACGTTCATGTCCAACAAGGACCGGCCAGAGATAGCCCGGGGCCGAGAGGTCCGGCCCAACAATGTGCGGGAAAATTCTGTGTACTTGTCTTTGTCTGGCCAAGCAAATTGCTCGGCATTCTTGTGCAGGACATGCCCGGTCCGAGAATGTCCGGCCCAACAATGTGCGGGCAAATTCTGTGTACTTGTCTTTGCCCGGCATAGCAAATTTGCACGCACATTGTTGGGCCGGACCTCTCGGCCCCGGGCTATCTCTGGCCGGTCCTTGTTGGACATGAACGTTTTGGCCTGTTCAAGGTCATTCGACCGAAACGAAAGTGTCGCTGTCAAAATATATGCTAACCCAGCAGCCCCGCCTTCGTCTGTACATTTTTTTAAATGAGAAAAAAAATTACTTACTCTCCGGCCTTCCACCTATATCTGTGCAAAAAGACTACGCCGATACGTTGTTCCGTTTTGGCGCATTATTATTATGGATTAACAGTTGTATAAGTTTATACAACGTGTATTAGTAGTATATAACTTTGGATAAACAGTAACAAATAATATGACGTTCAAAAGAACATTTTCAGTTTTTCATGATTTATTATCCGTGAAATTATAACATTTTTCAGAGGTTCTCCCTCGTATATGAGCACTTGTTCACGATTATTGGAAATTCCATTGAAAAAGGAAACATTAGCATCCAAGTGTACTTCAATATTATATTTTCAGCATATTTTATGTAAAAAATGTTTAAATTGGGGATTATACTTGCTTGTGAAGATATTTAAAGGGCAGGTAGAAGTCATGAACTTATATTTCTTACTTTGTAACTATTTATCTATTAGAGATAGATATATGCTACCGAGGACTTTTATGTAGATAACTTTATTCTCCACAATTCCTTTCTACATCATTTTGTTACATATCTGACGGATTAGACAGGATACGCCATGAAAACTTGCCTGGAGCAACTTTTTACGACTAGATTCACTCAGCTCCTAAACAATGATTTATTTACGCCCCTGGCTTCGCCTGTGCACATTTTTGAACAAAATAAAATATAGTCTATAGCATTCAAGGATAATGTAGCTTCCTATTGAAAGATTTTTCAGAATCGGTTCAGTAGGTAGTTTGAGGAATCACCCCCTACATCCAAACTTACAAACTTTACCTCTTTATAATAAAGCTGTAACATATCACCACCATCTAAATGCAGTCACTGTTACCTCTGTAGCTACCCTATAAACCTATATAAAGATGCTGCAGTATTTTTATAGCAGTGTAATGTGATAAAGCCAGTCCTCCATAGTTCCTGGCACAACGCCAACCTAAATCCAGTTAGAGAATCACTCGGTTTAAGTGTGACATTCATTACATCGATATCTTTGGTCGACAGTTGAGGGTAGGTGGCATTTATACTTTGTTTTACCTAATTGTTTCTAACGATTCCATTAAGGTTCTTCAACTTGGTGAAGTGGGAACACTCTTTATCTAGGAGAATTTACAAAAACTTCTGGTTTAGAAAAATAGCGAAAAATCAAGTGTTCCTCTTTTAGCCGATGAGTGAAAGATGATGTTGTGACTAAAATGAAGAAAAGTAGTTTACGCTGGTTTGGACACGTTGAAAGAATGAAGGATGAAAGATTGACTAAAAAGGTTTATATGGCTGAAGTGGACGACCAAGGTGTAATTTATTGAACATATCTAACGAGTGGCCAGTTCTGTTGAGGTATATTTAGATGGACGAGTGTGTGTGGTTCTCTAAGTGTGGTTTGTCGGATTATGTACACAAACATTTTCAATTCTAAAAACCCATGGCCGAATCGAATCGTGGTCCACCCAGTACCATACCAGGCGTCTTAACCACTCTGCCATCGACGCAAAAAACTTCGAATTTGTCGACATAACACTAATATTTTTGTTATAATAATAGACAAAGAGCCAGCAACGTATTTTGAGTTGTCATTTCACTAGTCATGAAAATTTACACACTGAAAATTAAACGCCTGTTGAACTACAAAATTCTGGCACCCCACTGCGGCCCGGTTATACTGCCATAAAAATACAAGGATAAATAAATTTAATTACATCGTTTTCTCATTTATTTTATGGAGAATAATCTCCTGAAATTTGGATACATGGAATCTTATTTCTTACCCTCGTTGCAATTTTATGGTAGTATAACCCGGCCGCAGTGCCACAAGCAACTTTTTGGCATTTAAGATAATATAATATAATTTTCACGACTGTTTAAATGACAACTCAAAATACGATGCTGGCTCTTGGTCTATAATGTCTAATACAGACAGATTATTTTTTAAACAGGTAATAATCCATTAATCTATCTACCAATCGTGAAACAAACTATGTAACAAAATACAAAATGAAAATTATGCACAGACAAGAGAAATATTCCTGTCCACCCCATAAATAAACAGTCATGATAATACAAAGATAAATAATATAAGTGTGTGTATGAGATATTGGGAGCAATAACACGTAAAACCGCTCCGTAGACATACACAGTAGTTCTACAAATTGAGACTATTTGGGCACCTTGCCAAACTGTTATGATATATCTTACTTTACTGTCATCTTAGCATCTCTACTACTGTGTGATCGTCGAGGGTAACAGTGTCTACATTTAGTGATGTTAGCTGACAATACAAACATAAATAATATAAGTGTGTGTATGAGATATTGGGAGCAATAACACGTAAAACCGCTCCGTAGACATACACAGTAGTTCTACAAATTGAGACTATTTGGGCACCTTGCCAAACTGTTATGATATATCTTACTTTACTGTCATCTTAGCATCTCTACTACTGTGTGTTCGTCGAGGGTAACAGTGTCTACATTTAGTGATGTTAGCTGACAATACAAACATAAATAATATAAGTGTGTGTATGAGATATTGGGAGCAATAACACGTAAAACCGCTCCGTAGACATACACAGTAGTTCTACAAATTGAGACTATTTGGGCACCTTGCCAAACTGTTATGATATATCTTACTTTACTGTCATCTTAGCATCTCTACTACTGTGTGTTCGTCGAGGGTAACAGTGTCTACATTTAGTGATGTTAGCTGACAATACAAACATAAATAATATAAGTGTGTGTATGAGATATTGGGAGCAATAACACGTAAAACCGCTCCGTAGACATACACAGTAGTTCTACAAATTGAGACTATTTGGGCACCTTGCCAAACTGTTATGATATATCTTACTTTACTGTCATCTTAGCATCTCTACTACTGTGTGATCGTCGAGGGTAACAGTGTCTACATTTAGTGATGTTAGCTGACAATACAAACATAAATAATATAAGTGTGTGTATGAGATATTGGGAGCAATAACACGTAAAACCGCTCCGTAGACATACACAGTAGTTCTACAAATTGAGACTATTTGGGCACCTTGCCAAACTGTTATGATATATCTTACTTTACTGTCATCTTAGCATCTCTACTACTGTGTGTTCGTCGAGGGTAACAGTGTCTACATTTAGTGATGTTAGCTGACAATACAAACATAAATAATATAAGTGTGTGTATGAGATATTGGGAGCAATAACACGTAAAACCGCTCCGTAGACATACACAGTAGTTCTACAAATTGAGACTATTTGGGCACCTTGCCAAACTGTTATGATATATCTTACTTTACTGTCATCTTAGCATCTCTACTACTGTGTGATCGTCGAGGGTAACAGTGTCTACATTTAGTGATGTTAGCTGACAATATAAACATAAATAATATAAGTGTGTGTATGAGATATTGGGAGCAATAACACGTAAAACCGCTCCGTAGACATACACAGTAGTTCTACAAATTGAGACTATTTGGGCACCTTGCCAAACTGTTATGATATATCTTACTTTACTGTCATCTTAGCATCTCTACTACTGTGTGTTCGTCGAGGGTAACAGTGTCTACATTTAGTGATGTTAGCTGACAATACAAACATAAATAATATAAGTGTGTGTATGAGATATTGGGAGCAATAACACGTAAAACCGCTCCGTAGACATACACAGTAGTTCTACAAATTGAGACTATTTGGGCACCTTGCCAAACTGTTATGATATATCTTACTTTACTGTCATCTTAGCATCTCTACTACTGTGTGTTCGTCGAGGGTAACAGTGTCTACATTTAGTGATGTTAGCTGACAATACAAACATAAATAATATAAGTGTGTGTATGAGATATTGGGAGCAATAACACGTAAAACCGCTCCGTAGACATACACAGTAGTTCTACAAATTGAGACTATTTGGGCACCTTGCCAAACTGTTATGATATATCTTACTTTACTGTCATCTTAGCATCTCTACTACTGTGTGATCGTCGAGGGTAACAGTGTCTACATTTAGTGATGTTAGCTGACAATACAAACATAAATAATATAAGTGTGTGTATGAGATATTGGGAACAATAACACGTAAAACCGCTCCGTAGACATACACAGTAGTTCTACAAATTGAGACTATTTGGGCACCTTGCCAAACTGTTATGATATATCTTACTTTACTGTCATCTTAGCATCTCTACTACTGTGTGATCGTCGAGGGTAACAGTGTCTACATTTAGTGATGTTAGCTGACAATATAAACATAAATAATATAAGTGTGTGTTGAGATATTGGGAGCAATAACACGTAAAACCGCTCCGTAGACATACACAGTAGTTCTACAAATTGACACTATTTGGGCACCTTGCCAAACTGTTATGATATATCTTACTTTACTGTCATCTTAGCATCTCTACTACTGTGTGATCGTCGAGGGTAACAGTGTCTACATTTAGTGATGTTAGCTGACAATACAAACATAAATAATATAAGTGTGTGTATGAGATATTGGGAGCAATAACACGTAAAACCGCTCCGTAGACATACACAGTAGTTCTACAAATTGAGACTATTTGGGCACCTTGCCAAACTGTTATGATATATCTTACTTTACTGTCATCTTAGCATCTCTACTACTGTGTGATCGTCGAGGGTAACAGTGTCTACATTTAGTGATGTTAGCTGACAATACAAACATAAATAATATAAGTGTGTGTATGAGATATTGGGAGCAATAACACGTAAAACCGCTCCGTAGACATACACAGTAGTTCTACAAATTGAGACTAATTGGGCACCTTGCCAAACTGTTATGATATATCTTACTTTACTGTCATCTTAGCATCTCTACTACTGTGTGTTCGTCGAGGGTAACAGTGTCTACATTTAGTGATGTTAGCTGACAATACAAACATAAATAATATAAGTGTGTGTATGAGATATTGGGAGCAATAACACGTAAAACCGCTCCGTAGACATACACAGTAGTTCTACAAATTGAGACTATTTGGGCACCTTGCCAAACTGTTATGATATATCTTACTTTACTGTCATCTTAGCATCTCTACTACTGTGTGATCGTCGAGGGTAACAGTGTCTACATTTAGTGATGTTAGCTGACAATACAAACATAAATAATATAAGTGTGTGTATGAGATATTGGAAGCAATAACACGTAAAACCGCTCCGTAGACATACACAGTAGTTCTACAAATTGAGACTCTAACTTATTTAGCTAGGTATTGAACCCGGTACTGTCCAAAGTGTCCAACCACTATCCCATAGTTACAAATAGACCTGACAAGTTAATAATGAAACTATTGACAATATTATTTCACACTCTGTTTGTCTTGATATCATGTTACAATATCGGACATGCCATCCCTAAGGCTGTATATAAAAATTTTAGAGGTCCCTAGTCAATTACGGAATCATTAGGGTCCTGTCTTTGACTTAAGGTTCCCGGGAACTGTGTTATCGGTCCCAGGGTACCTACCCAAAGATTTTCTTGAACTTGAAATATCCGGGAAAATCCGTGTAATGTCTTTGCCCGACCCAGCAATTTGCCCAGACATTCTAGGATTGGATATTCTCGGATCGGGCATTCTTTGGCTGTGCCCTTTCGGAGGGCATGTTAAGCCGTTGTCTGCACTTCTACATGGGTTAAAGAAGTGACAAATCTAGGAAGTGCAGCAACAGGCTTGCCACCCATTCTGTTTAGGAGAACTAGCAAAAAGTGTACACGGTTACTAAAAAAATATCGCATTTATAAATTAGTTAAGACTTTTAGGATTATCATTTTGGCAAAGACAGTGTTTGCATCAACTTCAACAAAACCGATCGTCACGCTCTACTAAATTGGCAATACAAAAGAGAAAGCGCATAGACACGCGTATGTTAAAGCGAGACAGATAGACGAGACCATTTTTTGAATACTGTAACAGCCTGTAACAGCCTAGCATCAGTAGAAAATTCCGAAATTTTTGTAAAATATCCTTTTATAAAGTACAATTTAGTGTTTAATAGGCGTGGCTTATGGTGCAGTGCCTGGATGTAAGTCATCTAAGATGAAAAATCCACAGAATTACACATTTGTCACGCACACTGATGTATTAATTTTTTGGTCTCGTTCTAATCGGGGCATTACCACTCTAGTAGAGCGCCGCATACTACATCTATGGTAAATTCACCGGTAGATGTCGTTGTATTAGACTCAGAAATTGTTTATTAAATTTACTACGGAATCCAAAAACAACTTTGAATCCTGAAAAAATGTACTGAAAACTTGTAAAAAATCACTATCACATGTAACGTCGAAAGGGATCGTCCCTAGGGTAAAACGCGAGTGGAGTATATATATGTTTATTTTCTCACATTTGTAACTGTCTTACACGAATTACTTTCATATACATCAACACTATAGCCAAGTGAACACTCTGTTTTATCCATCACTACATATTTTAAATATATTTCATGCACAAACCACTGAACGGATATTGACATGGTTTTCACGATTAGATAGGTTGATTCAATGGCAAAGTTAGCGAGTATTAAACATGGACCTATCATGTTTAGGAGCTGAGAATTAACAGTATTAGTGAAGCAAGTCGGGTAAAAAGTTAGGTCCAGCGTGTTTATGGTGAAGGCGGCTCTAAAACGGTTGAAGGAATTTTAGTGAGACAGCGATCAAAGTGGCTGTACCTTAACTTAAAACTATTTTGAAAAAGCTGACCTTATAAGTCAATTTTTCGTAATATCTCGATGAAATATGTACCGATTTTGACGACTAATTTTTTTAAGGATATAATAATTTCTCGACATTATCTCACAGTCATATGACGAAAATCGGTTCAGTAATTTTTCAGAAATTCAGTAATTTGTCTCTGTTTACTGCTGAAAGTTATATCAGAGAAAAGCCTTAGCAACGTTTGCTATTGACACGAAGTTGTCAATTTTCGTATCGACGATGGTATAGCGGCTAAAAGTATGGGGTGCAGCTCAGGATGCACATTGTACATGGTTCAAATCCCATCCACCGCAGTATTTTTTTACATTTCCATCAATTTTTTTTAGTTGCGTTATTATTTGTTTCTCAGGGCAGCAAAATCACTTAAAAGGGAGAAATAAACCTTTTAAAAATAAGTATACCGACTTCAAAAGTTTGCACTGAAAAGTAAGAAATAATAAAAATTTCGTCGTAGAATTTGAAGACGGTTGGTGGCAAATTAGGTTACAAAATTAAGTAAACATCTAAGGAGATAAAGATCTGTTCAATATTGTCTATGTTTGTACTGATGATCGTAGGTTCCTAATGAATTATCTAGATTAGTGAATTTGGGTACCTACTAAGTTATTTCTAATTTGGCACCAACCGTCTTCAAATTCTACGACGAATTTTTTATTATTTCATACTTTTCAGTGCAAACTTTTGAAGTCGGTACACTTTTTTTTAAAAGGTTTATATTTCATGTGATTTGTTCAATAATTTCAGAACGATACCTCTAAAAATATTTCCAAAATGCTATTTGATATTTATTCCTGTGTTCGCGACATGTTTTCGAAACAAGACCAAGGATTGCCCGGCCCGAGTTTGCTCGACCTGAGAATCTCCGGACACAAATATTTGTACTGGTTTCCACGTGGCCTTGGTCGGGCATTTTTGGCTGCGCATTTGTAGCCGGTAATTCTTCGGTCGGGACACAGATAGATTTAATGATCGCTAGATTGCGTTATTATATTACTTATTTGTTTATTTTTGTCAAATTGAAAATATTGTTTACATTACAGTCCCCAATATAATACGTTGAAACCAATGTTTAGTTATTTTTTGAAGCGAAAACTTCTTTAGGCGCGTTGAGCGGTTGCTGAGAATGCCCGGCTCGAGAATGTCCGAGCAGGAGAATGACCGTTATCACTTCGGTCATCAGTCCCCATGACACCACAGGGTATCCAGCGAAAGACAATTAATTCCCATTTACCTGAGTGGTTAGTTTTGTTGAGTTATTACGTGATACTTAATTACGGAACCCTGAATTATGTATACTTCAAAACGTACTTGAACTATTCAAGATCAATTATTTACGATAACTCCTTCAACTTCATACTGATATAATTAGTTTAAACCCTATAGTTATTAATTGATGTTTAATCTAAAATTAAGTCAGCATTAACCTTTGTTAAGTTAGAAATAGCTAAGTTAACCACAATTAAGATCCTGGTAACAGAGTGTACATTTAGTAAGTCGTCTATGTTATCTATCTATACGCTATATACTAATATTATAAAGAGGAAAGATTCGTTTTTTTTGTATGTATGTTTGTAATGAATAAACTCAAAAACTACTGTGCCGATTTCAAAAATTCTTTCACCATTGGAAAGCTACATTCACCCTGAGTGACATAGGCTATATTCTATTTTCAAATTCTTACTAAAACTCCAATAATGTAACCCAAGGTGTAAAAAAATGACCCTTAGAAATTCCTTATATTGCGTGCGCTGCGAAAACTATTGATGATATAGAGGTAGTGGTAGTAGTAGAGGGTAGGGGTAGGGGGTAGGAGTAGAAGTAGGGGTAGGGGTAGGGGTAGGGGTAGGGGTAGGGATAAGGGTAGGGGTAGGTATAGGGTATATTTTATTTTGTTCGTAAATATCCACGGGCGAAGCCGGGGGCGGAATAATTAGTCTTCTATATAGTATAATAATAAAGCGGAAGAGTTTGCTTGTTTGATGTAGCTAATCTCCGGAATTACCAGTCGGAGAAAACAAGAAATAATTATTATTTTTACGATGATGAGGTGATCTTGGCACCCGTTCTTTTTACTATAATTATGAATAAAAACGATTTATTAGACCTGGCACACAGTAGTAGGTACACGTCTGATTAGCACGGAGTTCTCCCCCGGACTAAGCAAGCAGAACGCATTTATCTAGAATCGTGCGCACGCGAGCAGGATAGAAATAGTACGTGAGTCATATTGAATTTAACGTAAGCGACAATCTGCTTAAAACGCAATTAAAAAAAAATCTTATACAACATAGACAAAATTTTACAATGAACGGATAGATAATGGACAACATTTCATTTTTTTAATCACCCATTTTTATTACTTTAAATAAAAATATATTAAAAAATAAGTTACACGGTTTAATAGTAAACTGCGATCTATAGAATTGAAGGCGTTTTTTTTATTTTTATATTATATATATGTCGAAGCAAGACCATATTTAGTTAAGAAATAACTTTGTGTTTAAATTTGTAATTTTTACTATGGATAATTTGTGTTCACATAATGTGTTATCTTAAGTTCTAAATTCTTATTATGATTTATAATTAGCATAGAATAAGTTGTTGCGTAATGTTTTGCAGTAAATCTAAAAATCATAAACTAATTTGATTAGGTTTACGAGTAAGAAACATCCGCCGTCATTTTGAGACCGTCCGCGAATGTTTCTACTGGAATTCAGATTAAAAATAAACTGAAGACTAAAATTAACTTCTAAAAATTAATAATGAATTTACAAATTTAATTTAATACTGTAAAAAAATCAATGCATTAAAATTGTTCTAATTAAAAAATTGTACTTCCGCCTAACCTCACTTTTCATGACTACTGAATGAAGTGGTCGGCCGCCATTATTGTTTGAGCTGTCTTGAAGGCAAGACAGTGAAAACGTTAGTGATAAAAATCTTGTGAGTATCTAATCTAATTGTTATTTTAATTAGTATTAGTGTTAAGTCTGTACTGAATGAATAAAACAAGTGTATTCTAATATCAAGTCTTGTTATTTGCAATGAGCGAGTCTACTGATTAAGGACGGTGGGGTCGGTAACGCTGACGCCGCCCGTTCTAAAAGCCTAACTGGACCTGAGTCTTCGTTATATATATATATAAGTTACACGTATTTTTATATTTTATTTTTGGTTGAGTTTTTATATTTTTAATTTAATTATGAATTTTTATAAATTCTGAGGACTTATAAACTAAAAACCTTAGCTAGGACTAAAATTAAGAAATATAAACTGTCACCCAAAGAAAGTGACTGATAGTGTCAGTCAAGCCACAGAGTATACGTTATAGAAATGCAAAGAGTATAATATACCGTGTACCAAATAGGTGCAACATTATTCATAATGTATATAATAATACTAGCTTTTGTCCGCGGTTTCACTCGTAAATATATTTCCTGTGATAACCCATTCGAAACTAGCAAAACTTCCAAAAAATATTACATAAAAGAAGTATTTTTATAATTATATTTAAAGAATAATTATTAATTTAGCTTCAAATGGAATAAAAATGGGTAAAATTAATAGAAGGCAACACCTGAGTTCAATAACTAACAACCAAGGAGTTTATAGAGTTAATATTCTTGCTAACAACTCAGCCAACAGACATTAGTATTTTTAAATTAGAGGGTTAGCACAGATTAGGGCACCTATTAATCCTTAATTTTCAATATTTCAGTATTTTTAAAATAACTCGAAAATTAAAGGATATAAAAAATAAAAAAAATAAAAATAAGCTTTCTAGCATGTAATCTCCAAACGGTTTTCGAATTTTGGTACCTTACGAAAAATTAAATGTTGTCCATTACCAATAAAATATTCGTGTACATTTTTGTAATGATACCATCTATATTATAGCCATAAAATTTGATAAATAAAGTTATCAGAGGTGTATTTAGGATTTTTTTCTATCGAGTAAAATGTTTCTAATCATATTTTCAATACAATGACAGGATTTGTCATATCCTTAAAATTAATTTTTTTTTTCAGTTCTGTAAATAGATCAGGTTTTCTGAAAAATTTGATTAAAAATTGGATTTTGATCGCTGACTTCCCCTAGTGGTTCTCACAGAATGACAGTGCAACCGGGGCGTGCAGCTAACGTTGTGTAAAATTGTGAAAATATCACATTTGATGAAGTTTGACATCCCGTTAGGAGGTGTTGGTATTAATAACCTGTGTAAAGTGTTTTGAGATTTATTCTGTAATTTCATGTTTAACTTCGCTACATAATTATGCGGTAAGTACTCACACCTGTGTTTCAGTGGAATAGACAGAGAAACAAAGGAGCAATACTGTCAGATTAAGAAAATATCTTCTTATTCTTTTATAATGGCTCTAACAATGTTAATCGATGATTTACCAATGTCAAGTAATACAACCATCAATGGCGGGGCGCGTGCGTTTTCCGCCATGACTTGACGTAGAATCTAAATAAAATATCATTAATATATATATTATGTTTGTTTACATTAAGTAGGTACATACATTTCTTTCAAATTCATGAATTGTGTAGCAACCTTCCGGGGCCTCAACAGTTTTGTTACCTACTGTTACACTTATATATATATAATATAATATATAAATAAATAATATTAACGTAAGATATATAATATCGGTGAATTCATCATTTATAATAAATAAAATATGTACCTTTAACTTCCAAATCGAAGTGAACAGGCGATGAAACTACAGCATCGAGAATTCGTTGTAATTTATTACTTCTTCATTTTATTTTCATAATCACATTATTATCCTTTGATAATTTTCTATTCCACCAGTATAAGTAAATTGCAGAACACGTATATTTCGCAAATTATAAAAAATTGATGTGACTTGGCCAACACAAAAAGACGTAATGACCTCCATCGATATTAGAGAGTGTGGAGTGGTTATGTAGTGGGTAGGTAGATATAAGGCAATGTTTTTTTTATAGATTGCTTTAAATAGTTTGATACTTGACAGCCCACAGACTATGCTGCATTCGTATTCTTTATACAATAAATATTATGTGAAATACAAATTATATATAATTATAATATAATTTTTTTATGATTATTTATACATTATTTATGAATTTTCCTGTTTTGTTTGGTGAAGTATAGTGTTGAGATTAACTTCCATTAATTACCAAACTTGTGCTTCGACTTCCTTTAATGAACCTGATGAAATAATAAGGTAGTGTTTTATTCTCTATTTATTAATTTTAATTATTTACACATAACAATATAAAACCTTAAATCTAATCTAAACATTAAAAATAACTATATAAACAAGGTCCGCATGGAATAGTGGCAAGAATACTGGCCGCTTTTCCCTGCTGAATTGCGATGCTGATCCGTTGAGCGAGGAAGGAGCCAGCCCTCTTATCACCAGAAATCTTAATAAACTTATTGGCATTTGAATTGAACCCCACGGACCTAGAGTTTCTACACCAAACGGCACAAATTTGTAGTTTTCAATCATTAAACAATAATTGCGGCGTTTGTTAGACTCTGCGATTTCAACCTCAGCTCCCGCTCCCATACAAGGGCCCGACCTCGCTCCCAGCGAATCAGAGTCATTCCATCGCGTCTCTTGCCGTCTTCCCGGATTATTCCCGTTGGCTCTAGTAGAGCAGTGAGGTGAGCATATATTTGACGTGACATCTTTCGTGTCGACCGAAAGGCCAAAAACGTTTAAGTCCCTATAAGAGCCAGCCACCAAGCAAATTTGCTTGGTCGGGCTAAGACAAGTACACAGAATTTGCCCGTACATTGTAGGGTTGGAACGTCTCGGCCCGTTCATTCCGTGGTTGGCTCTTGTACGGACATAAACGTTTTTGGTCTTTCGGTCGACACGAAAGATATCGCGTCAAATATATCCTCACCTCGCAAGGACTTCTATTGGCGCAAGAGCTCTTTTGATGGTATCATTGATCATATCAACTAGAGATACGTTATAAATAAAAAAACTACTGTTATTCATAGTTTGAAGTTTTCACTTCTGTTGACAGTCCCAATGTCTTTTTCCCGGTTAGTGCTTGAGACAAAGATCGGTAAAAGAAAGTCAATCAGATACAACCAGTTTATTAGTCAAGAATCGTTCCCCTGACATGTTCAGTATTAGAGATCCCATCCCACCCGACACCCGACATCCGACATCCTACAGTAGCAGAAGGTAGCGACAGTGATGAATGTATTACTGATGTGACACTATGATACCGCGTTATCTACACTTGTTTTGGGATATCGATTTTTATTATGGTACAAGCTCCCCGGCTTTGCCTGTAAAAAAATTGGTAGACTTCAAATCTACTGGACGATAAAATGTTGAAACTAATATAATTTCGATTTTTGAGGTTAATTTTGGAGGAAAAATTGAAACGTAAAAATAATTGCCTTTTAAAAAAGTGTACCGACTTTAAAAATTATGCACTGAAAAGTGTGCTTTCTGAAAGCAAATGCACAAATCACTATAAAAAAAATACCGAAATCGCTTCAAGTGTTTCTATAAAATTTGACGAGTTCTCGTTTACTCCAGGATCCCATCATCAGATCCTGACCTGATAACCATGGGACCACCTGGGAAGTATACCCTTTAAAACAAAAAAAAATCCAAATCGGTCCAGGCGTCTTCATGGAATCATCATACATAAAAAAAACGTAAAAGATTCCGAGGAATTGAGAACCTCCTCCTTCTTTTGAAATTCGGTTAATAAATGTTTTTGTGACATATCAAATGAAAGGGCTCGTTATAAGAAAAACAATTTTTTTATTATTAAATATAAACCTTTTAAAAAAATGTGTACCGACTTGAAATATTTGCACTGAAAAGTAAGAAATAATTAAAATTTCGTCGTAGAATTTGAAGACGGTTGGTGCCAAATTAGGATACAAAATTAAGTAAACATCTAGGGACATAAAGATCTGTTCAATATTATCTGTGTTTGTACTGATGATCGTAGGTTCCTAATGAATTATCTAGATTAGTGAATTTGGGAACTAAGTTGTTTTTAATTTGGCACCAACCGTCTTCAAATTCTACGACGAAATTTTTATTATTTCTTACTTTTCAGTGCAAATTTTTGAAGTCGGTACACTTTTTTTTTTAAAAGGTTTATTTTTCCCTTTTAAGTGATTTTGTTGCCCTGAGAAATAAATAATAACGCAATAAAAAAAAATGATGGAAAATAAAAAAAAATACTGCGGTGGATGGGATTTGAACCTCGAGCAATGTGCATCCTGCGCTGCATCCCATACCTTTAGCCGCTAGACCACCGTCGATACGAAAATTGACAACTTCGTGTCAATAGCAACCGTTGCTAAGGCTTTTCTCTGATATAATTTTCAGCAGTAAACAGAGGCAAATTACTGAATTTCTGAAAAATTACTGAACCGATTTTCGTCATATGACTGTCAAGAAATTATTATATCCTTAAAAAAATAAGTCGTCAAAATCGGTACATATTTCATCGAGATATTACGAAAAATTGACTTATAAGGTCAGTTTTTTCAAAATTTCTGAAAAACTAAAGAACCAATTTTTATGAGATAAAAATGGGACCAATCCGGAAGAATTATCTGTCGATTAAAAAAGAAACCATCAAAATCGGTTCACAACTGGTGGAGTAAATTCAAAATTCAAAATTTCTGAAAAACTAAAGAACCAATTTTTATGAGATAAAAATGGGACCAATCCGGAAGAATTATCTGTCGATTAAAAAAGAAACCATCAAAATCGGTTCACAACTGGCGGAGTAATCGATGTACATACATACAAAAAAAAATAAAAAATACGGTCCGAATTGAGAACCTTCTCCTTCTTTTTTTTTCGAAGTCGGTTAAAAAGAAGGAGAAGGTTCTCAATTCGGACCGTATTTTTTTTTATGTCCGTCTTCAAATTCTACGACGAAATTTTTATTATTTCTTACTTTTCAGTGCAAATTTTTGAAGTCGGTACACTTTTTTTTAAAAGGTTTATCTCGTATTTATCCTACAGATAATTTCACCTACAACTTGCTATTTGTAATAGTTTTTGTATACTGGTAGAGCATAATAATATCTACGTTTTTTGTATTTTCGCAAGTTTGTGAAATCGTTAATTCTCATATTTCTGGTAGGTACGTGAATCTTGGCCTATCTTATCTTATCCTTGGTTATTTTATCGATTCGTTTAGCAGTGTATCTCCGCGTGGTTTACTAAGTTAATTACGCTAACAAGCTTGCTCTTTTAAATATTAACATAATATCTCCGGTCTCCCAAGTTAAGACTAATAAACTAGATTTTTACCATATCTATCTATCATCACGCCTTTTATCCCAAGAGGGGTAGGCAGAAACAATGGCATGCCACTTGCTACGATCCTGACATGCCTCTTTCGCTTCTTTTATATTAATCATACCTTTCATACATGCTCGGCGATTGTGTAGGTACTTTTAATATTTAGCCTTTGATCAATATATTTTTTATATGTTCAATAAAAGTACACCTAGGTCGTCCTCTGCCAGCATTTCCTTTCACTTCAACCATATAAACCGTTTTAGTCAATCTTTCATTATTCATTATTTCAACGTGTCCAAACCAGCGTCAACTACTTTTCTTCATTTTAATCACAACATCTTTCAGTCCGCATTCTTCTGTAATGACATCGTTCTAGATGCGGTCAATAGGTTTATTTTTTTTCCTAAACCCTAAATAGAAAATTCGTGTCTTTTATATGAATATCTGCTTTAATCTACTTCTCGTGCTTCGGAGGGCAAAATAATAAACATACTTATTTTAAAAATAACAGATACTTACGTGTACAGGTACTTGCCACCTGTTCTGTTCAATATGGACAACTGGCGACAAGTGGACACTGTTACTGAAGTCTCTAGCCACACCGTAATAAACAAAGACCGTATTTTGACCATTAAATAGAGTAGGTATCGATATATGTATGAAGGTATGTATGAGTGTGTATGTATATTTAATTTGTACTAATGTATGGAAGTGAGGGATTATCTGTAGTGAAATGCAGTCAGGCGGCAAGTAGGCGCCTATAGTAGGGTGACCATGCTCTTCATATATATTTAGGTATCACAAAATCCATAGTAAATTTAAATTAACAATTTTTTTAACTTAAATAAAATTTACTGAATTTGGTATGGCCAAAAAATGAAGGCCGATTCAGATTGCTAAAATTCTTCTAATAAAATGATTAACTCTGACATGAGCTGACCACTCGTTAGGTATAGCCTCAAAAACTCATTGGCTAAATGAGGAAGACTTTGTCTTCCACTGGGTACCCTGGTACCGGAAACGGTTCCCGGGAGTTGTAAGGCCTCGTGAAGAATAAAAAAAAAATGATTAAAAATTGGGTTACAACTAAACAAATTATTTATTTTTACATGAAAGTAATTATTTTTACATAAATTATTTTGATCTATCTCGTAGGGTTCAGCCAGGCGTTTGCAATGTAAGCGCAAAAATTTAATTATTTACGACATCACATTAGAAACCTCTAAAATTTTCAGTGTTTCTCTACTATATTATGCATGTTATATACATATAAACATTCCTCTTGAATCACTCTATCTATTAAAAAAACCCGCATCAAAATCCGTTGCGTAGTTTTAAAGATCTATACACATTAAGGGACAGACAGATTACTATACATTACTAATAAAACAATATTTTGTTCGTTTCATTAAGAAATTTGTATGATACCTCTTTTCACGGACATTTTTATACTTAGGAAAAGCTTTTGACGTCGACAGTATAGATACCCGATTGATTTTGGGACACTAGCCACATTTGTATTGGAGCACGGTATTTCTTTTTAGGGACAGTTTAAAATAAAAACTTTTGACCTCGAAACCCCATCGATTTTGGGGTAAGCGATATGATTTTATTTATGTTTCTTCTTCTTTTTTATTATGGCTCCACCAATGTTCATCGGTGATTTGCCAATGTCAAGTATTATAGCCTTTATAGTGTATATAGCCGGTAAATCGGTATTTAAGATAATCCCGCCGACCGTGATATGTCTTATTAATCACTGATTAATCACAACCATCACAACGCGAACAGGATTAAACTGGATTCCACATCACACCACGACGAAAACGCGTGCGTATGTCGCCATGACCGGATGTGGAATCCCTTATTTATGTTTTTTTAAGCACTAAAACATGACATTATGTCACATGTCTGTTGGTGGGTGGGACCATTTTGTCCCAAGGCCCTTTCGTAAAAAAATCTAAAAACAAATCGTTTAATAAAATAACCACCAAATAAAAAACCGGAACTAGAATAGATACTTACAAATGTTATTACAACTCAAAAAATATTTTAAAAATTTGGAAACCTTTCACTGGTGTATTTTTGAGATTTTGTTTTTAAAAGTCCAGAATAATTATTGCCAAGTTTATTTTATTTTGTATGGTCACCCTACACAGAAATTGGAGTTGTGAACGGGATACAAGGAAAATATTGTAGCTTTCATATTAAATATGGTCTCTACATACATACATACACATTTCATACAATATCAGAACTGGGATCCGATCCTAGATTTTTTTATTTCAATTGTAGCCCTACGGCTCCCGGTAACCGAGTTACCCTAGGTTACCCATAGTATATATAGCAGATTATTTGAGGCTAACTTGTGAGTCTTCTAATTGTTCTGTTGAGGCATTTTGATGTAAGCCTGGGAGCACGAAGCAGCATTTTATGCTGAATTCAAAATGTTTGTTTGTTTTATCCGTATTGTCTCAGAAACTTCTGAACCGATTTTATTACTGTTTCAGATAGGTTGATCACGAGGAAGGTTCTGCTGCATAAAACATTACGCTATGTCTCTTGGGGGTTGAGCAGTAACCAAGAATGCCAAGCCGGGTCAGGTATAATGTATGGTTTTATTTAAATATAAATTGACAATAAGCCTGTGAAGTGGCCTTTTGAATATTATGAGAACAACTTGTTATTTTGATATTATGTTACAACAAAAGGAATTTTGTACTTCTATGTCATAAATTAAATTTATACAAAAAGGGAGAAAATATTCAGATTAATTTATACATTCACTAGCTTTTTCTTGTGGTTTTACTTGTGTTGAAATAGAACAGAGAGATAAGAAATAATCTTGTGGCTGTACCTAATGCGCTTAAATTGCATCCTGAATATTATAAGAATATTCGTTTGAATGGAAAAGGTTTTTATGTTTCTAATGAAATAGCAGATTCTAGCTCTAAAGTAGGTCATACATTGGTCCGGCATTGCACAGAAAATTTCCCATTCCGGCCGCGAGTCTGTGGTCGGTTTCGGTGGACCGTACGGCGACGCGCCGGGAATTCGACGAATATGTGGCCACCTTTTTTAGTATCCGTATATGATTTCGTAAACGTTTCTAGACATACATTAGAACAGACGGCAGGAAAGCTACTTTTTATCTTATAAATAATAAACCTTTTAAAAAAATGTACCGACTTCAATAAATTTTTTTTTATTTTTCCATCAATATTTTTTATTTGCGTTATTATTTGTTTCTCAGGGCAGCAAAATTATTTAAAAGGGAAAAATAAGCCTTTTAAAAAGTGTACCTACTTCAAAAATTTGCACTGAAAAGTAAGAAATAATAAATATTTCGTCGTAGAATTTGAAAACGGTTGGTGCCAAATTAGGACACAAAATTAAGTAAACATCTAAGAAGATCTGTTCAATATTATCTATGTTTGTACTGATGATCGTAGGTTCCTAATGAATTGTGAATTTGGGAACTAAGTTGTTTCTAATTTGGCACCAACCGTCTTCAAATTCTACGACGAAACATTTATTATTTCTTACTTTTCAGTGCAAATTTTTGAAGTAGGTACACTTTTTTAAAAGGCTTATTTTTCCCTTTTAAATAATTTTGCTGCCCTGAGAAACAAATAATAACGCAAATAAAAAATATTGATGGAAAAATAAAAAAAAAGTAATCGATGTCCATACATACATATACACAAAAAACATACGGTCCGAATTGAGAACCTTCTCCTTCTTTTTTTGGAAGTCGGTTAAAAATGAAATGCTGTTAGTTAATAATTGAGAACACTAGACTTTTTTCTAAAATGATCTCCACGGGCGAAGTCTGGTCATATAGCTAGTCGTTCCACAAATGAGATGATACAGGATTTGAGATACACAGTTCAATTCTCAATTTGTTGGGTAAGGGTGGTGTAAGGGTGTTGGGGTGTCCGTATTAATAATGTATGAGAGGTTCTATCTGACTAAATAGAATATAACTACGTTGCGCCATATGGTCGGTGTAACTTCACTCACTAAAAAAACTCACACATCATCACGGCCTTCATGCGTTGCGGTGTGGGCAGAGATAGATACCAGTAACCTTGGGTCCTTTAAGCGAAGCGTGAAAAAGCATCTCTACGGGCGCGACTGGCGGACTGTATTACGATCTGCCAGTCGTGCGTATTCATGGACCAGCCACCTATGCTTAACAATCAGGCGGTGGCAAGGTCACATGTCGTCTTCTCTATAAAAAAACACTTTTTAACAGAACAGGTGTGTATACTTAATGGACCTAGATGTGTCACGTCTCAATGGGTTTTTATAATTAAAAACTTAAGTACATAATTCGACAAACCATACTTAAGTAGGTAGCCCAAGTACTGGTCCGGTATCTCACCGAAAATTTTCGGTCCGGCCGCCGTATGATCTAGATTGAAGACAGGCCACACATTAGCGATGTAAATCATAAGATCACATGCAATTCACTCACTCACACAGACACACAAGATTCGATTAAACAAAGTGTCAAACTATCAGCGGTGGATGTGTGTGTGTTACAGATCGTTCCGGCCATCGAAATCTACCACAAATACAACGATTTCAAAACGGATGGCGGACCGTTCGTTACAAGAATTGGGCGAGTCTGTGGTCGATTTCGGTGGACTGTATGCAATGGCGGCGCGCCGGCGATTGGATGAATGAATTTAGAGGCTTTTCTATCTAAGTTAAGTATAGCCTCACAAATACCATCGGTTAAAAGGGAAGACCCGTAAAGAAAAAAAAACGTCGTTAAAAGCACAAATTCTTAAAGAAAATAGGCGCTTAGCATTTCCTGCTAAGAGTAGCATTCAAATCCAGGTCCACCCGATACGAAGTGCAACTAGGCTATAGTTTCCTTTTATAAAAAACTAGCGGGCCCGGCAGACGTTGTCCTGCCCAAACGTTGGCTTGCCTGCTATTTACTTTCCTTCGTCCGTGGAAAACAACTACCCCTACCACTACCCCTACCCCTACCCCTACCCCTACCCCTACCCCTACCCCTACCCCTACCCCTACCCCTACCCCTACCCCTACCCCTACCCCTACCCCTACCCCTACCCCTACCACTACCACTACCACTACCACTACCCCTACCCCTACCCCTACCACTACCCCTACCCCTACCCCTACCCCTACCCCTACCCCTACCTCTACCCCTACCCCTACCCCTACCCCTACCCCTACCCCTACCCCTACCCCTACTCCAAC
This sequence comes from Nemapogon koenigi, assembly GCA_963924495.1. Taxonomy (NCBI): domain Eukaryota; kingdom Metazoa; phylum Arthropoda; class Insecta; order Lepidoptera; family Tineidae; genus Nemapogon; species Nemapogon koenigi. Next base: position 8,179,218 of record OZ004654.1, on the reverse strand, counting down.
CACTACTATCATATGTCCGTCTCCTGGCTCTAAGCTACCTCCCACCAATTTTCAGCCAAATCGGTACAGCCGTTTTTGAGTTATAAATAACCTGACTAACCTACCTGGCCTACCGACTCTGGAATTAACACATTTCCGTGGTAGAAAGTATAATACAGCGCCATCTATTGACGTTTGCAAATACATTTTAGTACACATGTAAAACTCAAGATGACGCCATATATTCACAATTAAAATTTATAATTTTAGCTACCCCTACTCCAACCCCTACCACTATCCTATGTCCTTCTCCTGGCTCTAAACTACCTCCCTGCCAATTTTCAGCTAAATCGGTTCAGCCGTTCTTGAGTTATAAGTGAAGTAACTAACACGACTTTCTTTTATATATATAGATGTTGATAGAAATATTGATATTATGTGGTTAATATTGACCTGATGTTAGTTAACTATTGGTTTCAATATAAACTGAAAATAATGAAAAACCCTCGTATTTCCTCTTCCGGCGGATGTTACATACTCGTACAGGATGTCATGTGAAGTTACGCGAACTGAATGTGATCGATGCATTAAAATAGGTCCTGAAAAAAAACCTATATAAAAAACACTTGTATTAAGTTTCGGCTATTTAGACCTAGTGGTTGTCGGTGGTCAAGTGGGTAAAACGTCCAAACCATGTACCAATGCGTTTTTTTATGAAAAAATCTATATGCCGACATACATTATCCGACAAACCGTACAAAGAGGCTTTTCCATCTACATACCTCAACAGAGCTGGTAGCTTCAAGAAATCTTCGGCTAAGTGAGGAAGACTTTGTCTTCAGCTGGGTACCCTGGGGCCGGCAACGGTTCCCGGGAGCTGTAAGGCAAATCGTGAAGATTTTTGTTTTTTTATGTAAAGTGAAAAATTAATAACCGACTTTACTCAGATAACGTCAACCATATACCTCCTAAAAAAGGATATATATATATATATAGTTTGTGGGCGACCATACCCAACCTCTCGTGCTTCGGAGGGCAAGCAAAGACGTCGTCCAAACTTCTTTTAAAAAAAAAACAGATAAGACTATAAAGGCCATGAAAATGTGTTTGTTATGTTTGTATGTAACAAGTACCCTGTAACATCGTGAACCTCCTCCATAATGTATGAGTGAATATTTTTACTATTTGAATATTTTAAATGAAAATCGCTGACAAAGCTTGTCGCGCGGCAATTTATGAAACTTTTATATATAGGCACCCTCAAACTATATATGTACTAGAGTGTGACTGTATGAACACACATATTCACGGCTTCAATACTTTGTGGTGTGACCAGAGAAACCAGTAACGTGTCCACTTTTCGTTCATTAAGAGTCGTATATCCATAATGCGTATGGGGATAAACATATTCCCAATTTCTCTGTAAATAATCCACCTGTGTCACTGTAATTAAGCATATAGATACTTATTCAATATATCTATGTGAAATAGGTGTTATTTTTAACCGAACTTCAAAAAAAGGAGGAGGTTATGTATGTTCCCCGATTACTTAAAGATGCCTGGACCGATTTGGATTTTTTTTATTTGAAAGGGTATACTTTCCAAGTGCTGCAAGTCAAGATCTGATGCTGGGATCCTGGAGTAATCAAGAACTCTTTAAAATTTATAGGCACAATTGAAGCGATTTGGGTATTTTTGCATTTGCTTTCGGAAAGAACATTTTTCTTCATCAGAAGTGGTTATCTTGAGTCCCTTGGTTCGGTTGAGATTTGAAGTAGAGACCTTCAGGTTGAAGCCCACTAGGCTACAGGATCGTCTTTTATAGAACATTATCAATTAATACTGTCAGCACAATGGGCGTGCCGTGACAATAGGATATCGAATTAATACATTTATTTTTTGGAACTTTACCAAAACTGTGACAAATATACTTTGGCTCTTGTTCTGTTCTCCATTGATTTTACTTTTTCCTTACTTCTGTTTACGGAACCCTATTGTTGTGGGAAAACAATATGTCATGACAAATAACCAAATTTATTCCACTGTTTTCTATATTATAAGGGACATTGGCTATTTTAAAATACCACAAATACTTTTTACTGAGGGGTAGGCAGAGAAAATTGAATGCCATTCGTTACGATCCTGACATACCTCTTTCGCTTCTTTTATATTCATCATACCTTTCATACATTCTCAACGATTGTGTGTACTTTTAATGTTTTCATCCATCAATATATTTTTAATATGTTCAATAAAAGTATACCTAAGTCGTTTTTTGCCAGCATTTCCATTCACTTCAGCCATATAAACCATGGCTTGCGGTTGCACCCGCAATTTTTCAATTCGAACCAGTAGTTCCTGAAATTGGCATGCACAATAGTTATATTTGATCATTATCAACTTTTACAGCATATAGATAGATGTCTTACATAGTGAGGTTTGTTTTTTGTATTTATTTACCTATTTCTGTTTGGTTACTGCTACTTTGGGCCGTAGCATGATTTTCTTTAATGTAAATTAAACTATGAAAAATTCCTTTTTATCATTTTTCCTCAAAATTTTGATTCGATTACGATAGGTCATCAAACTCAATATTATGTACCAAATTTCAACCTATTTCGTTCAGTAAATTCTGACTGATACAAGAGTGATCATCAAAAACCCTAAAAACTGGAAAATTCGGGAAAACGGAATTTTGTAAGAACCTAATTCAGAATTATTCTCTATATTTTTCTCAAAAACATAATTGTTAGCAAAACCTAGAAACATCTAGTAGTTCATACCATTTAAGTCTGTGATTTCTAAATTAAATATACAGACGAAATACCGTGTGCAGAATCTAATATCATATACGGTTAGTATATAAAGTATATAAGGTTGTGGACGTTCGGTGGCCACAATTTTGAATAAGTTTTTGAGACTTAATATAAAATTAAATTCGTCCAGAAAATGTCCTCAGAAAGGCTAAACCCCCACACACTACACTTAAGTGAGGCTTACATGCGGACGAATAAAAACTGTTTCAACTTCAATAGAAAAATATTTAAATGTAGCTTCACGCCTGGTTTATGTAGAGGTAGGCAGACACGATGGAGAATCCCAGAATCATATCAAACCATTCATTATTTTTATGTCTACTGCTTTCGTTATGTGGCATCAAATTGTAGGGAGTATCGTAAAATTGGACGGAAATGTAATATCAAATGGAACGGAAGTTATACCCGAAAGTAAAAATATTTCTAAGTCGAATCGAATATTTTAGGTACCTACCCTAAATGTTACACATCATTGCAACTGTAAATTTTCGTACTATACATTATCTAAATATATAAAACCGTCGCGTCTGACTGATAATCACATGCACAGCATAAACCACTGAAGATATAGGTAAATATAGTAAACTTGAAGGTATATTCCTTAACGCGGGTGCAACCGCAAGACACAGCTCCAACCTTCCTCAAGCTGGTAGTTCCAGAGATGAACGCGTTCAAACAAACACACAAACAACCCCTTTTGTTATTAGTATAGATAGATTTATTAAAGCTTGTACTTTCCGCCCCGACTTAGCCTGTGGATTTTTAAGTGCTATAAGAAATTTATGGTGAAGAATTTTCGGGATAAAAAGTGGCATTTGCATGGCCTACGTCAGTATCCGGCCCTCCAATATAAAGTGAAAAAGTAAACAGGCAAAGCAATAAAAGTACACCGAGATCATCCTCTGCCAGCATTTCCTTTCTCATCAGCCATATACCTAAACCTTTTTAGTCAATCTTTCATTCGTCATTCTTTCAATGTGTCCAAACTACTAATTAAACTACTTTTCTTCATTTTAGTTACAATCTTTCACTCCGCATTTTTCTCTACTGACATCTTTCCGCGGATGCGGTCAATATGCTTTATATCACATATTCTACGTCTTACTCGTATAGTATTTAGTTTAAAATGCTAGCATCATGTAAGCCCACCTTAAACCGTAACCAAGAAAGGATGAATGTCCTATGTGAATATTATAACAGAGTAAAGAGAGCATGTGTGAGTATGAAGTATGGAGTATGGACCCTGTATGAAATTATTATGAGCGGACAGACCCAATTCCATAATACTAAAATTATTATTTTTTAGGGTCCCGTACTTACAATTCTAAAGGAACCCTGCCGTCATCTGTAGCTGATGATTTGATGTCTCTGATGACGTCTAATATCAAAATCTCATGACAGGTGTATGTGAAAATAATCTAAATATTTAGGTTTCAAAAAAAGAGTAGGTTCTCAATTCGTCGGAATCTTTTATTTATGTATGTTCCCCGATTACTTTAAGACGCCTGGACCGATTTGGAATTTTTTTTTGTTTGAAAAGGTATCCTTTTCAGGTGGTTCCATGGTCATCAGGTCAGGATCAGATGATAGCATCCGGGAGAAATCGAGAACTCTTCAAATTTTATAGGCACGCTTGAAGCGATTTAGGTAGTACTTATGCATTTGTTTTCGGAAATCGTACTTTTCAGTGCATAAATATTGAAGTCAGTACACTTTTTTAAAGAATCTATTATTTTTAACCGACTTCCAAAAAAATAAGGAGAAGGTTCTCAATTCGGACCGTTTTTTTTTATGTATGGATGGAGATTACTCCGCCAGTTGTGAACCGATTTTGATGGTTTCTTTTTTAATCGACAGATAATTCTTCCGGATTAGTCCCATTTTTATCTCATAAATATTGATTCATTAGTTTTCCAGAAATTTTTAAAAAACTGACCTTATAAGTCAATTTTTCGTAATATCTCGATGAAATATGTACCGATTTTGACGACTTATTTTTTTAAGGATATAATAGTTTCTCGACATTATCTCACAGACATATAACGAAAATCGGTTTAGTAATTTTTCAGAAATTCAGTAATTTGTCTCTGTTTAATGCTGAAAATTATATCAGAGAAAAGCTTTAGACACGAAGTTGTCAATTTTCGTATCGACGATGGTCTAGCGGCTAAAGGTATGGGGTGCAGCGCAGGATGCACATTGCACATAATTCAAATCCCATCCACCGCAGTATTTTTTTAAATTTTCTATCAATGTTTTTTAGTTGCGTTATTATTTGTTTCTCAGGGCAGCAAAATCACTTAAAAGGGAGAAATAAAACTTTTAAAAAAAAGTGTACCGACTTCAAAAGTTTGCACTGAAAAGTAAGAAATAATAAAAATTTCGTCGTAGAATTTGAAGACGGTTGGTGCCAAATTAGAAATAACTTAGTAGGTACCCAAATTCACTAATCTAGATAATTCATTAGGAACCTACGATCATCAGTACAAACATAGACAATATTGAACAGATCTTTATCTCCTTAGATGTTTACTTAATTTTGTATCCTAATTTGGCACCAACCGTCTTTAAATTCTACGACGAAATTTTTATTATTTCTTATTTTTCAGTGCAAACTTTTGAAGTCGGTACACTTTTTATTAAAAGGTTTTATTATATGTCTCTGACGGATTAGACAGCATATACAATTAAAGGTCTTGCGCAAATTTTTCTCTTGACTTGATTCACTAATACTGTCAATACTCAGCTCCTAAACATGATAGAACTATGTTTAATACTCGAAAACCTTTATTGTGAATCAATCTATCTAATGGTAAAAACTTCAACAAAATGCGTTCAGTAGTTTAGGAGTAGGTAAATTGAGCACAGACTATTATTTGGTTAAGTGTGTCGGTAGCCAAGTTAGGATGTCTGGTAATAACTAAGTTGACCACGGGTACGATCCCGGATCCCGGCCATGCCAAAAGGCCAATGGGTTTTATAATGAAAAACTTATGTACATAATCCGACAAACCACACTAAATATATTTTCCATCTAAATATACCTCAATAGAACTGGCCTCACAAATACCATCGGTTAAACGAGGGAGACTAGGTCTTCCGTTGGGTACTCTGGAATCGTAACACGGTTTTGGGAGCTGTAAGGCAACCCGTAAAGAAAGAAAAAAAATTTTTTTTCAATAACCTACAGAACCTCCTTTGCATAAGTACGATACGCACTTAACCATTTTTTTATATTACAGACGCAAAGAGGATAATACCTACTGTATTGAACTTAACGACCGTTATGTTTTAGGGGGTGATCAGAATTTATATTGGGACAAACCTTTGCTCGTAGCTTCGCCCGTGTGGTTGTAGACAAGTTAATTTGAAGGAAAACCTCAACATTAATGTATACAATAAAATAAAATTTAAGTGATTGCCTGTCTCAATGTTTGTTATAGAATAGTCTCAATGGATAGAATACTTCCGTACCACCGCACAATAAAAATACTATGGTAAATGTTTTTTGCCATTTATTACGATCCTAACATATCTCTTTCTCTAATATAAATGTTTTATATGTTCAATAAAAGTACACCTAGGTCGTCCTCTGCCTGCATATCCATTCATTACAGCCATATAAACCTTTTTAATCAATCTTCCATCCTTCATTCTTTCAACGTGTCTAAACCAGCGTAAACTAAATTTTATTCACAACATCATTTTTCACTCCGCATATTTCTCTAATGACATTTTGTTTAACATGTTTGTGGACACTGTTACAATAAATAATTCCCTTCAGTTTCGTTATAGAGAGCGTGTACTGTACATTATGTATTCTTGTTTTTGGGTCAGCAAATACATCTGAAAAGATTCCGAGAAATACACTTTCAGGCGTTTTCAGGTAAGTTTTTGGTATTAACTAGGCGGACCACAATTCCATACCGGACATGTACCAATGGTTTTAAAAACTGATGTTCCTACATTATCCGACAAACCAAACTTAGAAAATTTAAATCTAAATATACCTCAACAAACCCGGCCCACGTTAGGTATAGCCTCATAAATACCATCGGCTAAAATAGGGAGACTTGGTCTTCCGCTGGGTACCCCTTGAGACTGTGTTATCAGTCTGGAAGCCATAAAGGCAACCCGTGAAGAAAAAGAAAAAGGACAAATGTTTTAACAAATCTTTTAAAAAAAAGTGCACCGACTTCAAAAATTTGCACTGAAAAGTAAGAAATAATAAATATTTCGTCGTAGAATTTGAAGACGGTTGGTACCAAATTAGGATACAAAACTAAGTAAATATATAAGTAAAAAAAATAAGTCGTCAAAATCGGACATATTTTATCGAGATATCAAGAAAAATGTACTTATAAAGTCAGTTTTTTCAAAATTAAATTAAATTAAATTAAATTAAATTTTTAAAAAACTAATGAACCAATTTTTATGAGATAAAAATGGGACCAATCCGGAAGAATTATCTGTCGATTAAAAAAGAAACCATCAAAATCGGTTTACAACTGGCGGAGTTATCAAACATACATTAAAAAAAATACGGTCCGAATTGTGAACCTTCTCCTTCTTTTTTTGGAAGTCGGTTAAAAATAGCTATGATTCCGTAAAATATAATGTAAGTTACTAAAATCTTAGAAAACCGACTAAAAGTTTCACGGGGGAATCCAGGGCGGTTGGCTTGTGGTGTTACGGTCCCAGTATACGCAGCGGAAGACCGATGGTATTTGTGAGGCTATACCTAACGAGTGGCCAGTTCTGTTGAGGTATATTTAGATGGAAAAGCCTCCAAGTGTGATTTTTCGGATTAAGTACATTAAAAAACTAATTCTGTACCTCCCGTGAAAAACGCTATAACTCGGCAAACCTCACTTTTCAGGAGAGCACTTTTAAATAAAAAAATATTTTAAAAATTCATATCTTTTTTGTGAAAAAGCATTCATCTTTAGTTATATTTTTTTACACAAATTTTATTTAAAAAGTGGCTTAACAGTTTTGATATAAGTCAAGTAATATCAATAGACCCCAAACAAAAACAATATAATATTTGAAATGATGCTACTTAAATCATGAGTCACAAAAATATCTCAGGAATTTAAAAAGATAGAAAAACTGGAATAATACCAAAAAATCGAGAAAAAAATACGTATTACAATGATTGAAAAACATCAAAAGCGCTATAACTCGAGTTATAGCGTTTTTCACAGGAGGTACAGAATTGGTAGATGGCCGGGATGCGGGTTCATACCCGTACTCTGCCTAGTTAATACCAGACGTCTTAACCACTCGGTCAACGACGCACCATCGACATCGACAATCGGAGGTTGTGCTTAGTAATATCCTAAAACAAGTTGATTAAAATATCTTCAAATAATCTTAGCTATTACGACTCCATAGAGATTTAACAAACAAATTTATATTATTTTTCATGAATTTAGTTCTCCATTTTGTTTATTAGTTCTTAGCCATTATAAAACAAGTCCCCCGCCGCGTCTCTCTGTCTGTCTGTGATCGCCTCACGTAAAAACTACTGTACTGATTTTGTTGCGCTTTTAACTATTAGATAGACTAATTCACACTTACAAGTATTAAAATGGACCAATCATGTTAATAAAGGTAGTCGATAGCCTAATTGGTAGGACGGTGGACTTGAAACCGGAGGTCTCGGGTTTGAATCCTACCCCTTGCCAAAATGCTAAGCACCAATTTTCTTTAAGAATATGTGCTTAAATCGACACCTCGTGCTCCGGTCACCAACCCGTCTGCCAAGCGTGGTGACTATGGCAATTCCTCTCAATGAGCAACCACTAAAAATGGTGCACTAGAGGGAGACCATAATCCAGCAGTGAATCTTAAAAGGTTGATGATGATGATGAATCATGTTTAGGAGCTTAGCATTAATGGTACAGGTGAATCAAGTCGGGGGAAAAGTTAGCCCCAGCTGTCTTGCTGTCTAATCCATCGAGAGACATAAGCAAATGATGTATGAAAGAATTGTGTAGAATAAAATTAGCTACAAAAAAGTCAGCGATAGCATACTTATCTATCTCTAGTATTGTTGAATGAGGTTTTATGATCGGCATATCGAGAAAGACAACCACTAGCGCTCTCTCATGGATTGTGCTGTACAAATCATTCTAGTACTTTTAAATAGTAATTACAATATTTGAATTTTAAACATACTTAAGTAAAATTCACTCTATATTCTTGCATGAATTGTACCTAGGCAAATCCGGGTCTTAATCTAGTTAACTCAAGTCTGTTGTTTTGGTCTGTTTTGGCCTGTTTTGGACCAATATGCCACAAACTCTTCTAAGTAAGAACAAAAGGCGTTGGCACAAAAATACACTTTGTATCGTATTGAGAAATAACAAAAGTTTAAAAGCTTAGTCACATTCGTTTACTGTTCGTTTTAGTTTGTGGTCCAGTGCAGTTAGAGGTGTACTCTTCAATCTCGACAATAAACTAAACTGCACGACCTTTATACCTTAAGGTGTAGCCAGAGACACCATTAACCAGTTTATTAGCAAACCTAAGTATCTGTTGTTTTAGAAGAAGTGATGCTTCGGGTGATGCTAAACTATCCCACTAATATTGTAAACGCGAAAGTTTGTATAGATGTATGTATGTTTGTTACTCAATCACTCCAGAACGGCTGAACGGATCTGAATGAAATTTGGCACAGAGATAGATTATAGTCTGGAATAGAACATAGGCTACTTTTTATTTCGGAGAAATGTATGGTTCCCGTGGGATAGATTTGTGTGTGTGACGAAAAAGGGAAATAGGGAAAAAGAACGCATCAGCTGTGCGCTTAACCTACAGTGTTGTGTATAAGGTGTTAATGTTTTCAGGATATAATGTTAATACCAAGGTGAGATGTCAGATGTTACACATCATGTTATGCACTGTAAAACTCGCTCATTCTTTTTTAAATAACAACGGACCCTTTTTCGATGTCGAGATAAAATAAAGATCAAATTTTAATTAAAAATACCTACCTGATTCCTCTGAAAGTTTCATCAACATCCATTCAGCCGTTTAGATGCCTATTCTGTGCAAACTTTGGGACAGATTTTCTTTGTTTGTATACATTTTACCATAACTGCGAGTTGACATAATCATCGAGATATCAGATTAGAGTCTCAAATAACGAGTTTAGCGGACGTTTTTAAACCATTTACCAACGCACGGACGACATACGAGAGAAACTCACTCTTGTCACATATTCGAACTAAAGTCTCATTGTGACGTCACATTTTTCAGTTTCATGTTCTAAATCTGAAACTAAAATAATTGCCTTTAAAAAAAGTGTACCGACTTCAAAAATTATGCACTGAAAAGTGTGCTTTCCGAAAGCAAATGCACAAGTCACTATAAAAAAATACCCAAATCGCTTCAAGTGTGCCTATAAAATTTGAAGAGTTCTCGATTTCTCCAGGATCCAATCATCACATCCTGTGACCTGATGACAATGAGACCACCTGGATAGGTTGTATGGATGTATGTATGTTTGTTACTCAATCACGCCAGAACGGCTGAACGGATCTGCTATCCCGGAAAAATGTATGGTTACCGTGATTTTCACGGAATCGACATGATATTTTGCATAGTGGAAGTTTAGGGGTTAGAGAATGACATACTTATACTACTTTTTATACTATGAAAGCGGGCGGGGGAGGGGCAAATTACAGCCATGGGATTATTTCTTTTTGGATCTATTTCCACGCGGGTGAAACCGCGGACAGCAAGTAGTATACAATAAAAGCACGACATCATTTCTCATCTTCAGATGGCACTCAGTATATTTCCCGCGAGACTCTGTTCTCTACCAAATTAAAAGTCATACTTTTAAAATTGTGCTACGATGTGATTAATCTACCTAGACACTTAAGTGGGCAATTTATTTATGTTCGTTGGTCTAGTTATGTTATATGAAGCAAATGGTCCTAGGTTCGAAAAAGTTCAACAATTAGACACATACTATTTCTAACCCTATTAATTTCTATGGAGATTGTACGGACATACCTACTTATTTTCTACACAGCAATTATAATAGATCCCAGGATCCAGGATCATCAGATTTACCATGGAACCACCTGGAAAGTATAACCTTTCAAACGAAAAAAAAATCCAAAACGGTCCAGGCGTCTTCAAGTAATCGGGGAACGTACATAAAAAAAAGATTCCGATGAATTGAGAACCTCCTCCTTTTTTTGAAGTCTGTTAATAAAGAGGTAAAGTTTGTAAGTTTGGATGTAGGTGGTAATCTCTCAAACTGAACCAATTCTAAAAAATATTTCACTAATAGAATGCTATATTTTATTTTGTTATCCTCATTCTGCTCGTGATAGTTTCATCTACGTAGAAATTAAATTTAAAGGATGAAGGATGAAAGATTGATTAAAAGGACATGACATAAGTAAAAGGGTATCTATGAGATATGTTATGAATATAAAGTGGGCTACAGTAGTCAGGATCGTAGTTTGATCAAATATGCCATCCAATAGTCTCTGCCTATCTGTCATGAGATAAAAGGCGTGATGATAATGTTATCCATTTCTAGCACCATACATCTAAAGTAAATTATTTTAGATTTGTATTATTTGATAAACGAACCATTGGCCACTCGTTAGGTATAGCCTCATAAATACCATCGGCTAAGAGGGAGACTTGGACTAAGGCAAGCCGCGAAGAAAAAAAACTTTGCGTATCAAAAAATATGCTTATTAGTTCTGCAAATGCAAAAAAAAGGTTAAAAATTTCAATTATTGTTTAGAATTGTAATTTATTTTAATTAAATTTTAAAAAGACCTTATAGTTTTAACATTATATTTAAAATGGTGACATTTCTTTCGTTTTTAGGGTTCAGGTGTAAAAACCCTATTAGGTACTATGGTTCCGCTGTCTGTCCGTCCGTCCGTCCGTCCGTCCGTCCGTCTGTCATAGGGCTTATATATTTTGAACCTTAATAGGTAGACTATACTATAGCCGCTATAACAAGAAATAATAAAAATAGAATAAAGTTAACAATTAAAGGGGGTCCCCATACAAGAAACCAGTTTTTTTCGACATATTTTGATCGAACTTAATAATGACAATACATACAAACGTCTAACTAATAGATACTCTTAAAACAACAATTAATAAATACCGGCCAAGTGTGAGTCGGCCAGCGCTAATTTGTTCCTGCGCCATACAGGGACGTCAAACTTGGTCTCACCTTAGTGCATACTTACGTGCGAATCCGACTCTCATTTACCCGGTTTTTAGGATTCCGTACCCAAAGGGTAAAAACGGAAACCCTATTACTAAGACTCCGCTGTCCTCCGTTCGTCCGTCCGTCTGTCTGTCACCAGGCTGTATCTCATGAACCGTGATAGTTAGACAGTTGAAATTTTCACAGATGATGAATTTCTGTTGCCGCTATATCAACAAATACTAAAACACAGAATAAAATAAATATTTAAGGGGGCTCCCATACAACAAACGTGATTTTTTTGCCGTTTTTATAGATAATGGTACGGAATACTTCGTGCGCAAGTCCGACTCGCACTTGGCCGTTTTTTATTTACCTTATTAATTACTAGCTTTCCTCCTGTCTTCGCTTGTGGACATTTTTGACATGTATCATAAGAATGTATGATTTCCAAACTCAGGGCGTCATTATATTATCTGTGCAAAAAATGACATAGATCCGTTGCTGTATATTGACGTAATAGAACAACTCAACAAACAACACTTTCGCATAGCTTGGATAAGAATTTTAAGCCGTTGATTACTTGCCTAGAGTCATGAGGAAATCGAAACAAGTATTTTATGTAGGTAATACACATTTCTACGAAATCTAACAGATAACATCTTAATGTAATTACACAAGAAAAACACGATTTGTTTTAGATGCTAGGATAGTGCCATAAAGTACCTACAAGATTATAATAGGAATACAAACCCTGAACCATCAAACACAACTCTAAACATACTCTTTGATTCCACGTCCTGTCATGGCGGCAGATGCATGCGTCTCGTCGTGGCGTTATGGGAAATCCGGGTTAATCCCGTCGGCGATGTCATAGTATCACAGTCGGCGGGATAATCTTAGCTACCGATTTATCGGCTTACTAAAACACTGGACATTGGCAGAATCAAATAAACCTTTTAAAAAAAAGTGCACCGACTTCAAAAATTTGCACTGAAAAGTAAGAAATAATAAATATTTCGTCGTAGAATTTGAAGACGGTTGGTGCCAAATTAGTTTTGAGATAAAAATGGGACCAATCCTAAAGAATTATGTATCGATTAAAAAATAAACCATCATTTTCGGTTCACAACTGGCAGAGTTACATATATACATAAAAAAAATCGTCCGAATTGAGAACCTTCTCCTTCTTTTTTTGGAAGTCGGTTAAAAAAGAAGAAGATACTTATTGTACCTTCATTAACCGACTTCGAAGAAAAGGTTTTTTTAAATGTTTGTATAAACATCGACTACTCCGCCAGTTGTGAATCAATTTTGATGGTTTCTTATTTATTCGTCAGATATCTTTTTCAGATTGTTCTTATTTTTTTCCCATAAAAATTGGTTCACTAGTTTTTCAAAAATTTTAAAAAAACTGACTCATTTTTTTTTACTATGTCTCACGGGTCATGCGGGTCCTGACGGGTGCTAGAGTCACAACACTTTAGTGTGGACGTGTTGGACATATGTCCCCATGGAAGCCTTAATGCAGTGCCCACTCATTCGTCCAATCCCCGGCGCGCCGCCATACGGTCCACCTAAATCGACCACAGACTCGTCCAATTCTTGTACGCGCGGCCCACGTTGTATTTGTGGTAGATTTAGATGACCGGAACGATCTGTCACACACACGCCTTTGTTTAATCGAATCTTGTGTGTTTGTGTGAGTGAGTGAATTGCATGTGTGGCTTGTTCAATCTCGATCATAAGGCGGCCGGAGCGAAAATTTTCTGTGAGGTACCGGACCAGTGAGTGGGTTACTTTACAAAGGATCGGGCATTGTGGTGCAGAAGGCAAGGGGAAACCACTGCACTATTTTTCCCAAGAAAGTTAAGGCCAGTCTATACAAGGTGCGTCGCGCTGTGGACCGCCATGATTAACCACGACTGCTCTGTCAAGAGCACCACGACTAAGAAGAAAACCAATTGTGTAGTTAATGTGTGGGAACCATGTATTATTAATGTTGTGTCTGAAATGTGTTATTTTGTATACTGTTTGTTTCCCAAATATATAAAAAACTAGCTGTTTCCCACGACTTCGTACGTGACTATTTCAGAATGTTGGCAAACATACACTTCATAGCTTTTGTCATGTTCACCTCTGCCCACCCCGTTCCCGTCATCATGCCGTGATGGTATATAGCCTATGTTACTCAGGGATAATTTAGCATTCCAATGGTGAAAGAATGATCAAAATCCGTCCAGTAGTTTTTTAGTTTATTCATTACAAACATACACACAAACAAATATTTTCTCTTTATAATATTAGTATAGATAAATAAAATAAAAATATTATCTTGTATATTCGTAAATGACAGCTGTGTTTATATTTTAACTATGTATCCCGAAATAAGGTCCGTTTTATTCAAAAATACGATGTGGAATAAGGGTCTGTATTAATTACCCCATATTATTAAACAATAACACAATTTACCTAATTGTCTACAATATCAAATGTCATCTAGAACTCACCGGATGGAAACAAATAGATAAGATATCATATTACAACTATTATTTATATGTTATTTATTTATATATTGTTATGAAAATCTACGTCTTTAGAGGTCTTTGGCACTTATGGAAGTGAGATATTATATTACTTAAAATTATAAAAAAATATTGTATTCCTTATACCGAGTCCTTTCATTTGATTATGTCACACATTTTTTACATTTTAATTTTCATGAAACTCTATATATGTACCAAGTTTCAACACTATTCGTCCAGTAGAAGCTGTGACAGACGGACTGTGTCTGCCTAGACACAAGAGTTTTTTTTTCGGAGAGAACCTTAAAAAAGAAATAATGTATGGATTTTACTAAAGTACGAGGTGTGGCATGATCGTGGCAAGTGGATATATTTTGTCCCTGCCTACCTGAAGGGAAATAAGGCGTGATTATACAATGTATGTAAAGGAACAATGAGTCGAATTGAAATACGAGAAGCAATAAAACAGAAACTTGGCCATCACGGGACGCCCGGCTGATGTGAAACATCGAAATTTACACGCAGAACACACACTCACATGGAGAAGCAACAAAGTAAATAGTATACACGCCACGCAATCGCAAGGGAGTAGAGAGCGTCGGGAGAGAGATGTCGTGACGCAGTTTTCCGTCACGACATACGAGTCAGTCTTACTCCCAGGACGCGCCACATCAAAAAGTGTTTTCA
This sequence comes from Nemapogon koenigi, assembly GCA_963924495.1. Taxonomy (NCBI): domain Eukaryota; kingdom Metazoa; phylum Arthropoda; class Insecta; order Lepidoptera; family Tineidae; genus Nemapogon; species Nemapogon koenigi. The sequence continues at coordinate 8,164,012 of OZ004654.1, read as the reverse complement.
CTATACGTTTCATTAATATACGTCATTTGTATCGATCTAGACACAACATAGAGGTATGAAAAAGTCATTGTGATTCAACAAATAAGTCAATGTAATACAAACTTCCACTACTGACTTTGTCTTATTTATTTATTAAGGAGAAAACTGCGGAACGGATTTTGCACTATCACCAGGAAGGTGTACGTGTGATAAACATGGACCTATCATGTTTAGGAGCTGAGTATTATTAGTATAAGTGAATTAAGTCGGGAAAAAACTTAGCCCCAGTGAGTTTTCATGCCATATGCTGTCTAATCCGTCAGAGATATAACAAAATGATGTAGGAAATAATTGTGTAGAATAAAATGATCTACAAAAAACTCCGCAATAGCATATATCTATGTCTAATAGATAAGTAGAAAAAAACGTATTTGTGTGGGTATTAAAATGTTTATATACCGATGTTGGGTCACTACGTCATTTATTCACGTTTTTAATACCTTGCGGTGTTGTGGCCAGATATACCACCATAAGTAACCTATTAACAATTTTCTTCAGTTGTATATATTAAACAGAACAGTTGCTGCACTTAATAGACCTGGATGTGTCACTTTCTTAAAAGAGCAAGCTTGTTAGCGCAATGAACTCAGTAAACTACCCGGCTTATTTTATCGATATCTCTTTAAAAAGTTGTTAGAGAAGTACACTGCAAAAATAATCGATAAAATAACCAAGGATAAGATAGGCCAAGATTCACGTATCAGAAACATGAGAAAAAACGATTTCCCAGAAAATTGGTCTTGCAAAAATACACAAAACGGACATATGCTCTTCCAATATTATACAAAATCTATTAAAAGTAGCAAGTTGTAGTTAACGTTTTCATAAAGTAGGTATGTGAAATTATCTATAGAATAAAATGGTACATTAGTAAATATAAGAAAACTGGAGTCGCAAAATCGGTTGATACATACGCACGAAATTGATGGGCTACATTTGCTTATCACATTTTTTTTTATTTATACAGTATAAATAAAAAAAAATATATTTATCTTTCGAAAGCTATTTAAAATTCTAAACAGCTGTTTTCTTCCAATTCTTAAATACAATTGGTGTTTATCATACCAATTACATTCGCACGATCATTGGCTTCATAGTCCATACAAATGGTTTTGTGGCTTCTTTCAAATTTCCTTTCGTCGCAGCATTACATATGTACATACCTACATACAAATACACAATGAAATATTACATATACGTAGGTAAATGTATTACTTATAGATAATATTTTATCTAAACAGATCATTGACTTCTGATAACCTAGTACGTAATGTAATCATATAAACAATATCCTCACGCCCCTATCCCAGTGGGGTAGACAGAGACTAAGGACCTCCACATGACACGACCCAGACATATCTCTCTTGTTTACATACATATACTCACGTCTGTATCCCAGTGGGGTAGACAGAGACTAAGGACCTCCACATGACACGACCCAGACATATCTCTCTTGTTTACATACATATGCTCACGTCTGTATCCCAGTGGGGTAGACAGAGACTAAGGACCTCCACATGACACGACTCAGACATATCTCTCTTGTTTACATACATATACTCACGTCTGTATCCCAGTGGGGTAGACAGAGACTAAGGATCTCCACATGACACGACCCAGACATATCTCTCTTGTTTACATACATATACTCACGTCTGTATCCCAGTGGGGTAGACAGAGACTAAATACCTCTACATGACACGACTCAGACATATCTCTCTTGTTTACATACATATACTCACGTCTGTATCCCAGTGGGGTAGACAGAGACTAAGGACCTCTACATGACACGACTCAGACATATCTCTCTTGTTTACATACATATACTCACGTCTGTATCCCAGTGGGGTAGACAGAGACTAAGGATCTCCACATGACACGACCCAGACATATCTCTCTTGTTTACATACATATACTCACGTCTGTATCCCAGTGGGGTAGACAGAGACTAAATACCTCTACATGACACGACTCAGACATATCTCTCTTGTTTACATACATATACTCACGTCTGTATCCCAGTGGGGTAGACAGAGACTAAGGACCTCTACATGACACGACTCAGACATATCTCTCTTGTTTACATACATATACTCACGTCTGTATCCCAGTGGGGTAGACAGAGACTAAGGATCTCCACATGACACGACCCAGACATATCTCTCTTGTTTACATACATATACTCACGTCTGTATCCCAGTGGGGTAGACAGAGACTAAATACCTCTACATGACACGACTCAGACATATCTCTCTTGTTTACATACATATACTCACGTCTGTATCCCAGTGGGGTAGACAGAGACTAAGGATCTCCACATGACACGACCCAGACATATCTCTCTTGTTTACATACATATACTCACGTCTGTATCCCAGTGGGGTAGACAGAGACTAAATACCTCTACATGACACGACTCAGACATATCTCTCTTGTTTACATACATATACTCACGTCTGTATCCCAGTGGGGTAGACAGAGACTAAGGACCTCTACATGACACGACTCAGACATATCTCTCTTGTTTACATACATATACTCACGTCTGTATCCCAGTGGGGTAGACAGAGACTAAGGATCTCCACATGACACGACCCAGACATATCTCTCTTGTTTACATACATATACTCACGTCTGTATCCCAGTGGGGTAGACAGAGACTAAATACCTCTACATGACACGACTCAGACATATCTCTCTTGTTTACATACATATACTCACGTCTGTATCCCAGTGGGGTAGACAGAGACTAAGGACCTCTACATGACACGACTCAGACATATCTCTCTTGTTTACATACATATACTCACGTCTGTATCCCAGTGGGGTAGACAGAGACTAAGGACCTCTACATGACACGACTCAGACATATCTCTCTTGTTTACATACATATACTCACGTTTGTATCCCAGTGGGGTAGACAGAGACTAAGGATCTCCACAGGAAGTAGACTGCGGATCTCTAATAAAAAAGATTATTACACTGATTTCCTTATGAGTGTTTTTATCAGTACCAGATATACCTCATTCATTACAAAATGCATATTATAATTTAATTGTCTACCAAGGCGTTAGTACATTTTGATTACACGATAATTAATTTTATATTAATTTAATTAAATAAACAATTAGTAAAGATTAGATAACGATATGATTAAGTGTAGTGTCTTATTGTTACTTGTTAGTAGTATATGCGGTAAGTTTGTTTACTTTTTAATTCACTGCTGATGACATTGAAGAGATAGCGTGATGATAATTTACTGAACATAGATCACTTCGGGGTCACCATATATACCTAAGTATATTTAACATTTATTATAATATAACCACTTCTGATAAAGTAAAGAACCGCCTTCAAAACCAAAATGTGCTTTCCGAATGCACTATAAAAAAATACCCAAATCGCTTCAAGTGTGCCTATAAATTTAGAAGAGTTCTCGATTTCTCCAGGATCCCATCATCAGATTCTGACCTGATGACCATAGGACCACCTGGAAAGTATACCCTTTCTAACACTAAAAAAAATTTCTAAATCGGTCCAGGCGTCTTCAATAGGGGAACATTCATAAAAGATTCCGACGAATTGAGAACCTCCTCCTCTTTTTTAACCGACTTCGAAAAAAAAAGAAGGAGAAGGTTCTCAATTCGGGCCGTATTTTTTTTTTAACGACTTCAAAAAAAATGACGTTACTCAATTCGACCGTATATTTTTTTTTAAGTTCGATTAAAAATAACGAAATGTGAAAAGCAACATATTTTATATTTTCTCAATTGACAAATTTGACAATCAAAACATCAAGTCATTACAAGCACATACAAGCCTGTCCCCACAATTGATTTAGTTTCAGTTGGTGAAAGACTCATTGAAATCGGTTCAGTAGTTTTAGTATTTCACGAGCATTTACAAATATTTGCAAACCCGATTTGTACAAAGACGAGCTGCAATTAATTAAAATTTGTTATTTTTCAGGATTTTCTCTAAGTTTACCATCATCACGTATCATTGGGGGTCAGCCAGTGGCTATAGAACAATTTCCGTCAACAGCCGCTGTATTAGAAAATACAGGAGTTGACTACAAGTATATCTGCGGAGGGGCTATTTTGACATCTTTCTATGTGGTTACTTCAGCACAATGCGCGTAAGTAAGAAGTTGATGTGGTATAAATGATAATGTATGGGGATTTAGGGATCTTGTGATAAAGGCAGGCAACCCTTTTAGAAAACCTAGGTGTTGATGTTTTACATTTAAGACATAAAATTGCTGAACCGATTTGGATTGGATTCTCAGAAAAATCTAAGGCTTTGGTTTATAGTCTGAAGACGTTGATTACTCATCTCAATCAAAAATACGTGAATTCTTGAGCAAGAGATGGCCGAGTGGTAAGACGTCTGGTATTAACTAGGCAGACCACGGGTTCGATCCCGAATCCCGGACACTTACCAATGGGTTTTTTTAATTTAAAACTTATGTACATATATATCTCAACAGAACTAGCCACTCGTTAGGTATAGTCTCACAAATACCATCGGCTAAATGAGGGAGACTTGGTCTTCCGCTGGGTACCCTGGAACCATCGTAACACGGTTTCGGGAGCTGAACCCGTGAAAAAAGAAAAAAATGTACATAAGTTTTAAACACTTAGAGGCGTTTCCATCTAAATATACCTCAATAGGACTGGCCACTCGTTAGGTATAGCCTCACAAATACCACCGGCTAAACGAGGGAGACTTTGGTCTTCCGCTGGATAACCTGGAACCGTAACCACGATTTAGGGAGCTGAAAGGCAACCCTACATGAAAGAAAAAAAAACAAAAGATTCTGTTTTGATCGTGTTAAATGTGAAATCCTGTCTGGAAGTGAAAATATTTAAGATCGTAGTCAATTTCAGTTGAAATTCGTGAAAGTAAATAGTATTTTTTTACAAATTAAACAAACTAGCTCCCTCTCTTTATAATATTGGTATGTACAATCTCATACGTTTCACAGAACTAAGGGTAACCTCACAGTCCGAGTTGGATCATCCTTCAGATCCTCAGGCGGTACAACCCATGATGTTAAGAAAACGATAGTTCACCCATCCTCTGATGATGGGGCAGACCTAGCTGTACTGGCTCTGGCTACCCCAATACTTTTGAACCATCCAGGAGTTGGCCAAGCACCTCTACCATTCCAAGATATGGGGCCAACTGTTGGCATGACGGCATTTTTACTAAGTTGGGGTGCAGCATCTGTAAGTCCAATTTTTATACTTTCACTAAGTTACTTAGCGCCCATTTTCTTTGGGAATGTTTTAATCAACTTCTCCTGCTTCGAAGGACATGTACAGCTGGAGTTTGCATAATGTTCTGTTTAATGTTATTGGTGTATTTGGAAAGGTATACTTATTAACATCAAAAACTAAGGTCTAGAACCTTAGAAACATACATTTCTATACCCGTTCCCGTTGATCTTTCTAATTCAGTTTAAGTAATTATGGCGAGTATATGAATGAAAACAATTTTCCTTTACTTGAAAAAGCCTAGTTTATATTGAGGTTACAAGGTAGACCATTTGATCAATATTTATAACCAAAGTACGGACTTATACTTTATCACTCTTATTAATAAACTCGAAGTAGCGACGTAGTAACTAAACTGTGTTTCGTCTCCTTCTATCATAATGAATTGCAGATTTGTTAGACGGAGACGAAATACAGTTTAGTTACTACGTCGCTACTTCGAGTTTATTAATAAGAGTGTATCAGATTTGGGCTTTGCAATAACTGCTTACCCTCTTTCGTTATCCTTAGATTCCACTTTGTAATTCAAAATATCTATCTTCCTATCATCACGCCTTTCATCCCAAGACTGGTAGGCAGAGACAATCGAATGTCATTTGTTACGATCCTGACATATCTCTTTCGCTTCTTTTATATTCATCATACCTTTCATACATGCTCGGCGATTGTGTGTACTTTTAATATTTCCATCGATCAATATATATATTTTATATGTTCATTAAAAGTACACCTAGGTCGTCTTCTGCCAGCATTTCCTTTCACTTCAGCCATATAAACCTTTTTAAGTCAATCTTTCATCCTTCATCTATATCTATACTAATATTATAAAGAGGAAAGATTTGTATTTTTAACCGACTTCCAAAAAAAGAAGGAGAAGGTTCTCAATTCGGACCGTATTTTTTTTATTTTTTTTTTATGTATGTATGTACATCATAGAGTACTAAGCCTATGAAGGGGCCATAGACGGGCTCCCCCTTTCGCCAATTTTTCCCCCTTTGACCAGTTAAACTGACCAGTAATAAGTAACCTTAGATTTTGTTGGTATCGTTTAGTGTCGCAAGACAGAGCTCTAGGAAAATAGTTAATTGTGATGTTTTAAATGGGAAAGGCGATCTAGGACGTCAAACTTGCTGAAACATAGTGTTTCCAATCATTAATTATAATTATTATGTTTGTATTTTAACATAATCATCATATAACGTGAAATCCGTTGCGACAATAAAACGACAGAAAAATACAGTGGTACAGGGGCTAGTACTAGACGTTTACCTCCCCTCCCGCCAAAATTGGCAGAAAAAATTGTTCGGTGATTTAGCTCTTCCCGTCTCCAGTCTTAAATACTCAAAGATGTACATCGATAACTCCGCCAGTTTTTTCAAAAAAATTAGGGATCCTTACTAAATACTCCAAGAATGTTTCCCAAGGCGTAAAAAAATGACCTAAGAAATTCCTTACATCGCGTGCGCTGTGAAAACTATTGATGATAGAACAAAATAATGTACTACGACTTTGCAGAACACATCATTATCTACAAAAAGTGTCGCGATAGCATATGTCTAACTATTATAGTTAAGTCACAATAAGTGTTCTTTTATTTTAATAAAATAATTAAAAAGCCGCCGCTAGAAAAGGCTTTTTTTTTTTTTTTTTTTTTTTAAATCTTCACCTATTTTTTTTTTGTACCTTGTTATTAATCCTTATCAAAATATTAAAAATGTAAGTATTTTTTATCGCGATTTTAGTATTTTTGTATGAACAATATCCAAAGTTAGAGGTAGTGGTAGAGAGTAAGGGGTAGGAGTAGAAGTAAGGGTAGGGGTAGGGGTTGGGGTAGGAGTAGGGGTAGGGGTAGGGGTAGGGGTAGTGCAGGCAAGCCATTATCTATGAGTGCTGTAGGGTATATTTTATTTTGTTCGAAAATATCCACGGGCGAAGCCGGGGGCGGACAGCTAGTTCTTCATATATTCATAATTGAAATTATAATTTACAGATTTCCGAAAATCCATCAGAAAGCTTACAATATGGGATCCTAGCAGTCGTAGATCGCGACTCTTGCGCAAAAAAACATATAGACCTAGCTTCGCCTTATAATGTAACAGAGGCTCAGATGTGCGCTGATGAATCTGGGGTAGACCTTTGTGAAGGTGGCCTGGGCTCCCCATTATTCTCATCAGGAGTCCTCGTGGGTATTGCTGCATACGGGACTTGCGGTACATCAAATGCACCGAGTATCTATACCCAGGTCTCACGGTATATTAATTGGATAATGGAAATAGCAAGTGGAGTGCCGAAGAGTTGAAATGTGGATGCCCAATTTACCCATTGAATTCTGGGTGATTATTATTAAAGTCAGGGTTCTATATGGATTAACAATAGATACAGCCTTGGCTTAGTAAATTATATAAAAATCTATTTTTATTTTATTAAGCGCTTTTGAACTCGAAAAATTGTTAACCAATTTGTATGATTTTATTTTGGAACTTGGAAAGTGGCATTTAGGTAACAATAGGTTACTGTTACTTCAGTAATATTAGGTATTTATGGCTCTACAAGTCCACGTGTCCTCCAACTTCTGTCGTCTAAAGTAGGTAGCCCACGCAGTGGTCCGCTATCTCACAGAAAATTGTTGGTCCGGCCGCCGTATGATCGAGATTGAACACAGGCCACACATTAGCAATGTAAATCATACGATGTAGATCACATGCAATTCACTCACCCACACAGACACACAAGATTCGATTAAACAAAGGCATGTGGATGTGTGTGTGTGACAGATCGTTCCGGCCATCGAAATCAACCACAAATACAACGATTTGAAAACGGATGGTGGACCGCGCGTACAAGAATTGGACGAGTCTGTGGTCGATTTAGGTGGATCGTATGGCGGCGCGCCGGCGATTGGACGTTGGACAAATACCTTAGCGTCAAGTGGACAAGTTACTGGTGTTTCTGGACACACCACATGGTATGGAGGTCGTGAAGATGTGTGTATTCTGTGCCTCCGAAACTAAATAAGTCACAAGTAGACCTATTAAAGGTGTTTTGTATTAATGTTATTTTTCTCTATGTATATGTACACCGATTACTTTGCCAGTTATATGAACAGAGTTTTTTATTCGACAGATAATTCTTCCGGTTTGGTCCCATTCTTTTCTCACATTTATCAGGATTAAAATCACAGATTTCCTACTTATTTAAAAAATTGAACGTTACTAATGGTATGAAAAAAAAAATTATTAAATTATATAGGTAGTCGATAGCCTAATTGGTAGGACGGTGGACTTGAAACCGGAGGTCCCGGGTTCGATTCCTACTCGCTGTCAAAATGCTAAGCACCACTTTTCTTTAAGAATATGTGCCCTCGTTTTTCGGAGGGCACGTAAAGCGGTCACCAACCCGCCTGCCAAGCGTGGTTACTATGGCAATTCCTCTCAATGAGCAACCACTAAAAATGGTGCACTAGAGGGAGACCATGATCCAGTGATGATTAAATTATATCCGGGGAAAATTTCCAATCAATTTATATTCATATCAATATGGCTGCTGCTTAATTTTTCATGTCATTTAGGTACAGTATGTAATTAGTAAAGTATGAAGTACCAAAAACTACCTGTTGTTGCAAATTACACAATAAATTGTAATCAATTATAATTACTCCACTTAAGTTAATCTAGATTAATCTTTATCAAAAATCTGCGCGTGAGTTTTGTGATCGCGCGATATTTGATAAATAGTATTTTTATCAAAAATTACATTCTACGCTTTATGTATAACGTTTTATTTATACTTTTCCTTTTACATAGGCTGTTCCGAAAGTTTTTAGCTAAAAAGTTTGTATTCATTATTTATTTCTGCATTTATTAGAAATCGAAGTGTAATTTCAATGTAAACCTCCTTGGAAAAAATCACTGGCCATCTACAATTACTTTTTTTATTTTATTTTTTACGTATATGCGTCGATAGTAATTTGATTTGAACAATGAGCGAGCCGCGTGAAGCATTTCGTGCGATGATCTTCTATGATTATAAACGAGGGTTAACCTTTAAGGAATCTCACGAAAATTTTGGTGAGTGTTCTCCTTCGTTAGCAACTGTCACCTATTGGTAAAGAAATTTTAAACGAGGTCGGGATAGCCTAGAGGGTGATGCTAGGCCAGGACGACCGCTAACTGCGGTTACCCACGAGAACGTCATCAGGGTGGAGTGGTTATTAAAAGAGCATCGGAATATCACACATCGAGAGATTGCGAATGAACTAAAGATTGGATCACGGGCGGTTTCTACGATCCTGCATGAAATCTCAGAGTAAGGAAGGTTGCTTCGAGGTGGATACCACATTGTCTCTCAGAAGAGCAAAAATCCCGACGTGTGGATTGGTGCAGGTTTATGTTAGAAAAATTCGAAGAAGGGACTTCGCAACAAGTATCCTACATCCCAACTGCTGACGAATCTTGGATTTATAGTTACGATCCTCTTACAAAACAGCAACCCACTAAATGGGTGTTTGAAGAAGACGAGTTGCCCACAAAAGTTGTTCGCGGGCGGAGTGTAAATAAGAAAATGATTGCCGTTTTTTTCCGTCGTAGTGGCCCAGTAGCAATAATTCCATTAGAAGATTGTAGAACGGTTACTAGTGAGTGGTATTGCGAAGTGTGTTTGCCCCGAGCCTTCGAGGAGTCGAATGAGAGTCGCCCAAGGAGCGGAACTCGGGGCATTCTTTTTCATCAAGACAACGCGCCTGCTTACACGGCCGCTAGAACGATAGATTTCTTAGCCACTACTGGCGTCCAATTACTACCCTATCCACCTTGCATCCCAGATCTAGCCCCGTGTGATTTTTTTTTGTTTATTACCATTAAAAAATGCTCTGTGGAAGAAAATTTAAGACTTCGGATGAGGCTGTTGATGAATTTAGGCGATTGTTTTTCGACCTTCCGGAAGATCTTTTTTAAAATGTTTTGAAAGTTGGTTTTCTCGAAATGTAAAGAGGCTGGAGGAAAGTATTTTGAAAAACTGTAAATAAAATATTCTCATATACTTATTATTTTTGTTTTTACTAACAACTTCCGGAACAGCCCACGTATAATAGCTCTAGTGTACCGCCCCCGGTGTCGCACGGGTACAATATCAGTATATAAAAATTGTAATACACACACAAATACACTTATTACTACTTATCTATTGAAGATAGATATATCCTACCGCGGACTTTTTTGTAGATCATTTTATTCTACACAATTCTTTACTACATCATTTTGTTATATCTTTGACGGAATAGACAGTATAACGTCATGAAAAACTCGTGAAAGTCGACGGGGGACTCTGTTTTATAATATGTATCATTACATTGATTACTTATAACATATACGGGGTACTAACGCCACGTCATTAATTCGCTATAGCAATGTGGCAAACTCTACTATAAGGTCTCAAAATAAATAATGGCTACTCGTCACCTTTAAAAAAAATCAATGGCTTGTGGCGGGATAGATGTCGCATCGCTACTGTTTCACATTAGCATAATATACAACCAGCGACACGCATTGGAGGGTATTTCATTTTACTCACGTCGTTGGATTATTGTCTGTATTGGTGACCCCGTATGCACACAGACTGTCCACCTAACCCCGCAATGTCCCAATGTCCGCGCACTTCTCGCTGATGACAATCAGTCTTGACCAGACCACGACCAGACCCAGCACGACATGACAACAGGTCATTCCTTCATCACGACAGGTGATTCCTCTGCACGTGCAGTCAACCAGTGGCGCAGTCCATCACAGCTGACAATGTTGGAATATTGAAATTGAAACCTGTGTCGCGCTTTTGAAAATATTTAAAAGATTGGCATATATACAACTTTCTAGCGACACGCTTTGGGGAGTATTCCCTTTTACTCTCGGTCGTTGGATTGTTGTGTTTTGCCACTTCTATAGGCTAAATGAGGTATACTTGTCTTCCGCTGCGTAACCGATAAAGCGACTGTGGATATGAGTGGAATCCTATAGAATCGCTAGCGACATCTATCGGTAAAACATCATGCTGAAAATCGAAACAGTCTTGTTTTTCTATGTTGACACCCCATCAGACACAGCCATATTAAGGGTATTGGGGAACCCTGAAATAACGGGGAACCTCAGGTACTTTTATACAAAAAGGCAGCTAAAGTTTACAACAAACTCGTTGCCTAATGAATGGTAGGTAAGCGGCATGTCACTTGTGATATAAAAAATTTAAAACACAAAAAGTGATTCCCAGACTCAAGACTCGAGACTGGAGCGCTTGACAATTATTTGATTTCTTCACGAGTGGCACGTTTATCTGTTTCATAAAGATGCGACTTTGTGGCGAGCGGAGCGACTAGCGTGGCGGGTGATCTAATAACAATATTATCTTTAAAGTTAATAATTAATAAATAATGTACCAATGGCACAATAGAAACAGGAGGTCTTGGCTTCTCAGCAGCGGCCCTATTCTCTAACTATGCTTTTATTCAAATTGTCTGCATCTGTTAAAAAAGTCTATGCCGTTTTTACTATGGTTTTCTGTTTGACACGAAAGTTTAGGATGTAGTTTCGAGATGGTTTCAATGTAGAACGACATGCCATCGATATCGATAGGTTTTAAAAACCATAGTTAGAGAATAGGGCCGCAGTATAGACATTACATCTTATTCATATCTTGTACCAGCGACACCGCCCCTGGCTTCGTTCGGGTATAATATCGGTTTACAACAATTTTAATCTATATATGCAAAAATGAAACCCGTTTTCCGTTGTCACGACATAACATGAAAACGGCTGAACCGATTTGGCTGATTTTAGTCTTAAAATATTCCTAGATATCCAGGGAAGGTTTTAAAGGTGAGACAATTCGAATAATTGCCGAAAAACCCCTAAAAACAGCCCTTTTCTTTTTCTCATAATAACAGAGTCAATTTGAACCTTATTGCTATTCAATAAAGTTAATTTTAAATTAAAAGCACTCATTGTTGTCTATGCAATGTAGATGTGTTCCTAATGTCACCGCACAAATTTAAAATTCGCGTGCGTGTTGGAGAATCTAATGTCGCGTTCCGACACTCAACAAAAGTGATAATATCGCGAACGCAACCAAATTGAATAGTCACAAAATGTAATTTAAGTAATTTAATAGATCATTAGTAGTACTGATTTTCAGTTTGGTCGGCTTCGCGAAACTTAATTTTGCCTAGGAGTAGGGGTAGGAGTAGAGGTAGGAGTAGGGGTAGGTGTAGTGGTAGGTGTAGGGGTCGGGTAGGGTAGGGTAGGGTAGGGTAGGGGTAGGGTAGGAGTAGGGGTAGGGGTAGGGTAGGAGTAGGGGTAGGTGTAGGGTAGGGTAGGGTAGGGTAGGGGTAGGGTAGGGTAGGGGTAGGGTAGGGGTAGGGTAGGGGTAGGGTAGGGGTAGGGTAGGAGTAGGGGTAGGGGTAGGAGTAGTGCAGGCAAGCCAACGTTTGGGCAGGACAACGTCTGCCGGGTCCGCTAGTATTTACATAAATACGCTTAGACAGCATACGTATTAGACAGCATACGCCATACGGCCATTTTTTTCCCAGACTTGATTATCTGATACCGTTAATATTCAGCTCCATGTTTAAAAGTTAACGAGTAACTTTCCTCGTGAAAACCACAACTAAATCCGTTTAGTAGCTATTTCGTGGAAATAAAACAGAGACAGATGCAGCGAGGGCCTTGTTTTACAATGGTAGTAATGGTGATATATAATAAAAGAAAAATTAACCTGCACGAAGCTAAAGGTGGCCCCTGAGGGTGGCCCCAATCCCCGGCGCGTCGCCGTACGGTCCCCCGAAATCGCCCACAGACTCGTCCAATTCTTGTACCGAACGGTCCGCCTAGATCATTCGGCGGCCGGAATGGGAAATTATCGGTGCGATGCCGGACCAATGCGTGGCCTACTTTACTGATAATTATATTGACATTAAATTAAAACACTGTCACGTAATTGAAGGCTTACGGCTCCTCAACATGATGGTTGAGTAGCGGAAGCCTCCAAAGGTGACAAAATAGAAAATTAGGTTCAGTAGTTCTTGTTCTTAGTAGTTGCCCTTAGCTGCTCTGCCGGGTGGTTGGCATGAGACCCTTGGGCTTAGGGCCCTATCAGGGTCGGCGGCCGTCTCCTAGTTATTTGGGGATGCTATCTTGAGTACTGAGAGAGGGAGGGTTGCCGAGTAATTTAAACTTCATTAGTGAGTTAATTATATTACAATTATATTGACCAAACCTAACTAACTTACTACCTAGAATATTAACCTACCTTAACTATATATATAACTTAACTTCTACACTTAATATCTAACTATATACATTTGGCTATTTAATCGGGTCAGTATTTGGCGGCGCTGGCGTTGGTTGTTGATGGGCATCTTCAAATGATGTTCAATACGTGTCGAAGGTATGAGGCAATGTCGAGTCCATGTGAGTGGCTTAATCATGAGCGGCTTTCATTTGTTGCAGTCAGGGAAGAAAAATAAAAGTAGAACGATACCAATACAATCCAAGAGGTACTTGCAGGTCTTCAGGCAGTTCCTGTCGACCTTTGACCCTCGAGCTGCTGGATGTCCTGGGGCCGTGCCGATATAGCCGCAAAGATCTGCTTATCCCGATCCTGTTGCTGCACCAGGCTTCATGATATCCTTCTTGTATGTTAGTCCCGTCCTGAAGGTGGACATTGACGGTAGGCCAGGTTTCTCACATTGCGTACGTTCCAGATCAAGAGCCACGTGTGTGCTCGCCGATTGTCCCAGATCAAATGCACTCAATTCACATTATTTCCATCTCACCTCAATTTCTAATTATTTATCTTATATTCTGTTGATATGTCAGCTGTCATATATCGACCAATCACGACATGCGTGTCACAGTGTATTTCTCATAGACAATATTCCACAGATTGAAAATCGTTTCTTCTTGGTTTAATTACTTCAATCAATTTGCCATTATCTTCTCATTCCAACATCCTTATGATATGCCCGCCTTTGAATTTACACAATTCTACAAGTACACATTAAGGGGCGGTGGTCAAGGTCATCTTGTATCTGTCAAAAATATGGTAAATCTAAGTTAATCCTGGAAACGCGAGTTTATTTATACAAAATCTCCTCACCCCAAAAGGATTGTTATTATTTGAAATTGGATTCAGCCATATTTTTATTATTCATGGGTTCTAAAGAGCCGTTATTTTCGATACGCGAAGGCACTGCTCGTATCGAAAACAACGGCTCTTTAGAACCCATGAATAATAAAAATATGGCTGAATCCAATTTCAAATAATAACAATCCTTTTGGGGTGAGGAGATTTTGTATAAATAAACTCGCGTTTCCAGGATTAACTTAGATTTACCATATTTTTGACAGATACAAGTTGACTGAGAGCCAAGGGTCCTTAATCAATAAAATCAATAACAAAATCTTTACTACAATAACTTTCCATTGTTAGTTCCTTAGCCTATCAATAGATGGCGCCACTAGTCTATAATCAAAGTTGCACAATCCTATTCATTTATTTGATTTCTATTAACTTCTGATTATCCGGATTCCCGCTCGCGTGTCTAATTCCTTGGAGGGATATTTCATCAAGGATGAAATATTGCTACAACACGTAAACAAAGATGAACCAAAAGCGTTACTAAAGTAGTACAGCTATATTTCTAGTTAGCCTATATTGCCTCCAATGTCTAAAATTCATTTCATTTTAAAGTCTTTCTGTACACAATTAATTCATGCCAAGCTGAAACCGGCACACACTATACTATGAAAGGGGATCCTGACATACCTCATTCGCTTCTTTTATATTCATCATACCTTTCATACATGCTCGTCGATTGTGTGTACTTTTAACATTGCCTTCGATCAATACATTTTTTATATGTTCAATAAAAGTACACCTAGGTCGTCCTCTGCCAGCATTTATTTTCACTTCAGCCATATAAACCTTTTTAGTCAATCTTTCATCCTTCATTCTTTCAACATGTCCAAACCAGCGTAAACTACTTTTTTTCATTTTAGTCACAACATCATCTTTCAATCCGCATTCATCTCTTATGACCTCGTTCCGGATGCGGTCCATACGTTTTATACCACACATTCTACGTAAAGACCGCATTTACACTGCATTTATTTTATTTTCATGCTTATGATTCCATACCCATTTCTCAATAAGTAAGTGATGGAACTATAACATAATTTAAAAGATGTGTAAAAGACGTACGAAAGTAAATAGATAAGTAAAATAATTACTTATCATAAAAAAACAAAAAAACATAATAATCATAATAAACAAAAAAAAGTACTCTACTCCGTGGACGGAAATATATAAAAATGCCACAAAATTGCCCCGTTTCCGCTATATTATCGCTCAAATAACACCAGGCCTTACAACGTCGCGCCGGGAGCCGAGCTACGGTTTCTTTGTGGATTTTAATTGACGCTCGAGATAAATTCAATGATAATATCTATCTATTAAAAACTTTGAAGTGTCTGTCTGTTATATTGAAGATACCCTTCTTTCGGCTTAAATAAAATTGTTAAAATATTAACTTAGAGATTTATTCCATGGACACAGTAAGAATAAGATATAAATGACATTATATAATACACTGCATTATTCCTTTCGTTCTAAGTATGATGCGAAACAAAAAATACATCCTAATTGCACATGCATTAAGTAGGCCACACATTGGTACAGCATCGCACCGAAAATTTCCCATTCCGGCCGCCGTACGATCTAAGCGGACCGTTTGTTACAAGAACTGGACGAGTCTGTGGTAAGTTTCGGTGGACCATACGGCGGCGCGCCGGTGTTTGGACGAATCGGTGGGCACCTTTAGACTATTTCGAGGGACTTGGATTTTTTTACATAATGTTTTTTATAAGTTTGTTAGATACCTACATGTTTGTGCCAGAGCCCAAGAAGATTTGATTGCATTCAAACCCTGGACCATAATTAAAAAAATTCGATTTTTCATAGTTCGCTTTGAAGTACTCAAGGTTGAATATGGCAGGGGAAATAGAACAAAAGAACAAATTTAATTTAAAATTAGAGAATCATTAGAAAGTCATAAAGTGATTTAATGAAAATTCCAGGAAACTGTGGGTGAACATCGGGACAGACATACGGACAACCTTATTTGTACACATGGCAAAGAAATAGAGTTATTTATTTTTATATGATTGACCTCAATAAAGGGTCAGTATCAAGAAAGGTTTGAATAGACCTCTATTGTTGAGGTAACGGTATAATATGTCCGACTAAGTATATGAAATAATATATAGAAGTTATATCAATCGGTCTATAATATATCAATCACGTCTTAAGAGGATCGTGTAGCTCAGCGTACGCAGCGAAATAGGTATTTAGAAAATCATATTCTGTCTCAAGCGCGCTCTTCCCCCGGGCATCAGTGCGACAGAGAGCACTGCAGCTCGTGAGTGTTCGTAGGTATGTTCTTTGTTGAAAATTGCGTTTTGGGGGAAAACGGTTTTCTTTACACCTACTAAACTATAACGAAACCTTATAATTTTGGTGTCAAACGTTTTAGCAGATTATAATCTACGTACGTACGTTTTGCTTTTTTTGAAATTTTGCTTGGTTTCTCAAATACAGACGGTTTATTACGAGCAAGTTATGAACCAAAAAAACCCAGATTTGAGGGGCTTATAACTTTTGACCTATTACGAATTTTGAAAAAAGAAAAAAATACGTACATAGTTTTTCATTATGTCAGTAACATATTACAAAATCGTTAAAATTAAATGATATTTAGGGGTAGTAAAACGTTTTCTCTGTTTGTATGGACACGGACTCGGTACACTACACTCTTAAACATCTTACACTGTGCTACTGAACTGTAGGCTGAAAATTGCGCCTATTCTGACTTTAGTACCTAAAATCAGAACCTCAAAAATAAAATTGGCTAAATGTGGAAGACTTATCTCATTATGAGAGTCGTCGTCGCCCTTGGTAAGATTAAAGGTCAAAATTTATAAATTGACTCTCATCAATAATAATAAAAAATAATTGCTGAGTGATCCGTAATTAGGATTGGCCCCACAAACTACGATGACCACTGATGACTATAATACTAGCACCAAGTATTTTTAACAACAAAAACAAGTAATTGACTAATTTACTAGGTCTGTCTGTCTGTATGATTAATGAAGCAGGTTCGTTGCCAGCACAGGACCAACATTTTAAATAAATATTTTCCTTCTCAAAGAAAATACTTCTTTTGTTTACCTTTTTAAGCGTCAAGGTTCTTGAAAAGATTGTGGAAATAACGGTCTAAGTAGCGGACATGTAGTATAAGAGGAGCGGGAAGCGTAGCGATTAGCGATTATTCAATTTTATTTTTATATATTAATAAATTAAATTCAGATTGTTCCTAAATAAGGTAGGTTATCTTCTTATCAAAAAAAAAATCTCTGTCCTTTTATATGAATTTTTTAATGTAGGTATTTCTTATTAGCTGCAATCTGCAATACCAAAAATGTAATCAATTTAGATTTGTCTATTCTAAATTACTAAATGAGTAAACAATATTTCGCTAGTAAATGGGTATTTTCGTGAAAATTACTTCAAATTATATTGTTTCTTCTGTTATAATAATAAAACTAAATTTCTTATAAAAGCCTATGTAACATGTGATCTATTAATGTCACCTAGACAATTTGGTTGTTTTTTCACAAGTTTTGTTCAGAAAGAGGGGAAGATTCGTTACTGGTTTCAGGAAATTGCCATCCCCCACCCTCAGGGGAACTCTCCCCACCCCCCCGGTGGTTCCACAGAAATACCACGTCCACCTAAATTGTTTCCTATAGGTTTCTCCGCTCAATTTTGCAGCTTGCATTTCAAGTTTTTTCAAATAAAAGGCAGTTTTAATTATTAAAAGATATTATCGCGTTTTGCAATTTAACTTTAAACTCTCTGTCATATTTCTTGTGGGAGCGCTCTTTTATAATAAAACTTTATTTTCACTAACTAGTGCTATAACTCATGACTTTATTCGCATTATGTTCAATTCAATGATTAGATATGAGAAAGATTTGGAGTGAATGATGATACCGAAATGGCAAATGCTCAGAAGCTGGCTAGACAACGACGACCTATTAAACCGTATATATTTCGTAGTAACACAAGGCACACTAGAAATAGTCAGTTAGAAATACAATAAATACACTTTTGACTTAGCGAATTTAAAAAATACAATTATGCCTATAAGTTACTCAAAATTGTAATTTATTAGGTACCTATGTCTAAAATTAAAAAAAATACAAATTATGTGCGACGCGCCGGGGATAGGACGAAATTCTATACTAGCTTTTGCCCGCGACTTCGTCCGCGTATAATTAGGAATTATGACGTAATTTATGTAAATACGCAGAGATTTCCCTTAATTTTATCTTTTACCCCCGTAAATTCCCCGTCAGAAGTTCAAAAAAGTATAAATTCGGCACCTACCTATAAATTAATATCTTCCCAGTCCCGTAAAAATATTTCCCCATGTCCAATTTAACAATTTCTTAAGGGTTGTTTAAAAAAATCCTTTAGGTCAACTCCTATGTTCTCTAGCTAAGTTTCAAGTAGATTCGTCCAAAACAACATTTTTCCCCATACAAACTTCTACACCCAGTAGCACCCCTCCTTAAGGGTCCTTTTTAAAAATCCAAAAATACTTGTTTTATTATTTGTTTTGAAGAATATTTGTACCAAGTTTCAAGTTGATACCTACACAATTTCCCTATACAAACTTCTACACCCCGTTGCACCCCTCCGTAAGGGTCGTTTTTAAAAATCCAAAAATACGTGTTTTATTATTTGTTTTGAAGAATATTTGTACCAAGTTTCAAGTTGATACACGCAGGTAATACGATTTCCGTATACAAATTTCTAAACCCCGTTGCACCCCTCCGTAAGGGTCGTATTTAAAAATCCAAAAATACGTGTTTTATTATTTGTTTTGAAGAATATTTGTACCAAGTTTCAAGTTAATACACGCAGGTAAACGATTTCCCTATACATATTTCTACACCCCGTTGCAACCCTCCTTAAGGGTCGTTTATAAAAATCCAAAAATACGTGTTTTATTATTTGTTTTGAAGAATATTTGTACCAAGTTTCAAATTGATTACCCGTAGTTAATACGATTTCCCTATACAAACTTCTACACCCCGTTGCACCCCTCCTTAAGGGTCGTTTTTAAAAATCCAAAAATACGTGTTTTATTATTTGTTTTGAATAATATTTGTACTAAGTTTCAAGTTGATACACGCAGGTAATACGATTTCCCTATACAAACTTCTACTCCCCGTTGCACCCCTCCGTAAGGGTCGTTTTTAAAAATCCAAAAATACGTGTTTTATTATTTGTTTTGTAGAATATTTGTACCAAGTTTCAAGTTGATACACATAGGTTTTCCCTATACAAACTTGTACATCCCGTTGCACCCCTCCTTAAGGGTAGTTTTTAAAAATACAAAAATACATGTTTTATTATTTGATTTGAAGAATATTTGTACCAAGTTTCAAGTTCATACACGCAGGTAATACGATTTCCCTATACAAACTTATACACCCCGTTGCACCTCTACTTAAGGGTTGTTTTTAAAATCCAGAAATATGTATTTATTATTTGTATTGAAAAATATTTGTACCAAGTTTCAAGTTGATTCACGCAGGAAATAAGATTTTACATACAAACGTATTTACCCCATTTGACCCCCTTAGGGGTTGAATATCGAAATTTCCTTCCTTATTCCTTGGCTACATAATAAAGGGAACCTCTGTGCAAAATGTCAGCTTCCTAAGTCCAAGGGTTTGGGCTGGGCGTTGATGATCAGTGAATCGGAACTTCTCTTTTTATATAATAGATTTACATGAATGTGACGTCATTTCCCGTTTGCGATCACGTGACCAGAAGGAAGTATGGATTAAGAAGATTTTTCATTTCGATATTAAAATTGATATATTTATTAAACAAAACAATCCATCCCCTTAGGGAATGTAGCGTAATACTCTAATGGTCACTGTATACCCTATGTATAATGATAAGCATGAAGGTATATTAAAGTAAAGTGAGTTAACTAAGTTATCGTATGCAATGAAGTCAATTTCATTAATTACTGATACAATTAACGCTACGATTTAACACCGTGCGTACTAGTCAGGGAGCCCACAGTGGATTATGATGTTATAAATAATTAAGCTTTGTTTATTAAAGATATATCCCCTCGACTGATCATCTCTTCTGGTGACAAGAGGGCTGGCTCCTTCCTCGCTCAACGAATCAAAATCGCGATTCAGCGGGGAAATACAGCCAGTATTCATGCCACTATTCCACGCGGACCTAATTTATTTAGTTATTTTTAATGTTTAGACTAGATTTAAGGTTTTTATATTGTTATATGTATATTTTAGCTTTGTTCAAAGTTACTATTTTAGTAAGATATTATAGATATATATAACTTGGTTCCAAGAAATATTGTCAAATACCTATGATTAACCTCTTTCATTTCTTTTATATTCATCATACCTTTCATACATGCTCGGCGATTGTGTGTGCTTTTAATATTGCCTTCGATACATACTTACATTTTTTACATGTTCAATAATTTACTATTGTTTCTGGCAGTTCTAACCTTTTTAGTTATCTTTCATCCTTCATTATTTCAACGTGTTTAAACTAGCGTAAGCAATTTTTCTTCATTTTAGTCACAATATCATCTTTAATAATAAACCTTTAAAAAAAGTGTACCAACTTCAAAAATTTGCACTGAAAAGTAATAAAAGGTCAGGTTTTTCAAAATTTCTGAAAAACTAAAGAACCAATTTTTATGAGATAAAAATGGGAACAATCCGGAAGAATTATCTGTCGATTAAAAAAGAAACCATCAAAATCGGTTCACAACTGGCGGAGTAATCGATGTACATACATACAAAAAAAAATACGGTCCGAATTGAGAACCTTCTCTTTCTTTTTTTTTTCGAAGTCGGTTAAAAATTGGGACAAAAGGCTTGATGATGATACATTCTTTATAAAATGCGCTAAAACATGAGAAAGAGGTGGGTAACGCAATTAGTGTTCTCGGCACTCTAGGCCAGTCATCAGAGTTTCTAGACCAGATATATTATTTATAATTTTAGTGTGTGTTTCTCGGACTATAAAGCGAGGTAACGAGTTGGTAAAATCAACTAACAACTTCGTGTCTAATGTACATATTTGTTACACTGATTGGGAATAGGTTCAACTTGTATTTATATCTAAATATTTACATACTCACGTTATCCCAGTGGGGTAGACAGAGACTAAAGGTGCCATTCATTTGTCCAATCGCCGGCGCGCCGACATACGATCCACCGATATCGACCACAGACTCGTCCAATTCTTGTTCAATTAATGCCGCCATCCGTTTTCAAATCGTTGTATTTGTGGTTGATTTCGATGGCCGGAACGATCTGTCACACGCCTTTGTTTAATCGAATCTTGTGTGTCTGTGTGGGTGAGTGAATTGCATGTGATCTAGATCGTATGATTTCTAATGTGTGGTCTGTGTTCAATCTTGTTCATACGGCGGCCGGACCGAACATTTTCGGTGAGATACCGGACCAGTGCGTGGGCTACTTAAGGACTACATTCCACGACCTTTCTAACATTTTCCCTCAATAACTAAGTTATCACAGTTTGCCTACGGAATTCCAAAAAAGAAATCAAATTCCGTTCGTCCCTTCCTGTGTACATTTAGTGTAGAATATATATATTCTCTCTATTGTCGAAAGGTTTTTCAATGGACCTAACACATACACAATAAGCTATAATGTTATATTATATTTTTATGTTATGAAACATGAAAAGACGTCTGTCTGCATGAAATTCTTACTTCTTCAGTTAGCAGATATAAGATCATCATCTAAAGTAGGAACCTCAAAAATTGAATTCGATATTATAAAACAAAGGCCCCGGGTGCCTCTGTCTGTCTGTCTGTGACACAAAAACTACAAAACTGATTTTATTACGGTTTTCACTATTAAGTAGTCCGGAATTGCACCAAAAATTTCCTATTCCGGCCGCCGGATGGTCTAGGCGGACCGTCTGTGGTCGGTTTCGATGGACCGTACGGCGACACGCCGGGAATTAGACGAATGTGTGGCCACCTTTATATATAGGGTGATTCACCGGGACCGTTTACGAGTATTAAACATAGACCTATCATGTTTAGGAGCTGAGCATTAGCAGCACATGTGAATTAAGTCGATAAAAAGTTTTCATGCCGTGTTCTGTCAATCCGTCAAAGATATAACAAAATGATGTAGGAAAAAAATGAGTAGAATAAAATTATCCAACAAAAGTGCGCGGTAGCATATATCTATCTCTAATAGATCAGTATTTATGTAGGTATTCAAATTGTTGTAAACACATATTGAACACGTGCGAATAATAAAGTATGAAACACTTTGCAAAACGCGATTTGTTACATTTCGCTTACGTAACGAAATAGCAAAAGTAATAGAAAAAGTAGACGAGCAAAGTCGTGTGTAATCGATAGTTTTCCAATAAAAAAGGCAAAAGGTATAATAGAGGGTAATAATAAAAAAACAGGCCACGTGGTAACGAGGGTCCAAAGCTGAAAATCTCTCTTATTGACATTAATGTTTCTATAGTAGAGATTTCTTTATACTGATATAGCACTGAAATCTCTCAATATACTCACGCTTTTCAGATGAAGTCAGTTTTTTTTCATACTTATATATAATTTAAAAACTATTCCAGGTATCTGTGAGATTTATCTAATAGAAATCTTAAAATAATTATGCTAAAATTATCAAAACTAAATTAAAATTATAAAAAGGTGCGTCGGTGGCCGAGTGGCTAAGACGTCTGGTAATAACTGGGCAGACTACGGGTTCTATCCCGGATCCGGTCATGTACTAAAGGGTTTTTTAATTAAAACTTATGTACCTACATAATCCGACAAACCACACTTAGAGACTTTTCCATCTAAATATACCTCAACAGAACTAGCCACTCGTTGGGTATAGCCTCACAAATACCATTGGCTAAACGAGAGACACTTGGTATTCTGCTGGGTACCCAGGAATCGTAACACGGTTTCGGGAGCTGTAAGGCAACCCGTAAAGAAAAAACTGTTGAAATTGGAAAATAAAGAAATAGAAACTCATTTTAAAACTAGTTTTTCGCCCCAGCTTCGCCTGTGGAATTTTGATATCAATGCACATCCGATTTTATGAATAATATGATATCAAACCTCTAATATCCCTGAAAGATTTATTATCCATTAAGCCGTTTCAGATTCTATTCTGGACAAACATGGGCAGGCAGACAGATAGAAAAAAATTAAAAATAATGCGCATGCAGCACTGTAACTCCGAAAAAAAAAGTAATTATTGATAAAATTTTCTAGCCCGTGTACACACTGGAAATGTGTGGGCCATAATGGTCCACTGTGTACAAGAAGCTTTAGATATACAATGTGTAGCTCTCTTTCTCCTTCCCTCTAAGTTATATCTTTCTTCTCTCTCATATAACGAAATGTGTCTAAACGTGACGCGTCCTTGAAATTTCACTCTCAATTCTCGTCCAATAATAAATTACCGTTAGGTATTTATGCTTCGGTATTGTGTAAATTTGAAAAAAGGAGACATTTTTAATAACAGAAAGTCTACATTCCACACAGACGGAGCCAGAAAACAACGCTAAGTGTAATCCTGTTAAATGATGACACGAACGTTACAGATTATGTCCCAAAGGGTAACAAAAGGGTAGCAGAGGATTTTTCACTGTTTAACTTCATTAATTTGTAAGTAATTATATTTGACTCGGGTCTTAAAGAAGATATTCTCACCCCACTAATGTTATTAATTTAATAGAACAAAGAAAATAAAAAAATTAAGCCCCTGTCCCATTTTCCGGGATAAAAAGTAGCCTACGTCACACTGTACAAAAAAATCGTCGGCAATTCGGTCGGTAGGTATAGCAACCGGTGACAAATTGCAACTACCTAACCCAGTTGTATTCTAGTTGCTCACAGCAAAGTGTCAATGTCATGAAAAACTGGAGACACCTCATAACTTTTGTCCCATACAAATTACGCGGTTCACGACTTCTTAAATTACGCAATAACTATATGTCTTAGTTTCGAAATTTAAATAGCTTTCGAAAGATAAATATATATTTGGCACAGACAGAATTTAAAAAAAAGTGGAAAATCAGTTATAGGTAGCCCTGAAAGTCATCAATTTCATGCGTATTTTCAACCGAATATACCATTTTATCGTATTATCCTATAGACAATTTCACATAATTTATGAAAACCTTAACTACAACTTGCTATTGTTTCTAATAATTACTTTTTTGTATTCTCTGGAAGAGCATATGTCCGTTTTGTGTATTTCGTAAGACCGGTTTTTTGTGAAATTGTTCTTTCTCATCTTTCTGGAAAGTGAATATTGGCCTATCTTATCCTTGGTTATTTTATCGATTTTTTTGCAGTTTTTAAAGAGATATCGACAAAATAAGACTCGCGGTTTACGGAGTTCATTGCGCTAACAAGCTGGCTTTTAATGTCATGTTTTAATTCCTCAGTTGTTCGGTAGAGGCGCCACCGTCGCCGTCGGTTGTGAGTTCACTTAATTTTAGTATTATGCAATCCGTCGCAGTTGCTAATTACGTGATAAGACTACCAGAACACAAGATTCCGTACCTACCATTATCTATGAAAACGGCAAAAAAAAAACCACGTTTGTTGTATGGCTCAAATATTTATTTTATTCTGTTTTTTAGTATTAAAATGTGTTGTTATAGCGGCAACAGAAATACATCATCTGTGAAAATTTCAACTGTTTAACTATCACGGTTCATGAGATACAGCCTGGTGACAGACAGACGGACGGACAGCCTTAGTTTTCAGGGTTTCCGTTTTTTTACCCTTTGGATACGGAACCCTAAAAAACATTCTATAAAATATATATTGCAAAAACTTTACGGTCGTATTATTATGTTCTATATGTTACTTGTAATAGATTCATTCTTCTGTGAGCGTTTATATAGTAGGTAGGTACTTGAAATTTTAATATCTAAGCGACTGTTGACAAAAAAACCATTTGTTATCCTGAAAATATATTAAAATTTCAGATGTTACGTTTAATGTAATAGACCTCGTACCCTTCATCCAACTCCATACATTTTCATCCACTCATAATCCTGGTGACCAAAACCCTTTGAGAGCCACACTCATTTTTCGTGCCGCTGTTTGTACACCGGTCCAAGTTTTATTGACCATATTGTCCGAGTCTGTTCCCGTAATGAAAAATATTTGGAAAATAAATAATATTGTACACTGAAATACAATCAATTTTAAGTGAGGTATAAGGACCTCCACATGACACGACCAAGACATATTCACGTCTGTATCCCAGCGGGGTAAACAGAAACTAAAAATTCATCTTTTCATCCTTAATTTACTATAGAATTTAAATTTAAATCCCACACTATTAAAAATACACCTTGTTAAGTTCAAACTCAATTTGCTCGACGTGCGGGAATTAAAATTGATTGAAAAATCAACGGAGTGCATCCATTTTAATTGACAAACTGTAAAGCATATGATTAAACGCTGAAAATTGAGACTGAAACTTTAACCAAGTATATGGAACTACCTTTTTGCCGCGGTTTTACTTGCGTGGAAATAAAAGAAAGAAAAGTAATTTTCCTTATGAAATTGCCGAAATCGCTGAAACAACCATAACGGATTTTTCCAAAATTAAAGCCCTGAAAAATCTTAAATTACATATTTAGGGCATAGCTAATGTTTTGATGATGAAAAATTGGTGCTTAGAATTCTGGCTTACAGTCTGAAGCCGCCATACCATACCTTACCATAGCGTTAAATCTAAAAATCTACGAAAGTGTAAAAAAAATCCTCAGACTAACAAAAATGATAGACAGATAATTATGGTCAATAGACACCACTCGGCTTCAGACTGTACCCAAGCCAAAATTATAAAAAGTATGGCATGAAGCTAAATTTGTGAAAAATAAAGTACCTAGGGGTTTAATGTATGGTTGCTTCAGTGGTTTCAAGGAAGGGAATTTTTTAAAGTTGTTTATTATAGTTGGAAAACTTTCAGTCTCAGTTTTCAGCGTTTAATCATATGTTTTACAGTTTGTTAATCATTTTACGTAGGTACGTGTTTACGTTACTTGTAGAGGCATGGTGTTTTTATGCTTCACTCTATCGACCGTCGTGATCTATCTGTTTTTGTTTGTCTTAGAGAAAAGGTTTGGATTTAATCCTCTAAGAATGACTTTTGAAAATAGGTAGTACCCTACCTCCTTTTGTGCTACATTTCTGTTATTTCTCAAATGATTCTTGCTTCTCACCAAGACCAAATATTTTTATCTCGTTTTAAGAAAATAAAAGGTGCGTCGGTGGCCGAATGGTTAAGTCGTCTGGTATTTAACTAGGCAGACCACGGGTTGATTTACGGATTCCGGCCATGTAGCAATGGGTTTTTTAACCCACTTCGAAAAAAAAAGAAGAAGGTTCTCAATTCGGACAACTTTTTTTTTTTTTTTGTATGTATGTACATCGATTACCAGTTGTGAACCGATTTTGATGGTTTCTTTTTTAATCGACAGATAATTCTTCCGGATAGGTCCCATTTTTATCTCATAAAAATTGGTTCTTTAGTTTTTCAGAAATTTTGAAAAAACTGACCTTTTAAGCCAGAATTTATTTATTTATTAAAATAAAGTATTTACATAGGTATTAAAGTTATCTTAAATAGGTACTATATTACAAAAATAAAATAAAATTACAAATAAAAAAATTCGTGTAAATCGCTATCTACTGAGAGACTACCCAAAGACTGGCTGCATTGGATGGCAATGCTTATTCTTTGACCGAAATAAGAGCCAGCCCGTTGGTCATGTTTTAAGTCAATTTTTCGTAATATCTCGATGAAATATGTACCGATTTTGACGACTTATTTTTTTAAGGATATAATCATTTCTTGACATTATCTCACAGTCATATGACGAAAATCGGTTCAGTAATTTTTCAGAAATTCAGTAATTTGTCTCTGTTTACTGCTGAAAATTATATCATAGAAAAGCCTTAGCAACGGTTGCTATTGACACGAAGTTGTCAATTTTCGTATCGACGGTGGTCTAGTGGGATGCAGCGCAGGGTGCACATTGCTCGAGGTTCAAATCCCATCCACCGCAGTATTTTTTTTAATTTTCCATCATTTTTTTTAGTTGCGTTATTATTTATTTCTCAGGGCAACAAAATCACTTAAAAAGGAAAAATAAACCTTTTAAAAAAAGTGTACAGACTTCAAAAATTTGCACTGAAAAGTAAGAAATAATAAAAAATTCGTCGTAGAATTTGAAGACGGTTGGTGCCAAATTAGAAATAATTTAGTACCCAAATTCACTAATCTAGATAATTCATTAGGATCCTACGATCATCAGTACAAACACAGATAATATTGAACAGATCTTTATGTCCCTAGATGTTTACTTAATTTTGTATCCTAATTTGGCACCAACCGTCTTCAAATTCTACGACGAAATTTTTATTATTTCTTACTTTTCAGTGCAAATTTTTGAAGTCGGTACACTTTTTTTAAAAAGGTTTATTAATTAAAAACTTATGTACATAATCCGACAAACCACACTTAGAGGCTTTTCCATCTAAATATACCTCGAGCAACAGAACTAGCCACTCGTTAGGTATAGCCTCACAAATACAGGAGGCAAAACGAGGGAGACTTGGTCTTCCGCTGGGTACTCTGGAACCGGAACACGGTTTCTGGCGCTGCAACAAAAAATGGGAAAATAATGCCGTTCTTGTCTCATCACATGACATAGTCCAGACCTCGAAAAATTTGGCGAATAATTTTCTAGTAATTTTGCAATCATAGATGCAATGATAAATTATGTTCGGACAAGAACAAACAAACAAAACATTCACGGCCTTATAAGACTTCCGCCCCCGGCTTCGCCCGTGGATATATTAGAACAAAATAAAATATAGCCTATGTCACTCAGGGATATCGTAGCTTTCTATTAGTAAAATAATTTTCAAAATCGGTTCAGTAGATCCAGATATTAACTCCTACAACCTCACAAACTTTACCTCAGTCTAATCACGGCATGACGACGGGAACGGGGTGGGCAGAGGTGAACATGACAAAAGCTATGTATGAAGTGTATGTTTGCCAACATTCTGAAATAGACACGTACGAAGTCGTGGGAAACAAGGTAGGGGTAGGTATAGGGTATATTTTATTTTGTTCGTAAATATCCACGGGCGAAGCCGGGGCGGAATGCTAGTTTGTTATAAAGTACTTTTTATAAAAGTAGGGCGAACAAGCTTGCATACACTGTTTACTTACTTCATCCATATTCATGCATTTTCTATTTTTTCAAGTGAAATTTAAGCGATTTTTGGTAGGGGGAAATATTATCGATTCGCAAAATGCTCTCGACACCATGGATTGCCCGGCCCGGTATGTTCGACCCGAGAATCTCCGGACAAGAATTCGGACATTTTTGGCTGCGGACTGAGTTTTTTTTTAATTTAATAAAACGTTATCTATGATAATCTTATAACTACAAACCAATACCAAATTCATTAGACCTCAGATAAATGTTACCTACCAATACATTTTTGGTCCTTGGGTCCAAATATCCCCTCCAAAGTCCCCAACCCTAGGTCGTCTTCATCCCCACTGTCCCCTTAAATTGTTTCCCTGACGGTGGTTTTTTTTAATTTCAACAAAAACTCCAAGAGATAGGTGAAATAGGAATAGCTATACCTACTTCTAGGGTCACAAACAAGGAACATGTGTGTCAAAAATCAGAACTACATTATTTTTTTATGACTACATATTATTTGTCTGTCTGTCTGTGCCCTTTTCACGCAAAAACTACTGAACGGATTTTGATGCAGTTTTCATGGACCTATCATGTTTAGGAG
This sequence comes from Nemapogon koenigi, assembly GCA_963924495.1. Lineage (NCBI taxonomy): Eukaryota > Metazoa > Arthropoda > Insecta > Lepidoptera > Tineidae > Nemapogon > Nemapogon koenigi. The sequence goes on along the minus strand of OZ004654.1, from coordinate 8,134,660 downwards.
CTGAGCATTAACAGTATTAATGAATCAAGTCGGGGGAAAGTTAGTTCCAGCTGGTTTTAATGGCGTATGCTGTCTAATCCGTCAGAGAAATAACAAAATGATGTAGGAAAGAATTGTGTAGAATAAAATGATCTACAAAAAGTCCGCGGTAGTATATATCTATCACTAATAGATAATTAATGTCAAAAATATTTATTACAAGAATAAAATTGAAATAAGGCATTACATAAAATGACATAATTCAAACACAATCATAACCATATACTTAACTTAATGAGTTCTCACTTCAAAAGACGTCAAAATATTCATGACGTGTCAAGAAATTAGTATCCCAAAATCCAACTATTATACTTAATAGTAACGCCGTCACGGCTGGACGAATATAAATGTACATAAACCTACCAACGGAGTTCTGAAAGCGATTTTGAATGTCTAGTCTAAGTTAATCGAAGATTAGTTAAATAACATTTTTTAAAAGGTGGCCGTCACGGTGTAACATCGACATTGACGCGTCAAGCCACGCGGTATATAGGGTACGCGCCATGCACACACAAGGGAGTAGAGAGCGGCGGCGCAGGTGGGGAATAGAGAGCGGCGAGGGAGAGTGGGCGTGACGCAGTTCTTACCCCCAAGGCGCGTCAATAGATGTGTTTGACATAATTAAATAATTAATAATTAAGAAATATGATGTAACTTTGATAGATAAAATAAGAAAGTGACAAGAGAGAAGTGTAGAATGAAAGGTGATGTAGTGACATAAATTGATAAAGAAATGGTAAGATGGTTTGGGCATAAAGAAAGGATGGAAGAGAATTAACAAAAGAAATATATAAGGCGAGTGTAAAAGGAACAGTTGGAAAATGAAGACCTCGACGGACGTATGCAGAATCAAATAGGAAGCATCCTCGAGGAATACCAGGTCAGAAGTGCCCTAAACTGACGAGCATGCATGAAGAATGAAGTGAACAAAGCCAACCAGATATATATTAAATGGAATGCCGTGGTCTCTGCCTACCTCTGTGGGAAACAGGCGTGACTTTTATGTATGTATTAGGAATTACAACCATTAGGGGTTGATTTTAAAAAAAAACCTTTCATAGTGCTTTTCTAGAGTTGTTAGTGCTGTGATGGTTGTGATTAATAAGACATATCACGGTCGGCGGGATTATCTTAAATACCGATTTATCGGCTATAAACACTATAAAGGCTATAATACTTGACATTGGCAAATCACCGATAAACATTGGTGAAGCCATAATAAAAGAAGAAGTTACACAAAACTCTTGCACTCTTATTAATAAACTCGAATAAGCGACGTATTAACTAAACTGTATTTCGTCTCCGTCTATCATAATGAATTGCAGATTTGTTAGAGGGTGATGAAAAACATTTAAGTTAATACGTCGCTAATTCGAGTTTATTAATAAAACTGCAAGAGTTTTGTGTAACTTCTTCTTTGATGATTTCACCAATGTCAAGTATTATAAACGTTACAGTAACAATAGCACAACCATCATGACGGGGCGCGTGCGTTGTCCGCCATGACATAACGTAGAATCTACAATAAAATATTGTAACGAGTAGGTATTTAAATCGCACAAATAAATACCTAAACACATCAAGGTCGATAGACGTCTCTAGAAACATCCAGAGAGAATCAAGTACAAACGAAAATGGACCGTATGTGCCTAGCCATAGGTACCAAAATCGGGCGCGGTCTGTGTGTAGGTATTTGGCGCCGAGTCGCATCGAGCCGCGTCTACAACTTTGTACAACAATCTCGGCGTTTCTCGAATGTTCGGTGGGCAATATAAACAGAGGATCATTGCCGCAAGGGACACAGTGCGAATAAGAGAGCGATCAAAGCGAACACAGTGCGAATCAGAGCGATCAAAGCGAAACAGTGAAGTGGAATTTAGTGCGAATAAGTGTTATTCTATAGTGTTCATTTATTTAACTGTATTTTCGGTGGTGTTAAAGTAAAGTTTGTCTATTTAATCGGTATTTTAAATCTCTTCGAACCCCAGCTCGTAACAAATTGGTGTCAGGAGTGTGGGATTCAAAAATGCCGATTACACCACGTGACTCGTCGTCATCACGGCGACCCAAAACACGACAAACTACTGCTGGACATCACGGCGAGGAGGTCGACGAGGCTGCTGCTGGAGCCGCCGCTGGTGCTGTTGGGACTGCTGCTGGTGGTGCCGGAGCTGCTGCTGGAGCCGCTGCTGGTGCTGCTGGGACTGCTGCTGGTGGTGCTGGAGCTGCTGCTGGAGTCGATTCGGGTGCTGCGGGTTCTGCGGGTGCTCCCCAGGCAACCGACATGGGAATGCTGATTTGGCTGATGGAGGAGCAGACCCGACGTCAGGAGGAGCAGGCCCGACGTCAGGAGCAGCAGGCCCGACGACAGGAGGAGGAGGTCAGGCGTCAGGAGGAGCAGACTCGGCACCTATTGGAGGAGCAGGCAAGGCGTCAGGAGGAGCAGGCAAGGCGTCAGGAGGAGCAGGCAAGGCGTCAGGAGGAGCAGGCCAGGCGTCAGGAGGAGCAGACTCGGCAGCTATTGGAGGAGCAGGCCCGACGTCAAGAGGAGCAGTCTGCTAGCCTAAAGGATCTGCTTTCAGAATCACTGGCAAAGGTGACTATGGAGGTGAAGCAGCTACAGAGGGTTACAGACATGCACGAGGAGAGAATCGAAGACCTCCAACAGCACTATAAGGATCTCCATAAGAAAAAGTTGTGCGTGGTCAGTAAACACTGAGGAATAGCAAAGATAAGCGAAATCCCTAGTTGAATTGTGCACAATACAAGACATAACATACAAAACAGAATAAGAGACATGTGGAAGCTATTGGCTGCCATCTGTTTGGCTGCCATAGCCGTGGTAGCATGCGAGGAGGGTCTCCCAGAAGGGGCCCAAGAGAGGATAACAGACGTGCTCGATGCCCTGTTGAAGGATAAGAAGGTAGCTCGCCTTCCGCCAGCGTACGTTAAGTCCAAGCTAATGGAGGCAGCGGACTCGATAACCGACGATAGTGACCCGGCACTGTATGGTATAGGCCTGGAAATAGGGACCCAATACAGAGTGGGTTTCTTCAAGGCAGCCACGTATCGCCTCCAGAGCTCGTTCATGGTACCCCTGACAATATCAAGAGGAGCCCAATATGTACTCCTCCCGAAGAACGTCAAGGGGCCAGCAATAGTGATGGCTACCAACTATCGCGATGTAGAGGACGAACTAGAGCGGCTCCCAAGTGGGGTAAGGGGTGTGTATTCGGCACGCGGAGCAGGAAGGCAACTGGCTGCTTACAAGTACGACGGAGCTGGAAGAGACTGCCCATCTTTGGCAGCAAGCCAGACAATCCGGGAATTTGAAGACTGGAGTGGGGCAGCTCTAATCATGCCAGATCGGACAGACTGCAGAGAGCATCTGGGAAGGAAATTCACTGTTATGGTGGGAACCCTTGAAGCGACAGAGATAGAGGTTGGTGGATTAATATCTACAACGTTCATGCTGGAGACTGGGGCGGTTTTTCACCGCGCGGTGGACCGAGAGTAAAAGTGGACCCAATAATGGGACTCCGCTTGACGCTCGCGGTTCACCAGGAACAGGGGTGGGCTACGTTGGTGGATGGGAACTCGTATCGGGTCATGGGGTGGCTTCACCCCTACCTGATACTCAAGATGATAGACACTAACAGCAATGCCTACTCATTTGCCGTGGGAGTGATAGCATACGTAGTGGGAGTGGTTCTGGCCATACAGTTTTTTCGGCTGTTCCTCTGCGATTGGCTTGTGATGGCGATATGCTGGATTTGGGCGATAACTGGCAATGTGTACACGGATTTTGTGGGGGCCCTCCTCTACGCCATACTGATAGCATACATGGTGGTCAAGGTGGGGAGGGGGCGAGATTACCGAGTCGTATACCCACCCGGCGCCGTGACGGCAGGGGCCGGTTCATTCCGGCTGGGGCCCCAGCACTTGGTCGTGTTAGGAGGGCTAATTCTTGTCGCTAGCACACTGCTTATAGTGGACAATACAGCCCAGAGGCAGCACGTTGTTATGGTGGCTGGGGTGGCGATTGTGGTGTTTGCTTTCTTCCAACTGTTCACTACGGTTGGCCAGAACAGCATATGGCATGCGCTGCTCATAGTCATGGTGACGGCGGTGCTCCTCTTGTCTACTCCGTTGGCCCAGCGATTGATAGAGGCGATAATCCAGCGGGCGGCAGCTGTGGAGGAGCGCATAGCTGAAACGAGGTTTCCAACAGGTATGCACTCCTACATAGCGGGAATGAGTGAGATACTGACGGGTGACATCGGGAGGCAGACAAAGCTGGAGCTCGTCAGGACAGTGATGGGGTACGTTGTGATAGGTGCCATTGGTGTTGACGAAGTCATGGGGCCGACGGTATTAGCTGGGACAGTGATGCGAGTCCTCGGGAAGGAAAGGACTGGGGAAGGATACGTCCTTCCACTGGCCGGAAATTTCGGGAGTCGCTGGGTTACGGCATTGGTCGTTGAGACCCTGTACTGTACATGGGCGATGTCGGCTGAGCGCATGCTTTGTGTGGTGTGTGGCCTGGGAGTGGGTTGGTTTGTTCAAAGCCACCTGCTGTCGATGGCATGGGCCGGGAGAGGCCTTCAGCACACCTTCACCCGCCTAAGAACGGGCATGGACCTACCAATGGGGGATGGCTTCTTTGGTATGCGGAGGGCGTTTGTCGGGGGAGTCGTGGCGGCGACACTCCTGACGCACGTCTTGTCGGCTGATTTCCGCATGGTGGTGCTGTACGCAATGATGTACGTCTTCGCCTCCTCATCGGACAGATTGGTGGTGGGCTTGCTGGGGTACATAACCTCAAACGCCACCTTGCTGTTGCTGGCCGTTGTGGATGCGGACCCATTGAGGGGCGCCACCAGGGAGAACGCCTCCGTGAACGAGGCTACCTCGGGAGTTAACTCCCAGGGGACTCCTTGGGGGATTGGCCTGGCGTGGCTGGTTGGACAGACCGAGAAGGTGAGTGACATGCCCCACCCTTTTGAGGGGAGGAACAGGCACACAGAGCCAAAGAAACCGGTAGCGATGGACCACCCCAACATATCAGATGGAGTGGCCAATTTGCTGGACCAACTGCCCCTGCATATGGCAAGGGAGATTAGGACCGAGTACGCAGCCGCCTACGCGGCAAGGAGACCAAAAGGTAAAGAGAAAAATCATTGTGGCAAAGATCGACAATGAACCAAGAGCGAGAGCACTGGACTAGCGGTTAGAGGAGACCTGTACCGGGTAGCACCGGGGCACCAGTGCTTCGTCTCGGGGATGCTTGCCTTAGTTGGCCGGCAAAAAAGAAAACACGAGATAAAGTGACAGGCTAATGTCATCGAACCTTCTTTGAGCCCATGGTGTTCTCCGGTTGTGCTAGTTAAGAAGAAGGATGGCAGCACTCGCTTCTGTGTGGATTATCGTCGACTGAACGACGTAACCAGAAAGGACAGCTACCCTCTACCCCGGATTGACGACACCTTGGACAAGTTGAGTGGGAACCAGTGGTTCTCAACACTGGATTTGAAGAGTGGATACTGGCAAGTGGAGATCGATCCCAAGGACAAGGAAAAGACTGCTTTCTCGACCGGAAATGGACTGTGGCAGTTCAACGTCATGCCTTTCGGGTTATGCAATGCTCCCGCTACGTTCGAAAGGCTGATGGAAGTTGTGCTTGCGGATCTCGTTGGAAAAGCTTGCCTAGTCTACCTGGATGACGTCATCATCATGGGACGCGACTTCAACGAGCACCTGGGGAATTTAGAAAGAGTGTTTGCCAAGTTGAAGCTCGCGAACCTGAAATTGCATGCCAAGAAGTGTAGCTTCTTCAAGAAACGTGTAAATTACTTCGGGCATGTAATTACAAAGGATGGCGTAGAAACCGACCCTGTCAAGACAGTAGCTGTACGAGAATGGCCCACCCCACGGAACAAAACAGATGTTCGGGCGTTTCTTGGTCTGTGCTCATACTACCGCCGCTTCGTATACGACTTCGCGGGAGTAGCCAAGCCCCTACATCGACTGACGGAGGACAAGCGTTCGTTTCAGTGGACTGAGGACTGTGAGAAGTCGTTCCAGAAACTGAAAGAACGACTGTGTGAAACCCCTGTATTGGGCTACCCGGACCAAGTCGGCGAGTTTGTGGTGGACACAGACGCAAGCAACATCGCCATTGGAGGTGTGCTGTCACAACGGAAGGGGGACAAGGAAGTTGTGATAGCGTATTTCAGCAAGGCTCTGTCAAAACCAGAAAGGAACTACTGTGTAACCAGACGCGAACTTCTGGCCGTAGTGAAGACAGTACGACACTTCAACAAGTATCTCATCGGAAGTAAGTTCAAGCTACGGACAGACCATGCGGCGTTGAAATGGTTACTTCAATTCAAGGATCCTGAAGGACAAGTCGCTCGGTGGATCGAGCAGTTACAAGAATTCGATTTCACGATCGAACATCGACGAGGACGGATGCATGGCAACGCTGACGCACTGTCACGCAGGCCGTGCCCTGAAGATTGTAAACACTGCTCGAGGCGTGAAATCGGTGATTCTGTCATCAAAGTGATTACGACTAACAACCTTAGTGACGAATGGGCGAACGAGAGGACGAGAGACGAGCAACTCAAGGATAACAACTTGGCGCCGATAATGGAATGGAAGACGCAGAATGTTCCAAGGCCCGGCTGGAATGTTGTATCAGCCATGAGTTCCACCACGAAAAGTTACTGGGCTCAGTGGGAAAGTCTAGTGCTGGACAACGGGTTGCTGTACCGCAAGTGGGAGTCGCCAAGTGGACAGGAGACATTGATGCAGCTGGTCGTGCCTAGGTCAAAGGTGCGCGCAGTGCTTGAGTCCGTGCACGATGGATCCTCGGGAGGACATCTGGGCATGAATCGAACTCTGGCGAAAATCAGGAAACGATTTTATTGGATTCATTGCCGGCAAGATGTCGAGGATTGGTGTCGCAAGTGCACAGTATGTGCGGCCGTGAAGGGACCTACGACACGTACGAGGGGACGTATGCAGCTGTACAATGTTGGCGCTCCATGGGAACGAATTGCAGTGGACGTTGCTGGACCGTTTCCGGCCACTGAAGACGGGAACAAGTACTTCATGGTCGTGATGGACTACTTCACGAAGTGGCCGGAGGTCTTCGCAATTCCCAACCAGGAAGCGACAACAGTGGCGACTAAGTTGGTCAACGAAGTATTCTGCAGGTTCGGGCTACCAATGGAGATACATTCTGATCAAGGGCGTAACTTTGAGTCGCAGTTGTTCCAGGAAGTATGCCGTCTCCTGGGAATAAATAAAACAAGGACTACGGCGTATCACCCACAGTCCGACGGAATGGTCGAAAGGTTCAACCGCACTTTGGAGACTCATTTGGCGAAACTGGTTGAGGATCACCAGAGGGACTGGGACCGATATATTCCCTTGTTCTTGCTCTCATATCGATCCGCAGAGCATGAAAGCATAAAGGTGACTCCTGCTTATGCCAACTTTGGGAGAGAGCTCCGACTACCAGTTGATCTCCTGACCGGCGGACCTCCGGATGCGCCGCAACCTGTAAGTGACTACGTATCGAACCTGAAAAACAAGATGTGCGACATACATGACCAGATCCGTCAGAGCAGTCTTGTGGCCAGTACAAAGATGAAGACCAGGTACGATAGGAACTTCAATAGTAACGGTTTTGACGAGGGATCGTTGGTGTGGCTGCACAACCCGAAACGCCGAAAAGGCAAATCTCCCAAGCTGCAGAACCGCTGGGAAGGTCCGTATAAGGTCATCACGAGGATCAATGACGTGACCTATCGGATCCAACGATGCCCGCGTGGACAGTTAAAGGTTGTCCATATTGATCGACTGGCTCCTTACAAAGGCTCGAATATTGCTCGGGACGAGCAAGTCTAAGCGGGGGGCAGTGTAACGAGTAGGTATTTAAATCGCACAAATAAATACCTAAACACATCAAGGTCGATAGACGTCTCTAGAAACATCCAGAGAGAATCAAGTACAAACGAAAATGGACCGTATGTGCCTAGCCATAGGTACCAAAATCGGGCGCGGTCTGTGTGTAGGTATTTGGCGCCGAGTCGCATCGAGCCGCGTCTACTACTTTGTACAACAATCTCGGCGTTTCTCGAATGTTCGGTGGGCAATATAAACAGAGGATCATTGCCGCAAGGGACACAGTGCGAATAAGAGAGCGATCAAAGCGAACACAGTGCGAATCAGAGCGATCAAAGCGAAACAGTGAAGTGGAATTTAGTGCGAATAAGTGTTATTCTATAGTGTTCATTTATTTAACTGTATTTTCGGTGGTGTTAAAGTAAAGTTTGTCTATTTAATCGGTATTTTAAATCTCTTCGAACCCCAGCTCGTAACAATATTCTGTTCAACATATGATGGTGTCCATGATAGGTAATAAAAATGTTTTTTTGGGTTATTTAACAGCACAAATCGAAAGTTATTTATTTCAATATTAATTATTTACATCGATATCTAATTAGTTAAATTAATTCTACGTCATGTCATGGCGACCGACGCACGCGTTCCGTCGTGATATGATGGGGAATCCGGTTTAATCCCGTCCGCGCTGTGATTAGTCTGTGATTAATAGAACATATCACAGTCGGCAGGATCATCTTAGCTACCGATTAATCGGCATATCGATACTATAACGTCTATAATACTTGACATTGGCGGAATAATCAAAACACTGATGGAGCCATAACACGAAAAAATAGAATAGAATAATTACTTAAATTGGTTTTGTAATATTTTAATATGATTTTTCTTAATTTATACATTATCATTATCACCCTATCATATATTGAACAGAGTATAGCAAACATGATAGTTGTCAATAGGCATGATGACTAAAAAAATTCTAATTAGTCCGTCAGTTAGATTATCAGAAAATATTGGACACGTATTTTTTCTTTTGTCAATTAAACAAAAAATGAAGAAGATATAGCCCGCTAAAGTTCCGCGTGACGTCACGCCTTAGTACAATTTTAGCAAGGCGTGACGTCACCAGCCCCCACTCCCAAACTTTGACGCGCTTTATCTCTGTCATTTTTTGTTTGATTGACAAAAGAAAAAATATGTGTCCAATATTTTTTGATAATCTAAACGACGGACTAAATAGAATAATATTTTGTTTACCCTGTCATCTACCCTATTATGTGAAAATATATGATTTTGACAGTTGTCATTTAACTAATCTCTCATTAACTTTGACTAAAGAAAATGTGCGTTAGAAATCATGAGATCCCATTCAAAACTCAGTCGTTAGATGTTTCTTATAGTCATATAAATCATGTGTCCCGGTCAAACAGGGTGAAACCTATCCATAAGTCATCCTATATTTAGTGATATATTGAGGCCAGCTCTGTAATATCCGGGCTGCTTATCCACTGTTAACTGTATCACAGCCACAGCGATCAATTACATCTAAGTACTTAGCTCAACTAATTTGACGGTGAACCTTGGCAAGACTTTATTTTGACGCCATCTGTTAGCAAAGTTTAGTAACTTCTTTTCCAGTGTATTTAACTTAATGTTTGATGTGTAACATCTTTACTCACCCTTTCCTGCAATCTGTGGGAGTGATTTCGTGAAAAGGGACTAAGTTTAAACTTTATGGCGGGACGGAACATCGCGCGAGACGATGCGCAGAGCACGATATTAGGTATATGCGGGACGTACCTCCGCGCGCGCTCTCGTCACCCAAATTATTTTTGACTTGACTGTACCTGCGCGTACTTGCACTCGCAGCTAACATCCGAACCTCCATACACTTTGAATCTATCTGTACCAACCTATTTTCCGAGGTTGGTACTGTCAGCCAACAGTATGTGCGTGTGTGTCACGACAAAGGGAAATAGAGAAGGAGAACGCATCAACTGTGCGCTTAACCTACAGTGTTGTGTATAAAGTGTTAATGTTTTCAGGATATAATGTTAATGTTGCTTATTACCAACTACTGGTAAAGCTTGCCCTTTTTTTTTATGTACAACAGAAGTTGTACTACGATTGCCACCAGATGGCGCCAAAAAAATTGTTACCAAATATTAGAAACGTCAAAAGCTGCATGTTTAGTACAACCTGTTTCATTATACAGGGGGTGTTTCAAAAGTCAAGGACAGCAGAAAGGGGGTGAAATTCTGAGACGAAAAGGCTATTGACGTTTTTGATCTAACGCATCCTTTATTAGTAATTAATTAAATAAATAAGTCAATCAGAAGCGCGCTTCAGCAGAATGTCAGTTTGGAATAAGTTCTTTTGTTAAAATTGTACAAAATAAATCTCCCGAAGCCGTGTTACGGTCCCAGAGTACCCAGCAGAAGACCAAGTCTCCCTCTTTTAGCCGATGGTATTTGCGAGGCTATACCTAACGAGTGGCTAGTTCTGTTGAGATATATTTAGATGGAAAAGCATCAAAGTGTGGTTTGTCGGATTATATTACATAGTACATGGCCGGGATCCGGGATCGAACCCGTGGTCTGCCCAGTTAATATCAGATATCTTAACCACTCGGCCACAGACGTACCTTTTAAATTAATGATTAATTAAAGGTCTAAAAACCTTTCGTCTCATAATGTCATCCCCTTTATGCTGTTCTTGACTCTTGAGTCAGCCTGCAGAATGAAGAGTGCATTTTCAATCTGTACCTACCTACGTCTTATGGTGCTTGATTATATCACTGAGGGTTGTATAACGCTCGTCGCTTGTTAGTCCGCGGTAAGGAAACGCGTTTAGGCTGCATAATTCCACGGCCGGACGCGGTGAGGAGGTCAGCCGGATGCGGTCGCGGTTTCGGTACGATCCGCGCGGCGCCCGCCCTCAGTCGGTCCTTGTTGCGGTCGGTGAGAGACTCGCAGTTGTGGAGGCCGGGCAGTAGGTACCGCAGGTATCTGGGGATCATTTAAGGATTGCTTTAAAAAAAAAACAAAAATTTATCACTATCATATAAATGCGAAAGTATGTTTGTTTGCTCTCTTTAGGGTTCCGAACATCTCCGCTGAAAAAAACGGAAACCCTTACAAATAGGATCACTCAGGTGTCTGTCTGTCCGTCTGTCACAGCTTATTTTCTAATCTACTGGACGAAGGTTGAAACTTGGTAAATATATAGAGTTTAAACACGGGCGTATAGTGTAAATAATGTATTATTGATCAATGGAAATATTAAAAGTACACACAATAATATAAAAGAAGCGAAAGAGATATGTCAGGATCGTAACAAATGGCATTCGATTGTCTCTGCCTATCCCTTTTGGGATAAAAGGCGTGATGATTAGTGTAGAATGTTTAAGTGTATTAAATATTGTTCCAGAGCAGAGGTTCCCCTTCGACCCCTGTGAACGCACATAGACAACTTTGGGAAAACGATGCTACAGAGAAAAGATAGCCAGCCCACTTTCATACAATATGCTGTATAATCTGTTGAATATATAACAATACTAGCTTGCCGACCTGGCTTAATTTGTGGATTTTTTTTCAAATGTGTCACATTTATCCAGAATTAAAAGGACAAAAGATAGCCTATTAGATGTCACTCCACTCTCATCAAAATCAAGAAGAAACAGACACACTTTCGTATTTATAATAGGTTTATCACTAACACATTGTTATGGCGAATTAATGACGCACGCCCATTATGATACAGGGTGGGCCAAGAATTCGTTAACATTTGAAAAAATCGTATAAAAAAACCATTTGACATATTTTAAAAATTGTTTATTTACGAGAAAGCTAATTAGTTGTTTTTTTTAATTATATCATCAAAATGACCACCGTTTCGACTTTTGCACTCTTCTAAGCGAGTACCGAAATTTTCGAATACGACGAGACAAAGAGACCGCGAGATCGCCGACATCTCTTCGCTGATTTTTTCTTTTAGTTGACGTAGTGTATTTGGTTTATGGATGTAGACACGACTCTTTAAATAACCCCATAAAACTCACTCAACACTCAAAAACACTCGGACAATGACTTAAGTCGTGTAAATCGTATTCAACGAAACAAGCGCGCTGCGGCCCCGTGAAGCGATCCATTGCGACTGAATTTCCGAGAAACCGCGCGGCTTGTGTTTGCGTGGGGTGTTAAGGCCGATTTAGACGTTACGAGTGTTTAGTAGAGTGCGTAGGTGGCACTCGAATGCCAGTGCATTAGTAGGTTTCCAGTGACGTTTATACTTCTTCCAGTACATTGCCATTTTGTAGGCCAAAACACACATAACTCTCCTTGTCAACTTGTGCAAGTTACTAAAACTGACCGTTTAGACTACAGCGAGTAGCGAGTCAGGGTTTGAGCGGGCGCGGGAGGGTGTCACTTGAAACAAAAATAAAAAGCGATTCTATTTGATTCTAGTTGAAAGGCGAGTGGAACGTACTAGTACGAGTACTGGAAACTACCGTTTACATGTTTCAACTAATGTACTATCCTAACGCACTCTACTAACCACTAGAACCGTCTAAATCGGCCTTTAGATTGAAATTTTATCAAATTCTTGACCCACCCTGTATAATATCTTAGTTAGAATAAACTCCCCAAACCCACCTGTTCCTAAGTGAGTGCCAGGACCTTGTGGTATCAGATATGGTGCTCCAATGCCCTTGAAGTTCCCGCCAGATCTGGTTCCCATTCACCTTGCGCAGTCTGTCTTCATCTTCTAGCAACCATTTCAGTATAGCCATGTCCTCACCCGGGGAATAACTACGATTGGATCTGTGGATAGAAACAGAATACTTCAAATATGGCATGTCAATAGATGTCACAGCCTTTATATATTGTCCACTTTGGATTCCACATCCGGTCATGGCGGTGAACGCTTGCGTTTTCGTCATGGCGTGATGTGGAATCCAGTTTAATGCTGTTCTGCTGTGATGGTTGCGATTAGTTGACGACTAATAAGACATATCGCTATCGGCGGGATTATCTTAAATACCGATTAATCGGCTATAATACTTGACATTGGCAAATCACAGATAAACATTGGTGGAGCCATAGTAAAGGAATAAGAAGAAATGTCCACTTTTTGCCAATTCGGTAGGTAAAGTAAAAGTTAAGGTATGCTGAATCCAAAACCGTTTTGAGATATTGGTTTAATAATCCGTATTTTTCAATTTATAACTCTTAAAATCGTGAGATTGTCTTTATTTTTTCAAAAACAAATAATTTACTTAACCTACATTTCACCTATGAATGACGTCATTATATCGGCTAAATAAAAGCAACATATTTACTTGTCAACTTGTCAACCAATGTTACCCTGTTACTAGATATACTACTATTTCAGTAGTTTTTATAACTAATCTAGTTTATTATTTAGGAAGAATGTTTAAGCATTTTTAATGGTAAGATATTCTTTGACCTTTGTATATATTTTGTATCACAACAACTATGCAGACTACGGCATACAAGCCGTAAAGATGTGTTTGTTTGTTGTTGTTTTAATATGTTTTATGTAGAAGTGGTAGGTTTTGGTAGATTTTGTAGGATTTAGAGACGGCAACACTATTGTTTGTTAAATGTCAAAGTCAAAGAACACAGATGTTCTTTTTTCTGTAGCAACATATCAAAGGTATTGAAGTATTCAGCCGACAAAATGACGTCATCAGTGCTAAAACTTTGATAATTTATTATAAAAAAACTACTGTATAGAAATCAAAACTATTCAAATTAGTTTCTTAAAATAGCTTAATCTTTAAAATAAAAATATAAAAATCGTATCTTAGCTTTTATTTATTTATTTATTTATTTATTTATTTATTATAAATAGCCCAACAACACCTACGTCCACACATATGCATTGTACATTACATATATATAATTGTTCATATTACTGTCTAATATTGGCACAAGTAGGAATTGAACCCAGGTTTTAAGTCCAACGCCCTACCAACAACTCCTCTTGTAATGACAGTAGAGGTCTTTAGTTTCACAAAATAAAATTCCTCGTCACGTCTGTCTGTCTGTGCTCTATTCACTCCAAAACTACTGAACCGATTTTGTTGCGGTTTTCATAAATAGATAGGTTGATTCAAGAAAAAGATTTAAGAGTATTAAACATGGACCTATCATGTTTAGGAGCTGAGCATTATTTAATTAAGTTGGAGGAAAAGTTAGCTCCAGTGCGTTTTCAGGATGTATGCTGTCTAATCCGTCAGATACATAACAAAATAATGTAGGAGAGTATTGTGTAGTATAAAATGATCTACAAAAAAGTCCATACCTAAAGCTCCTGAAACCATGTTATCGGTCCCAGGGAACCCAGCGGAAGACCAAGTCTCCCTCTTTTAGCCTATGGTATTTGTGAGGCTATATCTAATAAGTGGCCAGTTCTGTTGAGATTATATATATATATATATTTAAATGGGAAACCTCTAAGTATGGTTTGTCGGATTATGTACATAAGTTTTTAATTATAAAAAATCAATTTGAATCTTTAGATTTAATTCGTTATTAATTATTAATTATATTATATTAAATTAAAAACTAAAAAAAAAATTTGAATTATGTATTATGTAGGCAGGTAATAATCAAACTGTTGTAAACCAATATTGTACAGCTTATACCAATACATTAAACAACACTTACGTTTGATCTACATACTGCTTAGAAGACAATCTTAATTTGGTCCGCCGCGGCTTATTAACTCTATCCACACTATTCTTCTTCCCCGCTTTTACGGTTTCAACCCGTGCCAGCCCCAGGTTTGCTGCAAAGTCAGACTGTGACTCCTCGGATGATGAAGGGATTTCTGGTGTAGGTATGTTTCTGGGTCTACCTAGTTGCTTCACTAAATCATCCAAGGTTCTATGTCTTGTGAGACTCACTGAGAGCCGTTTAGCTTGTTTGGGCTTCGGAGTGACTTTTTCTTTATGCAAGCATAGTTTTGGGCTGTAAATTTAAAAGATTATTTTATTATGTATCAAAGCATATTAATTACCTTTATTTTGAAATGTCCAGGATACTAATATTATAAACGCAATTCGAGGGGGCACGATTCCATACAACGGGCATACTCCTTTGTGAGAATGGATGGATGTTTGTTACTCCTTCAGACAAAAACTACTGGATGGATTTTGATGAAAGGATAAGTCATCAGGCTGTGGAAATAACCAAAGTATACCAATCTAGCTGTATTTATGTTTGATATTTGTCTAATTCTTTTGACTGCATATGCAGCAGAGCTGAGCTTCTTCGCCAATTCACCAATATGAGAACCCCATTGTAATTTAGCATCCAAAGTAATGCCCAGGAATGTAGTAGATTCTACAAGTTCCACATTGTCATTTTTTATAACTATATTTGTGGGTACCTCCATTACATTAGGTAAAACAAATTTAATACATTTAGTTTTTTTTTCATTAAGTAACAAATTATTTGCAGTAAACCATTCTACTACTTGAGAGATAGTATTGTTCACATCGTCATAGTTTGGTTTTCGTCTGTTCATTTTAAATAGAAAAAAAAGTCTGCAGTAGCATACCATATAGTACCCGTGCAAAGCCAGGGGCAGGATCACTAGTATAATATATTTTAGGGAGAGACGCTTCGCTCGGCTGTTAATTGTTATTTATACACAACCCTAACTTTTTTCATACCAAAATATTTTATATTTTTTTTATATTTAGGTATAATGTCTCAAGAAACTAAAAACCATTTGGAAGGTTCAAGCTCCCTGGATCAATAACAATATTATTCAAGTGACCCGTTAATATTAAATTGGAAAGCCGAGCCACATTTTTGGTTACTGCTACGCTCCTTTGGGTTGTAGCGTGATGTCATATATCCTATAAACCTTCCTTAATAAACAGACTATATCATGCAAACAATTGTTTTCAAATCGTATTGGTAGTACCTATAATACAAACTCTTCAGAGAATATCAAAGTGAGGTTATGTAAACTTTTATGTTAGTAATTTAGTAGTGTTAGTATAGTACATACCTAGAGGCCACCAACCTCGGTGTTCTGACTACATCTAATGCTATATTATTTCGTAACTCATGTGGAGGCACTTCGTAAGCGACACCTGTAGATGGAGATATTACTACGATTTTCAGTTGAAGCCCTAGGACTGTTCCGTCACTTAAATTTATAGACTGCATTCCGTGTATAGGGACGTAGAATGAGCACGACATTCTTGTATGTACTTTTTTTTACTAATATTTACGCGGGAAAACGTGTAAACATCGAAACGGCAGCGCGCCGGCCCGCTCAAAAATGTAAATAAATAAAAACCACAGACAGACTTGACAGTTGACGGGTTGACGATTTTTTTTATTATAGGTTAAGGCAAAGAGACTAGCCCATACAACTAAGGTAAAGGGCCCCTGTTTCGTACTAGTACGTTATTTCGTTAGTTTTGTTTCGGGCGCAAAAAATAAGCAATTTAAACATTGTTTATTTAAATTATACATTAGTACAAAATCTCTATCATTTTAACTGTGTAAAAAATCAAGTACCAACATTTTGGCGACTAAACTGAGAGCAATGCGACACTTCAAAACTTAAGTCGGCCACGAACACCTGAGCGATGGGCGTGTGTTCCTTGTCACCATAAGGTTAGCGCTCGTAGTTCTTAAGCTTACGGAAAGGCAAAGGTAATTTCAGTTGAATTAGAAATTTATTAGTTCTTATTTATGCTCCTTAACAATTGATTCTATGTCACATAGAAAAAAGTTATATGCAAGCCTAGAATTCCTTTAAAATTGCAATAATGCGACTCACGAAATAACGGCCATTTTATTATTGGTGTGTCCGCTAGTTCGTGTTACTACCGAATCAGAGATATTCTAGATACATTTTTGTTTCTTGTGTATTTATATAATAATTAAGATAATTTAAATGTAAATTAAAAAACAAATAACGTATTTAATTAAGTTTCATAAGAGCTAAATTCGGTATATGTGTTGTTCACTAGAATTCTTATAATACGAGTTTGAAAGTGACCATTCATTTCATTTTTAAGGTAAATTTGCAGTACCTACCAGCATAATTTTGTTTGTTATTCGGTTTATTTTATTTATTTTGTATATTTTTGTTATATATATATATGAAGGTATAATTTTGTTTCTTAATCTACCGAATAGATAAAGATATATTGAGTTTTGTCATAATTTTTAGTTAATAAGTAATAAAAAGCTGAATAAAGCTGAATCTGATCTCACTCTCACATCTTTTATATTTAAAAAATATCTTTATCCTATTCTTAATTATTAAACCTTTTAAAAATTTGTTTTTTTATTAATAAATTATCATAACTCACTGTAAAAACTTTATCCCGAAACAGGGGCCACGAGCTCACGAACTTAGAAGCAGAGTCAAATTTTATCACGAAATAGGGTTCAAACAAGAGGTCTACAAATAAATAAATATAAAAAAAATCTAACTGAAACTACATATAATTCATGCATTATATTATTGGAAAAATATCAATATTCATCACACAAAAGATTTCAAACTGATATCACGTTTAGTAATATATTTAAAAAATCCTAAAGTCGTAAGAGCCTTAAGATGCCGAAATATGGGACATTTACCTTAATTGGAGAATGGGGAGTGTCAGTTTATACGAGAAATTATATTTTTCGTGATTACTACCTATATATTTACTCGAAACTTTGTGTTAATGTTCTTCGATATAATCAATGAAACATCTGTTTTAACGTTTTTTTTAAAATTCAAACTGTAACGGGAGAAAGAGTTGGAATCTTGGTTTTAATGAGGTTTTAATGCTTCTCTATACAAAGTCGAAAAATCAGGAGCACAGATGGCGCCACCAGTAGGTATCACTAAACTTCACCCCGTTAACTTTCAACCACCAAGGATTGGCTGATTGAGTTGAGTGAAGTTCTATGATGGGATTCTAGTTTTTAGGCTACGTAACGTAAATACGTATGGAATATGTCGTGGCCAACCAGCGTTGCCAGAATGTTACTTTTGTAACATTTTACGTTACTTTTGACCCTCTCACGTTACCTCCATGTTACACGATATCAAATGTTACTTTTACCTTACTTTTAGGATTTAAAAAAGTATTCAAAAATATTTTCCAGCAAACAAAAATAATCTGTGGTTTTACACTCAGATTACAGAACAAATTTTACACGAACTTCGATACGAAGACAAAACAAAGTTTGATATAAATAAACTATAATCTGTGAAAAAATATTAATTTTAAAGGTTGTATTAAACATATAACATAGATTGACAGCAAATAGGTTTAACAGTTAATTATTATTCGATCAATGAAGCCTAACCAATGGAAAAGTAGATTTTTTATTTTTTTGTGTAATAAAGTGCCATATTACACTATTAGAGCAAAGATATTAGAGTCGTTTTCTACCGAAAATAAGATAATGTTACTTTTGTCGTGAAAATGTTACTTTTTGATCTATCTCATGTTACTTTTGACCGTCCGCCACTGGCAACACTGTGGCCAACTAAATATGGCAATAAATAAACCTATCCAGGTTTACATAAGTCCACATTTTATGGTCCTAGCTATTGTATGATAGTGTACAATGATAAGAAAAAGTGAAAAACGTCTAGGTATAATTTTATTTTTTTTAAGTGTAAGTAAGTAGGTATTTTGCTAATTTGAAAACCAAAAAATATTATTTAAAATCCAAAATTATTATAATAGGTAGGTGTACACACACACACACACACACACACATCTTCACAGCCTTGCGGTGTGGCCAGAGTCAACTTGAACTACATTTTTCATTTTTTAGGTTACATTTCTGGCTATAATTAAAATTAAAATTCAAAAGATAATAATTATGTATTTTCTAAATCCATGGTTAAATTCACGTCGTTATTAAGGGATAACTTCGGACTTCGTGTATGGTGGAACTCGTCGGTATCAACTCGCCTTTTAGAACTGAATCGGACTAATCCTACTACTTGGAGGACGATGAGAATCATCAGACATGGCTGCGGCTGTCACCAGGTATACAACAACACACGCAACCATCACCAGTGTATACTGAAAATAATAAAAAAAAACAAATCTATGATTAGTCGAAAATGATCATCTCATAGGATCAAGCTGGAATAATAGAGTGGAGAATGATCGTGATAGGTGAATGTAACGTACTTTGATCCTGTCATTTGAAGTTTTTAACTTTATGGATAGTCCCTGTCCATTTTGGTTGAAAGTTGATTTGAGGTTCAATAATAAAAAAATATATAAAAAGTAATAGAGAATTGGTTATTTTCATTAAAGGGAGTTCATCACGATATTCACGATTTAATTTGATCAACTACATGAGGAATTGTTGACCCTGGATGGCCAGTGGCCACTGGTCAGTGACACATGGTATAACATAACACTTAAAAACAATATAATATGTCTTACCAAAGTACGCATCTTGTAAATGATCAATGGCCAACTGATTGTAGTTTCCTTGTATTTTCATTTATATACATAGTTCACTAATTGAAATCTAATTGTTTAAATATCGTTAAATACATAACGTTAAGATGTCGTTTGCTTCTCTGATCATGTTTATAATAACTTTGTGTGACTATATAAATTAAATAAAACAGAAAACTCACAAATCTCATGAGATGCACCATTATTAAAAAATGGGCCGAAACCGGAAGAATTATTTGTCGAAGAAAAAAGTAATCATCCAATTCGGTTCACAACTGACGGAGTAATCGATGTTCATACATACATTAAAAAAAATACGGTCCGAATCGAGAACTTTCTCCTTCTTTCTTAAGTCGGTTAAAAATAGAAAACATAAATTATAGGTACATGTAGATTAAATAACAACATAAATAAAGCTGGATGCAGTGTAACACAGGGTAGGCACCCCAAAAAAATTACCACTTTTTCTCAAAAATACAAACATTCTCACATCTCAATCATCATATAGTTATGTCGTACTATGGATTGCCCGGGCCGAGTATGATCGACCCGAGAATGCCCGGGTCGAAATTAGTGTACTGACTTGTACGTATGCCTGGGTCGGGCATTTCTGGCCGGCAATTCTTCGGTCCGGACACAGATACATTGTAACATGATCGCTAGATGCCGTTATTATACCTTATACATAGTTTTCACGCCTTTATCCTTTTTTATACAAAATCATGACTAAATATATTATGGTTGGAGGTTGCCTTACGTCTCCCGGAATCGTACGTTCGAGCCCGCAGAAGACAAATGGCCATATTCATAAACACATTTTAGAAGCGATTTGTTAAAATATGTTTTGTCACTCTCTAACAAACCTGTCTTTACTAATAATAGAAAGAAACAAAACACATTTTAACAAAAACGTTGCTAATATACGTTTATGAATAATGGCCATAGTCTTTTGACCAAATAATTGACTGCAGATGGAATTTAGTAAGAAGTTAATTATTTAAAAAATATATTTTATTACAACATAATTATTATTTATAACAACTATTTAATTGTGCGTTTTAAATAAGAAATTGGTGACAACCTATCTTAGAGTTAAGGAGCCTTATGCTAAAGTTAATAAAGGTTAGTTTCTATTGTTACCGAATTATGTCTGATTTGATCATTGCAGCCCCCTTCTCATTTAAAACGCATTAAACTTTAAAACGTATCACTTATTTTATTTTATAACAACATAACTTATAACTCAAAACATTAATGTATAATTCGGCATGTAAAGTAAAAACTAAGTTTAAGCTATTTTAAAAAACAAATTTTAATATATTTGTTTTCTATGCAGTAGTTTCTTCATAATAAATTTTCAAAAATTTGTTGACAAGACAAAAAATTACGTCATCATTTAGGTAAAGTCTGTCCCGTGGTACTACTCGTTTGTAATAAAAGTAGTACCTATCTATTATCACGCCTTTTATCCCAAGAGGGGTAGGCAGAGACAATCTAATGTCATTTGTTACAATCCTGACATACCTCTTTCGCTTCTTTTATATTCATCATACCTTTCATACATGCTCGGCGATTGTGTGTACTTTTAATATTGCCATCGATCAATACATTTTTTATATGTTCTATAAAAGTACACCTCGGTCGTCCTCTGCCAGCATTTCCTTTCACTTCAGCCATATAAACCTTTTTTAGTCAATCTTTCATCCTTCATTCTTTCAACGTGTCCAAACCAGCGTAAACTAGTTTTATTCATTTTAGTCACATCATCTTTCACTCGGTATTCTTTTCTAATGACATAAAAGTAGTACCGCAGCCCTTAACGTGCCCCGTGGTACTACAGTTAGACAAATAACTTGAGAAATAGAGCAGAATGGCTCTTTTAATTACCTAAATGGTGACGTCATTTTGTAGTTAGTCGGCGAAACTTGGAAACAATATTATGAAAAAACTACTAAATGGAAAACAAAAATATTCAAAAAATATAAACCATAGTTTTTACCTACTTTACATACTGAATTGATCTATATGACATTCGGTGCGCAGTATCGAAATCGTTTTAAAATTTATTACCGCGCATCGAATGTTAAATAGCCCAACCTAAACGTCACTTAAATGTTTTAAACAATAAAAGCGCCCCTAACAGTGTGCCTATGATGTCTAGATAGATAAAATTAAAACAAAAAACATCATCAATGCTACGTGGTGCCTGACACTGTACGAGAACTGGCACAGATGTGTATGCTGGCGCTCTACTAGAGTGGTAATGCCGCGATTAGAACAAGACCAAAAAATTAATACATCAGTGTGCGTGACTAATGTGTAATTCTGTGGATTTTTCATCTTAGATGACTTACATCCAGGCACTGCACCATAATTAATCACTACACTAAATTCTACTTTATAACTGGATATTTTACAAAAAAAATAAGCGAAATTAGGTACTACTGACGCTAGGCTGTTACAGTATTCAAAAACTGACCAAGTGCGAGTCAGACTCGCGCACGAAGGTTTCCGTACCATTATCTATAAAAACGTCAAAAAATCACGTTCGTTGTATGGGAGCTCCCTTAAATATTTATTTTATTCTGTTTTTTAGTATTTTTTGTTACAGCGGCAACAGAAATACATCATCTGTGAAAATTTCAACTGTCTAACTATCACGGTTCATGAGATACAGCCTGGTGACAGACAGACGGACCGACAACGGAGTCTTAGTAATAGGGTTTCCGTTTTTCCGTAACTACTACCCTAAAAACGGTCTTACCAATTTTGTATTACCAATCTAGTAGAGCGCCCGAGCAACTACACTACATCTATGGTCTATATGTTTCATAAAAGGCACTATTACACTAAAACCTCTTCTACACGGTCGGACAACGCCGTTGGGCAATTAAATTGATATCCAATCGATCTTTAATACAGATAAACTTAATTTAATTTACATTAATCATATAGGTCGTAAGAAAGTAAATATATAACTATGACAACATTATAAACTTGAATTGACTTCTCCAGAAAGTAATTAAAAATAAATATTGCATTATTCAATAGGTACAGATATAAAATATCAACATATAATATGTGTATCGGACTGCATTATCTGATTTGTATATAGAGATTCTTAATAGAAGATTAGATTTCTAAAAATAATACATAGTTATTATGCATTACACTTTAATATTAATATTTTTTTTTATATATATATATATAATTAATAAATAATGATTGTCTCTGCCTACCCCTCTTGGGATGAAAGGCGTGATGATAGATAGATAGATAGATAGATAGCATTACACTTTAATGCATGTAAGAAATATCAGTTATCTCAGTTTACGATGCGTAAACGCAACAGAAGTGAGATCTAGACGGGGCATGCAACGAATTAAGGGTCATCTATAAATTACGTCACACGGTTTTGAAACCCCATCCCCCCATCCTTGTCACACTTTGTGAATATACCAATGGAGTTGGAAGCGGTAAATCATCGAACTATTTTTTCTGCCACTTTTGGCGGGAGGGGAGAGACGCCTAGGTATTTTTCTGTCGTTTTATTATCGCAATGGATTTTAATAAATAATGATTATAAACACTATGTTCTCACAAATTAGACGTCCTAGATAGCCTTCCCTATTTAAAACATCACACTTAACTATTTTTCTAGAGCTCTGTCTCGCGACACAAAACGATACCAACGAAACCTAAGGTAACTTATTACTGCTCTCGTGGTCAGTTTAACTGGTCAAAGAGCAAAAAATTGGCGAAAGGGGGAGCCCCTCCTTAGCCTTAGTACTCTATGTTGTCCATAGAGTACTAAGCCTATGGAGGGGCCATAGACGGGCTTCCCCTTTCGCCAATTTTTCCCCCTTTGACCAGTTAAACTGACCAGGTGCGCACTAATAAGTAACCTTAGATTTTGTTGGTATCGTTTAGTGTCGCAAGACAGAGCTTTAGGAAAATAGTTAATTGTGATGTTTTAAATGGGAAAGGAGATCTAGGACGTCAAACTTGCTGAAACATAGTGTTTCCAATCATTAATTATAATTATTATGTTTGTATTTTAACATAATCATCATATAACGTAAAATCCGTTGCGACAATAAAACGACAGAAAAATACAGTGGTATAGGGGCTAGTACTAGACGTTTACCTCCCCTCCCGCCAAAAATGGCAGAAAAATTTGTTCGGTTATTTAGCTCTTCCCGTCTCCAGTCTTAAATACTCAAAGATGTTGTCACATGTGGTCTCCCACTTGCGGGGGTGGTTATGTAGTAGGTAGGTAGATATAAGGCAATGTTTTCTTTATATATTGCTTTAAATAGTTTGATACTTGGCAGCACACTAAGACCATGCAGAGTTGAAGTCTCCCCCCCCCCCCCCGTCTCTCCTCCTTAAGGGTCCTATACTGGGAATTTGTATGGAGATATTACTATTCCCAATTTCTCTGTAAATACTCCACCTGTGTCACTGTAATTTAGCATATAGTTACTTATTCAATATATCTAAGTGAAATAGTCGTTATTTTTTCAATTGGTTTTATTTAATAGGAAATATGGGTGGTAGAATAAAGGATTATTCTGCCCCTTCTGTCTCTTTCATAATCTATCACAAAACTCTAAATTTTTTTTAAAGCGCTCTTATACCATTAGTCTTCAATTATATATATCGCTTTTTTTTGTAGCTTATTAAAAATTCATAAAAAAAAATATTTTATGATTTTTTAATTTGCCAAAAATAATAAAATAATTATTATTTTAAATTTTCAATAAGCTACCAAAAAATTCGACATATTTAGAGTTTTGTGATAAATTATGAAAGAAACAGCAGGGGCAAAGTTAAACTACCCATATTTCCTATTCAATAAAACCCATTGAAAAAATAAGAGCTATTTCACTTAGATATATTCAATAAGTAACTATATGCTAAATTACAGTGACACATGTGGATTATTTACAGAGAAATTGGGAATAGTTTATCCCAGAAAAATTTCCAATATAGGACCCTTAACGTGTGACGTAATTTATGGATGGCCCTTAGGTCCTAACAACAATAAGAAAAAATATTATTGACTGTGCATGGAAGTAGTTCTCGCCACTTTAAAGAGTAAATTTTGTATCAGCCAATCATTATTTCTACGATTGCTGATTCAGATATGATCCGTTAACATCCTATCATGATGATCACCATACTCCACAAGAGAGTTGCAAACAAAGTATTCCGAATGCAGCACAAGATGTTTATCAACCAGTTTTCGAGAGTTTTCCTACCCCTAAACGCATAAAACCATCCCTTTATGTTTATGGGGGTTTGAAACTACTCCCATCGCCTGAAATAAAAAATATTAACGTGTCGCGGGACACGCGTTTGGAACGAAGTCCCTTCGTATGCAGGGTTGGCATAATTAATCATTAACGTGCCAGGCTCTCATTTTCTCTACCCACCCCTCTCTTTAATTTTGATTATTGATTATGCTGGCTATAGCATTAGATATATCTATATACATAGGTATTGCGCGCTCTCTCTAATTTGGCCCGGCGAGACTCAGTTGCACACCGTATAAGACAAGCGAGCGAACGAAAGGAGAGAGAGAGAGAGAGAGAGAGAGAGAGAGAGAGAGAGAAAGACGGAGCCAGCGCGCAGAGAGTGAAAAGGAGAGGCAGTTTTTCTCCCGTTTTCAAGGACATGTTCTCCTTATTTCGTTTTCTAGACCTACCCATAAGTGCCCTAAGTGGTATTACGCGTTTAGGGGTAGTTTAAGAAGGGTAGGAAAAGGATATTAGCACCATTCAGTTCAACACCCTCAAAAATGGGGAGATGAACTATGCTGCATTATCAATTGTGTGATTTTTCAAGATCTGTATGGACTATCAGCTAGATGACGTTTCGCTATCACTCTGGGGCTGATCATCGTCACATTGTACATCCTCGTACAAGGTCTCCAGAGTGGCCTGCACGTCCCCCAGTAGAGGTCGTCGTGATGGTACAGAGTGCCAGCAGGCCTGCATCAGGTCCCAGCACGCGTCCGAGAAGTGGGGCAGGCGTTCGGGCCGCAGACCTGCACAATACTAGATATATTAAGTACACCAGTTTATAAGAAACAAGTCTTCCGCCCCCGGCTTCGCCCGTGGATATTTTCGAACAAAATAAAATATAGCCTATGTCACTCAGGGATATCGTAGCTTTCTATTGGTAAAATAATTTTCAAAATATGTTCAGTATATCCAGAGATTACCCCCTACAACTTCAGAAACTCACAAACTTTACCTCTTTATAATATTAGTAAGTATAGATAAACTCTAACACTCTTATTAATAAACTCGAATTAGCGACGTATTAACTAAACTGTATTTCGTCTCTGTCTATCATAATGAATTGCAGATTTGTTAGACGGAGACGAAATACAGTTTAGTTAATACGTCGCTAATTCGAGTTTATTAATAAGAGTGTAAAAATACTTAAAAGTAGCCTATGTCGATTTCCGAGCCCTCCACCTACATCTGTGCAAAAATTCACGACTATCCGTTTCTCCGATTTGGCGTGAAAGAAGGACAAACAAACAAACAAAACAAACACACTTTCACATAATATATAATGTTAGTTAGGATTTGATAAGTTAACTACGAACCTCTCCTGACTTTGCTCCAAAGTTGCTCTTTATTATGAAACATCTCGAAGGCGGACGGCAGCTTTATATTACCGGCACAAATATACCTGTCAATTAAAAAAAAATAAACCATTAATAGGTGAATCCTGTGTCTGTCTGTCACAGGACGATGCGTCGCCCTGTAGAGGCGGGGCACGCATCGTCATACAAAATCTTAGGTCACAGCTTATTTTATCCGAATCTACTAGCTAGACTAAAAAGGTTGAAATTTGGTACATATGGGAGTTTGATAACCCAATCAAGGACAGTTAGCAAAACTTTCAATTTTGGGGGTTAATTTTAGACAACTGGCGTCAAGTGGACACTGTTATCGTCTCTGGCCACACAGGTATAAAGGCCGTAAAAGTGTGTATTTCGAGAAAAAAATTATTAACTTCAAAAAAAATCCAAAAAAAATTAAAGGGCTCGTTATAAGAAATATATATAAAAATTAATTGCTATTCTTTGTCTCGCTAAAACTCGAGAACGGCTGAACCGATTTGGCTGATTTTAGTGTTAAAATATTCCTAGATATCCAGGGAAGGTTGGACAATTCGAATAATTGCAGAAAAACCCCTAAAAACAGCCCTTTTCTTTTTCCCATAATAACGAGTCAATTTGAACCTTATTGCTATTCAATAAAGTTCATTTTAAATTAAAAGCACTCATTGTTGTCTATGCAATGTAGATGTGTTCCTAATGTCACCGCACAAAGTTAAAATTCGCGTGCGTGTTGGAGAATCTAATGTCGCGTTCCGACACTCAACAAAAGTGATAATATCGCGAACGCGACCAAATTGAATAGTCACAAAATGTAATTTAATAGATCATTAGTAGTACTGATTTTCAATTTGGTCGGCTTCGCGAAACTTAATGGGAGTAGGGGTAGGAGTAGAGGTAGGAGTAGGAGTAGGGGTAAGTGTAGGGGTAGGGGTTGGGTAGGGGTAGGAGTAGGGGTAGGAGTAGGGGTAGGGGTAGGAGTAGGGGTAGGTGTAGGGGTAGGGTAGGGTAGGGTAGGGTAGGGGTAGGGTAGGGTACGGGTACGGGTACGGGTACGGGTACGGGTACGGGTACGGGTAGGGGTAGGGGTAGGAGTAGTGCAGGCAAGCCAACGTTTGGGCAGGACAACGTCTGCCGGGTCCGCTAGTAAGAAATACAAATATATAGTAAAATTATATTAAAGAAAGTACCTATACGAAAACTGAGCATATTTCCCCTTATCTCCGAATCTATCGAGTCTAAAATTTTGAAAAAAAAATTGGAAATATAAGGCCTCACTCATAGTTTACAGGAAAACCTAAACGAAAATTTTGTCTTAAAGTTCTCACAGAAAAAAAAATGTTCCGAAACCCACTCGAGTTCGACTCGTTCTTGGCCAATTTTTATAACTTCTAGCAAAAACTACTCATCCAATTGAGAAGCAGACTTACCAAAATAAAATCCCGAAGGCGTACACGTCCACGGACGCGTCATAAGTCCCCGCTAGCAATTCTGGCGCCATATGTACCGGAGTTCCTGTTTAAATAAACATATAAATACCGTATCCCATCGAATGGTAAAATGACAACCTACAACCTAGTCTTTTTTTCTTTCTTCGCTTGTCTTACAGCTCTCGAAAGTGTGTTACGGTTCCAGGATACCCAGCGGAAGACCAAGTCTCCCTCGTTTAGCTGGTATTTGTTAGGCCATACCTAACGAGTGGCCAGTTCTGTTGAGGTATATTTAGATGGAAAAGCCTCTAAGTGTGGTTTGTCGGATTATGTACATAAGTTTTTATATAAAAAAAACCATTGGTACATGGCCGGGATCCGGGCTCGAACATAAAGTCCATTCCGCCTCACTCATTCCGCTGGTGTATCACTAAACACTAGCACGTTATGGCGGCGAATTAATGACGACTTACCAACTACAGAGCCGGACATCAAGGCCCCGGGAGCACAAAACCCGAGGTCGGACAGAGAAGCTCTGTCCAATTGGTCCAGTAATACATTCTTCATTTTAATATCTCGATGAACCAGGCCCAGGGAGTGTAGGTAGCGAATACCTGGAAAATGGAGAAGGTATACATTTGAAACATGTAGTTATAGCGTGCAACAAATCTAAATATACCTCAACAGAACTAAACCAGATGTGGACACTATTCCCAGGACTTAGGCCACTTTCAAGGAATACCCCTTACGATTCCAGGAATCGTGATACCGGTGGGCACCTTACAGCTTACAAGTCTTCCCCATTTAGCCCGTGATATTTTGGAGACAACCTAACGATTGGCCAGTTCCTGTGAGGTAGCATCCCTATACACTTTATCGGATTATGCACGAAGCCTTGTAACTGCTGGACGGATTCTGATTCAGTTTCCCAGTCTCCTATACATCATAACGCCAAACACACAAACACGGGGTAGACAGTACATACCATGAACAATATCAACGGCCACTCTTAGCCGTGTCTTAAAGCTGAGCCCGGCCCGTACAGCACAGTGCAGGTCCCGACACTTCCTCTCACAGACCAGCAGCACGGTAGGTGTGCCACTGTCATGGGTCACTAACGAGCCGAGGACTCGCACTATACGCGGGTGGGGCGGGATAGTCCTGAAAAGAAGGTTAAGTTAATATGCGTAGGTTTAAATAAAAAAAACTCGAGCAAAATATCCGACAGCCTGTACTTAGAGGCCTTTCAATCTCAAAATTTCTCAACGAACCGATTTGAAAACGCATCGTTCCAACTCTCCCTATAATTACGTCGGGGTCACCACTTTTCCTTCTCTCCTTTTGGTCACGTCGGGATCATCTATTTCCGCCTGCTGTATTTTTTTTGCTGAATTGTAGGCTTTGAGGATTATCAGAAGGGGACGGACTCCTCAAATATTATAAATGCGAAAGTGCGCTTGTTTGTCATTTGTTCACGTCAAAACAGAGCAACGGATCGACGTGAATTTTTTGCACAGAGATAGCTGGAAGTTATGATCATATGAGCTTACGAGCCGAAGGCAACAACCCTTCGGTGTCTTCTTTAGGCGTCGCCTGCGTCTACATCGGTCTACTTATTGAGAACTCAGTAGCTCTACTCTGCTAGCCTAATAAGCAAGGGTTATGTCTCGTAGCCGAATCACGAACTCCTCCACGCTGTGCATGTGCAAGTCCCTGGGCATTGGTGACCTTACTCTGCTGGTAACTTAACGCTGTACAGTACTAAGGCTCGTTCGGTATAGTCATGATGTGCTGTTGCGTTGAGCATGTACAATATCATCGGCGAAATGAGAAAGACTTGTCCTTCGATGGGTAACCTGAGGCGGATAACACGGTTCAGAGAGCCATCAAGCTATCCGTTAATTACCCGTTCAATTCAGGTATTATAAATTGTTTGTGTAAAATGGTATATGTTTGTATGTGGCCGATGTGGGGGTCTTATAAATTGCAATGACAATCACTGATTCAATGTGGACATCATTACCAATATCGGTTGGTCTTACCTAGTGTAGAAGAACTCCATGGCCAATTCGTTATAGTGTCGATCATCTGCTGGCAACACAGACTTGACAGCACAAGGTTCGTGTCCAGCCCACTCTCCTTTACACGCGAATACCACACCGTACTGTCCGCGACCTGGAATTACAATTTAACTTCAATTAGGTACTGACATATTTCGAATTGAAACGTGTAGTCTAAGATACGGCCGCGTTAATAGTTAGGTTCTACCCGCCTCTTTGGTAATATTCGGTGAAGATGTTCAACTTCATATTTGTTTACTTTGTGTGTGTTTTTGTTAGGTATATTGTTCTTTTGTTGTATTTTAATTTTTATTATATCTAAGTAATACCTATTTATTTTTATGCACAAACCAGATTTTACCATAGTGAATGCGAAAAAAGTGCAGGGTCGACTAACTTTTATTGATCGACTGCTTAGTATGAACTTACCGATCTCTCTGCCAAGTTCAGGCATCCCGTATTGCAGCAAGTCACACATTGATGTACTCTCCAAGCATAGGCGAGCGAAACCGGGCGCGTATCTAAAATAAAAAAAAAATAGTGTACGCGTTTTAATGTGACGATCGATCTGTGCATTCAATAGCTGTATTTATGGTAATAATTTGGAAATGACAGACAGACAATGTTAAATACATATAAAAATATGTATAAAAAAGAAATTCGTAACAGTCAACATTATATTGGCGAAATATTTTATTTATTTGAATGGATGGAATCAGATCCGGCTCGAAGGACCGTTCATATTTTTGAAGATAATCTTCACGGGTTGCCTTGCAGCTCCCGGGAACCGTTGCCGGCCCCAGGGTACCCAGCGGAAGACAAAGTCTTCCTCACTTAGCCAAATATTTACACTTAGCTATACCTAACGAGTGGTCAGCTCTGTTGAGGTAGGTATGTAGATGAAAAAGCCTCTTTGTGCGGTTTGTCGTATATTGTACATATATTTTTTATATAAAAAACCCATTGGTACATGGTCGGATATAGATATATAGATTTTTGAAGATGATAAATTAGAGTAAGAGGGTAGAGTCTAAATTCGGTATGTAAAGTAAAAGTTAAGGTATGCTGAATCCAAAACCGTTTCGAGATATTGGTTTAATAATTTTGAGAATTTAATTGTTTAAGTTGATTTCGTATACGTATCATTTTTTACACTTTATTAACGGTGCCTGTTTATCAAAGGCGTTTAGGATAAGTTATCCTGGTTAGATCAAAAATGAGGCCGGATTGCAATCCCTAACCGGCGCATACTTACTTCTTTCTGATAGCAAGTCTCACATCCTCCGTGTGATGTAATCTATCTTGTAACGCGTTCTCTAACGAAGCTAAGGCCCCTTGGTAGCGCTCGTGTGCTGACGACATTCGGTCTAATATCTGAAATAATTATTACAAGTGATAATTACAAGAAAGCTACAATATCTCTATTTTTTTAATTAATTCCACTCATGTAAATTTTTGGAAAGCGAAAAAAGTATCCAGTATCCATACCTACTGATATTATAAACGCGAAAGTAATTACGACTGTATATTACGTTTTCACGGCTAAACCACTGAACCAAATTTTATGAAGTTAGATACGGAGACAGCTTGAATTGATACTTTGATACTGAATTAATTCTTCTTCTTCCCAGTCGTGCGACCACTCTGGTCGTGATTATGAATCACTCCGGAACGCTACCGCCGCTCTTGTGATTTCCGTCAATCGGTTCCGGTTTATTGTCACTGATCTAATCAGGTCAGTCCATCTGGTAGGGGAACGACCGCGAAGACCTCCTGCCTTCGATTCGGCCCTGCACCACTAGCCGCTCCATTGAGTCTTCATTGCGAGTGATATGGCCGAAGAACTGCAGAATTCGCGTCTTTACCACAGATGAGAGTCTGCTTTTTATTAAGCTCTTTTAGTATGGAGACATTAGTACGATGTGCGGTCCAGCTTACTCTCAGAAGACGCCGCCAACACCACACTGAATTAATACTACTTCTTTTAAATTCTATACAATATAATCCATGTACTATGAAGTGCACCTTAAAGGCTATATTCGCTTATACATTAAATTTTTTCACATGCCACCCATCACACAAAAGCTCAATGACATTCAAATTGTTAACCATAACCAATCACATCAAATCTCAACTGACTTTTTTTTTCTCTATTGTCATATTATTTTGACACTGACGGCTGAATTAATAAGTAAATGCAGTACTTATAGTGTTGAGCGAAACTTTATTTCAAGTGTATGTCCATTAATGCTCTTGATAGTACAAAAATCTCCTTTGATATTTAGTATGTGCAAGGTTACATCAACTATCGCAATGGATCTGAACAAGTTTTTAATCGAATGTAAACTTGGTGATATGATCATCCCTAGTTTGCGATAAAGGCATGAACGGCAATTACCTGTGAAGATATGATCCTGGCCAGTTTGTGAGCACTGAGTGAGTGCACAGTGTGTAACCCCACTCTGCGTCTCCAAGCGGGGCTTAGTACGCAACAAGAATTGGCACCGGCACCTGCATTGACCAGCTTTAACCTGAAATTATAAAAATACCGTAAAATACTACTGTAATTTGAACGATTGTGGTTAGAAAAAAACCGCATTAAAATCGGTCTATTCGTTTAGGAGCCACAGACACACATAAACTTCAATCTTATAACGTCCTTCTTTCTTCTTCGAGTGTTAAATAAGTAAGAATACTCTTTCCGCCGCCAAACACCACAGAGTAGAAGATTGTGGTGGATAAATTGATAGTTAATTTGACGGTTTTATACGAAGAAAAACTTATGGTTATCGCTCAAAAATCGAGAATTCCAAGGCAACTTTGTATAGTTTAGCTAGCTTTTGCCCGTGGTTTCACGCGCGTGGAAATATAGCAGATTAAAGAAATAATGACGTGGATGAAGTAGCTTATGTTCTAAATTCATGACATAAACTAATTGTCATCCAAGTTACATTAAAAACTAATTTATCTAATCGTGAAAATTTAACAATGTTCGTTCACGGCTTTGAGTATTAAGACTAAAGGAGGTGTGAAGCGGTAAATCGCCGAACTATTTATTAAGAGCAAGCTTGTTAGCGCAATGAACTTAGTAAACCGCGCGGTTTATTATGTTGATATCTATTTAAAAAGTTATTAGAGAGATACACTGCAAAAAGAATCGATGAAATAACCAAGAATAATATAAGATAGGCCAAGATTCACGTACCAGAAACATGAGAAAGAACGATTTCACAAAACTCTATCTCGCGAAAATACATAAAATAGACATTATGCTCTTCCAGTATTATACAAAAACTATTAGAAATAACTGGTGAAATGTATTGTATACGCTTCATAAAACTTAGGTGTAACTGATATTAATATTTTTTTAAATTCATACTGTGTCAAATATATTTATCTTTCGAAAGCTATTTAAATTTCGAAACTAAGACATATAGTTATCGCGTAATTTAGGAAGTCGTGAAGCAGGTTATAGGTAACTTATTACTGCCCTAATCTTTGAGTATAAGACTATAATAGCGGTGATTTGGTACTAACCTGTGACACAGTCGCCGCACAGACTCGATCAGAGTCCTCAGTATGGGGAACGAAGCGCAACACTGCAAATCTACTTGTCGTGCCACTGATAACACCTGCAAGATTATTGTACATAATTATTATAACTAGCGACCTACCCCGGCTTTGAATAATTATTTACTATCTCTGTGCAAATCACGTTGGTTTGTCTTGAAGTGATCGCGGAACAAACAATATACAACAAACATTTGATATTTAGTTCCACACGTGTAATTAAGATTAATTACATACAAAGATTGTTTATTAAATAAGTCAAGTAAAAAAAAATTGTGCGTCGGTGGCTGAATCGTTAAGACATCTGGTATTAAC
The DNA here is from genome assembly GCA_963924495.1 of Nemapogon koenigi. Taxonomy (NCBI): domain Eukaryota; kingdom Metazoa; phylum Arthropoda; class Insecta; order Lepidoptera; family Tineidae; genus Nemapogon; species Nemapogon koenigi. The sequence goes on along the minus strand of OZ004654.1, from coordinate 8,101,204 downwards.
TAGGCGGACCACATTGTTTTTATAATTAAAAACTTATGTACATAATTCGACATTACGTACGTCAACAGAACTGGCCATCACTCGTTAGGTATAGCCTCACAAATACCTTCGGCTAAAAGCTGAGTACCCTTGGACCGATAACACGGTTTCAGGATCTTCTGCGATTTAAGTATTTATATTAAAAAATATTCACGATTCCACGACACGCCTTGGTGGATAGCACACGCGCCGCGAAGACGTGTTGGGGAATCCAGTTTATTCCCGCCCGTGCTGTGATGGTTGTGATTAGTCAGTGATTAATAGGACATATTGCGGCCTGCGGGAGCATTCTATATTGTTACTGTGACGTCTATAATACTTGACATTGGCGGAATCATCAAAACCCTGATGGAGCCATTTTGAAAAAAAATAGAATAGAAAAAAAATAATCACCAAACTCAACCACATACCTGTCTCATAGCTTCTGTAGCCGGCTGTCCACCCAATTCTTCCATACACGACGCTTCCAATGACTCCAAACATCTGCAACAAATATTTTATGAGACATGCGACGCGGTCTTTTCGTAGATCACTCAATTCTACACAATTATTTCTATCTATCTAACTATCTAACATCACGCCTTTTATCCTAAGAGGAGTAGACAGAGACAATCGAATTCCATTTGCTACAGTCCTGACATTTGACCTTTCATACATGCTTGGCGATGGCCTTTGCCTTTTAATATTGCCTTAATTTTTTTTTACATATGTTCAATTCTTTTATACATTATTTTGTTATATCTCTAATAGATGGGGATCCGAGAGGGTTTTAATCACGTGATAATCAGGGCGAAAAAGTGATAGCTATGTGGATAGGAGTTGAGGAGAGATTACTGTGAAAACTTTCAGACAGGAGCCCCATGCACAGGGGGGCGATTTTAGATTGAAAATGCAAGGCGATATTCAGGGCGAATATAAGATTTCCTATGTAATAGTGTTACATGTCCTTATCTATATATATAAAAGAAAGTCGTGTTAGTTACACCATTTATAACTAAAGAACGGCTGTAGGGATTTGGCTGAAAATTGGTGGGGAGGTAGCTTAGAGCCAGGAGACGGACATAGGACAGTAGCGGTAGTGGTTGGAGTAGGGGTAGTGGTAGTGGTTGGAGTAGGGGTAGGGGTAGTGGTAGTGGTAGGAGTAGAGATAGGTATAGTGGTAGTGGTAGGCGTAGGGGTATTTGTAGTGATAGTGGTAGGGTAGCGGTAGTGGTAGGGGTTGGAGTAGGGGTAGGGGTAGTGGTAGTGGTAGATGTAGTTGTTTTCAACGTTGTTGGACAACGCTAGTAATAATTATATAAATATCTGACGGATATGTTGACACTTCCTGTTATCCAAACGGGCTGAACTTTAGCAAGCAGATTTGGTTTTAGATCTGTGCCCTCCGACGCTAATATACAATAATATATCTCACCTCTGTAAAGTACCGAAATATGAGTCCCTCAGGCAATCAACAAACTCGACCAATCTCAGACTGATCTTCCTGCTCAGTTTACCCAGAACTGTCTTCTGGACATCCAGGGAGGCTTGCTTGATAGAGATCTGGGTATTGTTCGTACACTTAGTCTGAGCATTCTGGTCAATCAGACGGGCGCCGAAACGTACAATACTGCTGTTGACACTGAACACATCGGACTCGTTGTCTACGCGTATTGAGCTGATTTGGGAATTGTCGCATAGAGGCTCGACTGGCTGTGGATTTAAAAAAAAAGGTTTAGGGCCATTGTAGTCAAAATACGTGTTCTAATCACACAGAGTAATAAAGAGCATATGACCATGACATATAAGATTTTTTAATTGTGTTCTTTAAAGTCAGCTGTGAGCGTGTACAGATACGTCATTTGCGTGTTTTTTCATGTCATGGTTTCCGTAGATAACTAAACAATAACATTCTACACATAAATGGCTGTGTAATGAGATCGGCTCATAAAGTGTCCACGGGCGAAGCCGGGGCGGAAAGTAAGCTATTAATATATAAGAAAACAATACTAACAGTCCCGTAAACAGAACTCTCCTCAACCGAGTGTATAATCTCGTAGTCGTCAAAGTTATAACTGTCGCACGAAGCCGCCTCCTCGACGCCATCTTGGTACGCCATCTTGTCTGACACGTGGGACACTTGAGACGAGTGAGACGTGTAGAAGATGGAGTGGGGCACCACGTGGTGGTTGTCTTGGTGGTACGGCAGGTCTGTGTGGGACAGAAAATGTCAAGTCAAAAAAGGCAGGTATTACCGGATTTTTCTGTCGTTTTATTATCGCTTTATATGGATATTATATTATGCTAAAATACTATGTTCTCGCAAATTAGACGATTTAGCTGCGTCTGATACCAAAGTAACCTAAGGTTATTATTACTATCCTAATGGTCAGTCTTATGGCCAAATGACCGGCATTTTAGCGAAAGTGGGCTCCTAGTACTCTATGATAATTAGTCGCTCGCTCGCTCTTTTCGATAGTTTATCACTTATCGTTAAAAACCTAGTGGCGTACTAGGAAGGCTGGGCTACGGACTACTTTCTACCAGAGACACGTTAGTAACAGTGTCCACTTTTAGCCAGTTGTCTATAATAAACAGAACAGGTGGCAAACCTGTTTCTACGCTTAATTGACATAGATCTGTGAAAATGGCAGCTGTCTAACTATCACGGTTCATGAGATACAGTCTGGTGACAGACAGACAGACGGACGGACGGTCAGCGGAGCCTTAGTAATAGGGTTTCCGTTTTTACCCCTTGGGTTCGGAACCCTAAAAACAGCCCTGAGAAATAATATATAGATATGCTAGCCACAAAATCTAATTTAAAACAAAAATAATACTGTACCATCCACACTCCAATCCATATTATTAACATCAGTCTTCATATCGAGTAACACATCTTGCATTATCTGAAGCAGCTCCTGCTTCTTATTGCCTTCGGAGAATTTCTCATTTATTGTCTGCAAAAAAAAAGTTATACGTTAAAAATAATATCTTGACTCTCTTTCTCCGAAACCAGAAATCAAGACAATGCAAACATGCCAACATCAAAGCCTACAAAGCTTCATACAGTTCAGCTCCCTATTACGTATCTCGGTTGCTAACGAAAATTGATAATCACCGCGTCGAATAGAGCGAGACAAAAAAAATCTTCCCGGGATGCTTTACAGCTCCCGGAAACCGTTGCCTGCCCCAGGGTACCCAGCTGAAGACAAACTCTTCCTCACTTAACCGAAGATTTTTTGAGGCTATACCTACTTAACGAGTGGCCAGCCTGTTTAGGTAGGTATGAAGATGGAAAAGCCTCAAGAGACAAAACCACTTTCGGGGGGTTCTATTATTATATTTTCATAGGGCGAAAAAAGGTAGTTAACAAGAAGCGGCACTCACTTCAAAGAGATTCTGCTCCTGCGTGGCCACATACTGTATCTTCTTTGGTACTACTTGCAACTCGCGCGCCAGGTCAAACGAAGCCAGGATGAATTGTTGCAGCAAGTTTGTGTGGATCTACGAGACAAGAAAAAGTAAGTACGTACTAGATAATGCCCACGGTTTCACCCGTATTATTTTGATATGTTTGCTCATCCAAATTTGTTTTATTTTCGGGATCCTGAAAGTTTTATCAAAATCCATTAAGACTGTCTACGATTTCAAAATTAGTGGGAGTGAATGCGGTAGAATTGATAGATAAACTTGGCAATAGTGTGGAATAGTGTGGAGTGAAGGAAGATGTAGCGACTAAAATTGAGAAATGCAAGAACATTAATAAAATAAATATACGAGGGGAGTGTAAAAGGAAGACCTCGGCGGACGTTTGCAGATCAAATAGGAAGCGTCCTCGAGAAGGGCCAGGTCAGAAGTAGGAAACCGACGAACATGCATGAAGAATATGATGAGAGGGAACGAAACCAAAGAGATTATGTCAAGATATATGTACTATAAACTGCGACCACAATAGGAACTATAAAGCATCCATGGGCATAACAACAATTAAATTATATAAATTGATTTTAATTGACTAATCACTAATGTACTTAGATTGTAATTGTATATTCTTTATTGAATTTCTGACATGTATATTAATTTTATTTGACATTTGATTTGTATTTATTGTATTTTTAAATTGCTGTAAAAATGTATTTTCTTTAATTAGGTTTGTAGAGAGAAGTGTATAAAATTGACGATTTCAAGTGTATCTTGTATACCTAAGAAATAAATGATCTTTGAATTTGAATTTGAAAAAAGATCATTAGTGGACATACACATGAAAAAATTTCGCACAACACTTTACTGGATTTCTTAATTAACTCAGATTGTATCAGACTAAAGAGAGAAATATTGTTTTCAATACTATTTTTTTTTTCTTTCTTCACGGGTTGCCTTACAGCTCCCGAAACCGTGTTACGGTTCCAGGGTACCCAGCGGAAAACCAAGTCTCCCTCGTTTAGTCGATGGTATTAGTGAGGCTATACCTAACGAGTATACCTATTATATTTAGCTGGAAAAGCTTCTAAGTGTGGTTGGTCGTATTATGTACATAAGTTTTCAAAACTAATTATTTTAAAATATTATTTATTTACTTTCAATACGCAATCTAAAATTCCCTTAAGGTTGATTTTGCGTACCTAAATTATCAAGTTAGACATTCCTTTAGTATCAAAATATGACAATGGAATAAAAATAAGACAGTTGAGATTTGATGTGATTGGTGGCATTAAAAAGGAAAGAAAGTGAAAAGTTTAATGTACAAGCGAATAGGGTGTCCATCCAATTCTGCACTTGATAGTACATACGTTTTTAATTATTAATTAAGCCATACTTTTGTCCAAGAATTGTAGAGTTAAGGGGCTTGGTTCTTCACAAGATCTGATAACTTTTTAACAGTGAAAGCGTTATGAGCTTGTGAGTCTTGGTAATATTTTACATGAAATGTTATTGGTGAGATCTTATTTACATGATACTGAAGGATACATAAATAATGTCCCAATTTCTGTCCAGAATTGGCTCCGAAACGGCTCCATGGATTTTGATGTATGTATCATAGTGGGTATTTAGAATTTGTCTTATTTGATATCTTAAATGAATGAGAAGAATGGCTGTGTTAATTGGATCAAGTCAACAGAAGTCAGGGTGAAAACCTAGTTGTTAACGTATTAATGTACAACTAAAAAATTAACTAAACAAACTAAACTCTCATATGAATGGTCAAAAGGCTGTGTTATTACATTACATATTATATTATTTATATTTATTTATTTGATCTTTAGTAAATCAATGTACAACTATGTTTTTCCAATAATATGCAGCACACCTAGTCATATTACCTAGTTATATAAAAACTTGCAATCTCACTTACTTATATAATATTATAAACGCGAAAGTTTGTATGGATGTATGTATGTTTGTTACTCAATCACGCCAGAACGGCTGAACGGATCTGGATGAAATTTGGCACAGAGATAGATTTAGTCTGGAATAGCACATAGACTTCTTTATATCGTGGAAAAATGCATGGTTCCCGTGGGAAAGATTTGTTTTTGTTTTTCACTGGATCGACATGATTTTTTGATAGTGGTTGCTTTTTATACCGCGAAAGCGGACGGGGGAGGGCTAAATTACAGCCACGGGATTATTTATTTTTGGATCTATTTCCACGCGAGTGAAACCGCGGACAGAAGCTTGTAAGTAATAAAGTTTATATGACAGTTTTGACAAAAGTGAAGAAACCCTCGCCTAAAGCGCCCTCTGTCGGGATAAAAATGCAGTTTCTACCCCATTGAACTTACCTCACTAAGTTGAGTGCAATACTCCAAAACATAACATTGCACAGACTGAGCAGCAAACTTCATAACTTTTCTCAGAAGGCTCTGCCTACTCTTGACCAATCTATCATTATCACTAGTTTGAGTGTTCTGGTCATTCTGGGCATGTTTGGGTGACCGCGTTTCATTCGTCAGAAACGGTGCTAGTGGATTATTCGAGGGTTTGTTCATATCGAGTATCTCTTCATCGTTTAATATTATCCAATTGTTCCTTATATCATCTTTTGATGATGATGATGTAGCTAAAATGATAAAGGCGAATATAAAAAAGACAGTTCCTGTAAACTACAAGAAAAGCCCTATTTATATCCGAACGAAAAAATTCAGTGACTCGTTCCTGTGTCGTACTGCCAAAAAGTGGAACGAACTTCCGGCGTCGGTCTTTCCTCCTTTCTACAACCTGGGGTCCTTCAAGCATCTCTAGTGGGCGCGACTGGCGGACTGTATTATGATCTGCCAGTCGCGCGCATTCATGAACCAGCCACCTATGCTTAATAATCAGGAGGTGGCAAGGTGAAGTCTTTTTCCAATAAGTAACGGATAGACAGACACACGAGTGATCCTATAAGGGTCTTCGTTTTTTCATCGGAGATGTTCGGAACCCTAAAAAGCGAGCAAAATAACGATTTACTCATTGACCAAAATGTCAACTGACAAATTTGATTGTACGATCTCAAAATGTCTCAAAAATCTTTAAAAAAATCTCACATATAAGTCTCCATTGTTCGATCAGTTCAACCATGAAAGCCACTTGGTCTTCATACAAATCCGATTTAAACCCAACGATATTTTTCTCTTGATCTCTGCAAACAGAAGACTTTTAGTAGGTGCTTTATTGCATCGTAAAGGAGATCTATTCAATTTTTTTGTAATGGCTACATCAGGGTTTTGATGATTCTGCCAATGTCAAGTATTATAGACGTCACAGTAACAATATGCCGATAAATCGGTAGCCGAGATGATCCCGCCGACCATGATATGCCTTATTAATCACTGACTAATCACAACTATCACAGCGCGGACGGGATTAAACTGGATTCCCCATCATGTCACGACGAGACGCGTGCGTTGATCGCCATGATATGACGTAGAATCGAGATATCGTGTATAAATCATTGTTTTGCATTTGTCACTTATTTTTCATACAGTTCCTTCACTTGAAGCGATTCAATCATTCACAAGAATCGATTAATCGCTAGATTTATTTATTTTAATTTTTCTAGTTGCCTTGAAATATTGTGAATTTGTGAATATTGTGAATTGTGAATAGGTAAATTTTTTTTAAATTCTACTTTAGAAAAAGTGATTTTTCTACAATTCAAATCACTTGGGCCTAAAAGACCCCGTGTCCTTTCAAAATAAACCAAAATATAATATAAAAAAGTAGTATATGTTTTAATCCAGGCATTGAGCAACATATATACAAACTTTCACATTTATAATATTAGTAGGATTTTATAATTAGTATAATGGACTCACGTTAACAGTAAATCCTCACGGACTAAGTCCTGATCTGATTCCGCTAACTCCTCAGCGAGGCTATCTCTGCCTTCCGTGGACTCAGTGGCCTCAGAGGAGAAGTTCTCGTTACTTCTAAAGCTTCCTATTTGCTTCTCGACACTTCTAGAAGCAACTTCCACACTATCAGAGAGCAGTATGAAAAACACTTGCGATTTTGCGTTTATTTCTTTGAATTGCATTAGATCAAGACAATTCTGAAATGATAAGTTTATAAATTAACTAACGACCCGCCCCGGTTTTACGTTGGTTACTACTAATCTATCAAAGATTTTATCTTTCTTCAGGGGTTGTCTTGCAGCTCCCAAAACCGTGTTACGGTTCCAGAGCACCCAGCACAAGACCAAATCTCCCTCGTTTAGCCTCCTGTATTTGTGAAGCTATACCTTACGAGTGGCCAGTTCTGTTGATATATATTTAGATGGAAAAGTGTGGTTTGTCGGATTATGTACATAAGTTTTTAATTAAAAACCCCATTGGTACATGGCCGGAATCCGGGATCGAACCTGTGGTCTGCCTAGTTAACACCAGACGTCTTAACTACTCGGCCACCGACGCATCAAAGATATGACACAATTCTATCCTACATCATTTGTAATGTAGACGGATAAGACTAACTTTTCCCTCGACTTGATTCACAAATACTGTTTATGCTCAGCTCCTAAACATGATAGGTACATGTTTAATACTCGTGAATCAAGCTATCTATAAATGAAAAGCGAATCAAAATCCGTCCAGTAGTTTTGGCATGAATCGGACAGACAAACGTGGCGGAGGGATTTAAATTATAATATGCAGTGATATTTTGCTTAACATAAGATCTTACCTCGGCAGATAACACGTAGGGCTCCGTTCCTGTTTCAGAAACACTTTGCGTATCACAACTTTCAATTTGACTTGTACTATCACCACGCGTCAAATAATACATATTATTAAAATCTGGCCATTCCTTAGTTATGCTATTATCACCAATTTGTTCCGCAAATACATTTCTACCAATCGCATCGATAGCATATAAATATATAATATTAAAAGTTTTCATTATGGATTCTCTTTTAGAGTATAGTTCTTTATATGTGTCTCTTAAAGAGGTAACATTTGATGTCGTCTCCTGGCCTATGTTCGGCGGTATTATGATAATTAGACTGTCTTTTAAGAATGTGTTATTAATTTCTATGTCCAACACCGTTGTCAGATCCGTATCGTCTCGACGCAGGAGATCCTGTAAAAGAAACCAAAAAATATCAGAAATAACATCCATCTCAAAAAACCTCAAAGATGATCGGCTGAATGAGGATGACTTGTGTTTTCAGCTGCAGTTAACCTTGGGCTATTTTTGTGACGAAGATCTCCATTTCGTGAAACTGGAATTGAATTCAAATCTCACTCGTTCCAAAAATGTTAAGCACCACCTTTCTTAAATTTGAGAATATGTTAATCGACTTCGGATGGCACACGTAAAGCGGGCCTCCGATGTGACATCTAGGTTTATTAAGTGCAGCAACAGGCTTGCCACGGATTCTACGTCATGTCATGGCGACCAACGCACGCATCTCGTCGTGACATGATGGGGAATCCAGTTTAATCCCGTCAGCGATGTGATAGTTGTGATTAGTCTGTGATTAATAAGACATAACACAGTCGGCGGGAACATTTTAAGTACCGATTAATCGGTATATTGTTACTGTGACGTCTATAATAGGTAGGTACTTGACATTGGCGGAATCATCAAAACCCTGATGGAGCCATTTAAAAAACATAGAATAGAACAGGCTTGCCACTGTTATATTTACTACTAGCTGTCTGCCCCCGGCTTCGCCCGTGAATATTTTCGAACAAAATAAAATATACCCTACAGCACTCATAGATAATGGCTTGCCTGCACTACCCCTACCCTTACCCTTACCCCTACCCCTACCTGGCGGCGGCTTTTTAATTAAATTTTTAAAATAAAAGAACACTTATTGTGACTTAACTATAATAGTTAGACATATGCTATCGCGACACTTTTTGTAGATAATGATGTGTTCTGCAAAGTCGTAGTACATTATTTTGTTCTATCATCAATAGTTTTCGCAGCGCACACGATGTAAGGAATTTCTTAGGTCATTTTTTTACACCTTGGGTTACATTATTGGAGTTTTAGTAAGGATCCCTATTTTTTTTGAAAATAGAATATAGCCTATGTCACGGGTGAATGTAGCTTTCTAATGGTGAAAGAATTTTTGAAATCGGCACAGTAGTTTTTGAGTTTATTCATTACAAACATACACACACACACATACAAAAATACAAATGTTTCCTCTTTATAATATTATTATAGATGGACAACGGGCGTTAAATCGACACTGTTACTGGTGTCTCTGGACACACCTCAAAGTGTAAAGGCCGTAAAGATGTATGTAGTTTTTTTAATAAGAACCACATTTCTTGAGCCGCCGCATTCCCTTAGGTTACAACTAATGTCGTCACCTAGACGTGCTATATCACCTGCACAGGTATGACGTCCCACGTCGTATTGACGCACTCCAACTCCTCAAGTAGCTCGAAGTCGGAGTTACCCAGGCTGAGCTGGACCTGAGTCGATATACCGTACTTGATACGGATCTGTGGAGTGACATGGTATGTGGTTATAGAAGAGTGAAAGAGCGACCCACTCAGCTTTGCGTGGGTATACTTCCTTTCTCCTTTTGTTATCTTTATTATTCTCGCAGTGCATCTCACTCATATCTTTCCAAAGACACATGGATAAAATAAGTCGCGCGTTTCACTGAGTTCGTTGCAATGTGATGCACCCTTAAGTCACACCCTTAAGTCAATATTCTTGGCTAACGAGTGTTACATAATCATTTTATGGCTATGTAGGCGAGAAATAACCCACTCACCCATCGTGTACCACCAGACACACAGTCCGGCAGTAAAGTACACCCGAGCAGCGCGTGCAGCACTCGAACCTGAGACGACCAAGTCCGTCCGCCGAGCAGCAGGGCCGCACTGCGACCGCATAACACTCCCAGCTCTTGGACTCCGGTGGATACTGATTGTTCTGGAAGTTGATAACAATATCGTTAGTTGGGCGCTAAAGTAACATACCCAGTGCTTTCCATACTTAAGACAAAATATCACACAAAAGGCTTGACAGGAATCGTCGAGTTGGCCTGCCCGTGTTCCCCGCTTGGCTGGCTGCTCAATAGGCAGCTGGCTTTGTGGCGAATGAGAGGCGGGAGCTGCTTCGGCAGGAAAACAATCCATCTATCCGGCGACCTAGATAAACATGGGCGTCTAGGAGCCATAGCTTTTTACTTGCCAACATTTTGGAATACGGATCGATGCAAGGGCCTAAAACAGACCCCCAGGGGTAGTTGCTCTACTTGTATCTTTGTACTCTGTGCAAAGAGGGCTACGAGTGACGAATTAATGAAGTATTAAGTCATTCTGATGACAGACTGCTTGCCCTGAAGACATCCGCCAAGGGCCACATTGTGACTAGGTATCAACGTTATATAATATACCTATACTATATAGATTCGGCCCACATCTATAAAGTATGAAATTTATTAACTTTATTTTACTTTAAAAAAAATACGGAAATTTATATTCGTAAATAGAAAACAATAAGATGAACATATTGGTCATGGAAAAATGAGGATGACTTGTCGTCTGCTGGGTACTATGAAGCCAGTAACATGGATACCGGAAGCCTTGAAGTTCAAGTGAAGGTATAAAAATAGTTATATATTGATAATAGCACCAAGACACTTACCAATGTTAACAATGCCAGCCACATCGGACAATGCCCGCTGCGTCTCCTTCACCAGAGCCCTGAGTCGCCGCAACTTGGCCGTACCGCGCCTACACCAGGCACCCGACCCGCCACCGGCCATTCTTCACAATGTCTGGAAGTTATCACAACATTTTATTAGGGTTCCAAGTCGATGCTACATTGGGCGCCATTGTCGCAATCTAACCAAACTGACTACAATCACTACATAGTACTACGCGCATATTGTGACGTACATATATCAAAAACGACAAGATGCAAAAATAATAATTTATATAAATAAAATGCTTATAGAAGTGGCATTACACATAACAATCTAACAACTGTGAGTAAAATGGAACGTGTGTCGCTGGATAGTTGTATATATATGTCAATCTATTAAATATCTTCACGGGTTGCCTTACAGCTCCTGGGAACCGTTGCCGGCCCCAGGGTACCCAGCGGAAGACAAAGTCTTCCTCACATAGCCGAAGATTTTTTGAGGCTATACCTAACGAGTGGCCAGCTCTGTTGAGGTATGTACATAAAAAAAACCTGATTGTACATGATTTTTAGGGTTCCGTACCCAAAGGGGAAAAAAACGGAAACCCTATTACTAAAGCTCCGCTGTCCGTCCGTCCGTCTGTCTGTCACCAGGCTGTATCTCATGAACCGTGATAGTTAGACAGTTGAAATTTTCACAGATGATGTATTTCTGTTGCCGCTGTAACAACAAATACTTACTAAAAAACAGAAAATATTTAAGGTATACAACAAACGTGATAACGGCAACAGGTAGACGCTGAAATATTCACAGAATATTTAGTTATATTATTTACTTTAAAAATAAATAATTAAATTAAAATAAAATTAATATTTAAGGGGGGCTCTCATACAACAAACGTGATTTTTTTGCCGTTATTATAGATAATGGTTCGGAATCCCGCACTTGGCCGGTTTTTTATTTTATTATAAAAACTCATTGGTACATGGTCGGATGTGAGGATCGAAACCCCGACTTCAAAGTTGTGAGCCGAAGTTTTACCCACTCGACTACCGACGACCCTAATAGTTATTAATAAAACATAGTTATTGATTACACCGGTCGACACGATTTTGAGATCTAAATATTAAATTTCGAGAGATGTTTTAGTAAAAGTTCGCTTTTGTAGAAACCAGAGCCACCTGTTACTCATACAATCAATTAAAATCTTCAAAACTTACTATGATGTATAGAATCAGAACTCATGCTTTAGAACAGAATATTTTGTTTTAGAATTGCATTTCGTCTGATCGCGGTCACTCGCGGTCATGGTCACGCCTATTCTTATTTGAAAGGCATAGTATAAAAGGCGGTTTATGACAGACGTCTGCATGACTGAGCTAAGCAAAATATCCCGTAATTTGGATTAGGTTTTTATTGTTATGATCAAATTACGTATAAAAAATGCCACCAGTTCTTAGACTATAATAATATCACTCCTCTATACTATAATCTATACTAATATTATAAAGAGGAAAGATTTGTATTTTTGTGTGTATGTTTGTATGTTTGTAATTAATAAACTCAAAAACTACTGTGACGATTTCAAAAATTCTTTCATACATTGGAAAGCTACATTCACCCTGAGTGACATAGGCTATATCCTATTTTCAAAAAATTGATACTTAATTGATAAAAAGGGATACTTACTAAAACTCCAATAATGTAACCCAAGGTGTAAAAAAATTACCTAAGAAATTCCTTACATCGCGTGCGCTGCGAAAACTATTGATGAAGAACAAAATAGTGTTAGAGGTAGTGGTAGTGGTAGGGGTTAGGGGTAGGGGGTAGGGGTAGAAGTAGGGGTAGGGGTTTGGGTAGGGTATATTTTATTTAGTTCGTAAATATCCACGGGCGAAGCCGGGGGCGGAATGCTAGTATATTATAAAGTGAAGCAAACCCGCACAAAACACTAGTATCACATGCAGTTATTCCGATAACACTATTTATTTGTCAGTTTCCTGCCTACAAGGTAAGTGCCCCGAGGTTATCAGCGTGCACTCACTTTATCACTAATATAGGTTTGCTAATAAAGTTGTTATACTAACTATGTAGCAGAAAGAGATAGTCTGTCTGTATATATGTACAATTAGGGTTATCCAATACCATTAACACAACCATATATGAGCAATATCATTTTTTAGGGTTCCGTACCCAAAGGGTAAAAACGGAAACCATTTTACTAAGGCTCCGCTGTCCATCCGTCTGTCCGTCTGTCTGTCCGTCCGTCTGTCTGTCTGTCACCAGGCTGTATCTCATGAACCGTGATAGTTAGACAGTTGAAATTTTCACAGATGATGTATTTCTGTTGCCGCTATAACAACAAATACTAAAAAACAGAATAAAATAAATATTTAAGGGGGCTCCCATACAACAAACGTGATTTTTTTGCTCGTTTTTGCTCGATATTGATAACGACAACAGGTAGACACTTGAAATATTCACAGAATATTTAGTTATATATTCACTTTAAAAATAAATAATTAAATTAAAATAATTGATTTTTTTGCCGTTCTGACTCGCACTTGGCCGGTTTTTTTTCCAAATAGGCAATAAACTGGGCTTTTTGGTGTTGTAATTCCAAAAAATAGAAAGGTTTCTATAACAATCACCAAATTACCTAGACCATTGTTCAGTCTATACAGCACAGCAGTGTTAAGAAGACGCCTCATGATGAACCCACCCGTATTTAGCAGTGGAAACAAGAGTACTTGAAAATCCTATTGGACCCACCGATGGAACCATGTAGTGGAACCTACAGTCCGAAGCGATGATTTATGTCCCATTCAAATCAGATGTTTCGTTTTTCCAGTTTTACGTGATAACTGTATGTGCTAGGCTCGACATTAAAATTGCTTTATAAAGATAAATATATTCTAAAGTTTCTCGTGGAAAGAAAATAAACAAAATCAGTTACACCTAAGTTTTATGAAGCCTTAATAAACACTCGAGTTCTCTTAATATACTAAGCAATTTACAATTTTCTCGACATAAAAAAAATAGATAATTTCATATACTTACTTTAAGAATACACTAACTAGAATTTGATAATTCTAATAGTTTTTGTAAAAACATAGAAAAGCCGAAGTCCTTTTCGTGTTTTTCGAAAAACCGATTTTGTTGAGAAATCATACTTTACATGTGTACATCCTGTGTTTGGTACATGAATATTGATCTATCTCATCTTATCCTTGGTTACCTTATCAATTTTAATAATAGTCCAACTCACTCACATCTTTCTAAAGAGATATGGACAAAATAAGCCGCGCGGAAAACTGAGTTGGTTGCACTGTGATGCGTCGCCTTAACTCATGAGTCTTGATTGTGTAGATGTGAGTAAAAACGATTATTTACACTATATATACTTAATTGGATTGGGTCATAAAACTGTGTAATATGTATGTACCAAGTTTCAACATTGTTTATACAGTAGATTCGGAGAAAATAAGCTGTAACAGACAGACAAACAGACACAAGAGTAATCAGGCTCCATCAGGGTTTTGATGATTCTGCCAATGTCAAGTATTATAGACATTATAGTATCTAATTGGTAGCTAAGATGATCCAACCGACTGTGATATGTCTTATTAATCACAGACTAATCACAACTACCACAGCATTATTAAACCCGATTTCCCGTCATGTCACGACGGAACGCGTGCGTCGATCGCTATGACATGACGTAGAATCTTCAAGAGGTTGTAAATTGGATAGTTTACTTAGGTCTGTTAAGAAAGTATTTATATAAATTCTGTACCTATTTATAAAAATGCATCAGACACATTGTAAAATAAAATTACAAACAATGTAGGTATAGTAATTTAGGTAAATATACAAGTTATATTGCACTCGAATTACATATGCAAACATTCCCCATCCCGGTACCTGTACCTACATTGAAATTGTTCTTTTTTGTAGCATTTTAATTCTACACAATTATTTCATTCTAGCAGTTGTGCATTCCTAGCATAGTATTAGGAATACTTAAATGGGTTAATTTTCAAATTTTGCATATTTATATTTCAGTAGTTTAAGCTGAGCCTTGATTGTCTTTTTAGGTCATTTTTTACACCTTGGGTTGCATTATTGGAGTTTTAGTAAGGATCCCAAATTTTTTTGAAAATATAATATAGCCTATGTCACCTGGGGATAGTGTAGCTTCCCAACGGTAAAAGAATCGGTTAAAGAATTTTTCAAATTGGTCCAGTAGTTTCAGAGCCTATTCAATGCAAACAAACAAAAAAACAATCAAATCTTTCCTCTTTATAATATTAGTATAGATGTAGGTATGCAGTAGCAATTTCAAATTCCACACATTCAAGTGCTAGTTTATCCTAAAAAAATAATGTTACAGGAAAACTGATAGAAAAACAAACACACAAACAAATTAACAAAATACCTAACCGTATCTAATTTTAAGTCAAATAACATCAAACACATGTAGAAATGTATGAATCATTGCATTGCATCACCATACATAATACATTGGGTAATTACCCTCTAGTTACCGATAATAGCGGAAGAGTGAATAATAGGGAATTATGTGTGTACTTAGTTCCCAGCCTATCTCAGATAATAATAATAGATAATAATGTCCACATTTAATAAGTCAGACTGCCAACCTATGTTGTGCGGACCTTGCTTTTTACTTTTTAATTTTGGTATATTTTGTGTGAACTAGTGACCCTGAAGTGGAGTTCTAGGGAATTCCATACACTCACACTTTGCCCAAATTAATTAATAATATCAGTAGGTATTATTCAAGCCACACCTATATTGAAAAGCGGAGCCAAACTTTTTTTGACAAATCAGAGATTGCATTCACAACTCAGAAGGTAGATTTTGCAACTAGTATACCTACTCTAAAATGTCTCCAATGGCATGGCTCCATAGAGACAAAAAGGCTCGGTACACAAATAGTTAATGATTAAATCCAAATGAATTCAAACTTGATTCTAACAAGATTTTTATTTATAGATACCCTTTATATATTTAACCTCCACAATGTATAAATACATGGTACATAGTGCTATAGGTACATACATTTTACCTATTATTTTAAAATACATACAGTTTCACGCCTGTTTCACAAAGGGGTAAGCAGAGAGTATAGGGCGCCACTTCTCTTGATCTTTGCATACTTCTCTTGCTTCATCCACATCCATACTTACATCGTTTCGTACATAGGTACACGTCTATTTTTAGAACTACGTATTTGATATTATTTTAATACATGCGATAAGTGAATTGTGAATTTACTAGTACGAAACCAGTTCAATATAAAGTGAAATCTACTTACAAAGTTAATAGACTGTGAAGATAACTTTTAAAATATCACATTATACAATCACTACATTACATCATTAAGTACACGAAACTTTATTTGATATTTGCAATTGCATAATTTGACAAAAGGACAATATAACAATTATTTATTTAAAATTAAATCCGGCAAATTGCAACTCGGCAAAACAAGAAGAAAAATGTAAATAAATAAATTTGACAGTTCGGTTCGATCGAGTTTCATTTGACATTTTCTTTATAAAATGACTGAGGCTCAGAAATAAGATAATTTAGCCGATGGCTATTAGAAAAATAGAAACAACCTCAAACTCGTAGCGTTCCAATATTTCAATATTATGACACATTTAATAACATCTATTGCATATAATTATCTATATTATTATGTATAAAATCGTCATCATAATATAATACCTAATGATTATCATATTTTATAGGTACCTATTAGATCTCAATATACATACTTATAGTAAGTAAATAATATGGAAGACATGACTTTCGTTGAGATTACCTACCCTGGGACCGGTAAATCACCCGTGAAAATATTATAAATGCATCCTACAATGATTATAAATGGAATAAAAATACAACTCGTACGCCATCTATCGGCTTCAGGACGAAATAAGGTATATATTATTTGGTGACAGATGTCGCTCTATGACCTAGATTCAGGTCCCGTGCGAAAATAAACGGAATTTCGTCACAATAGCTCGCCAACTATTTATAGTAGCTATCTTTATAAGATCACTAAACATATAAAACCTTATCTCAAGTCAACTCGTAGGTAAGTTTATCATTTCGGAAGATCTCAACATAACCGCGCCGAATCTAAACTCCACCTCCGAAAAAAAATCAATACAACCTCAGTCCCATTTAGGAGCACATACAGTTCAGTTCATTACCGTACAATGAACAGTTAAAGAAACTAAAATAAAAATGGAATCTGGCAAGAGATACATCAAAAGTGAATCAGCAACTTGTACTCATATCGTGGAAGAAAACGATCCTCATGAAAAACTGAAGGCTTTGCTAAACTCTCCTGAAGAAGTCGAGGACTGCCCACCGCCTGTGGATGCTCCTAAATTCGGAACAGTGATACATAATCGCATATTTGTGGGTGGATTTTCCTTGACGGCCACTGATGAAGACCTGCTGAGTTTCTTCTCATCATTTGCTGCTGTTTCCAGCGCTAAAGTGATACATGATCGAGCTGGTGTCTCCAAGTGCTATGGTTTTGTCACCTTCGTTAACCCGAGAGTTGCTCGACTTATTGTTAAACAGGTCAGTGATTATTATCCTATCATAATTTTTTTTAAAAAGCTACAAAATCGATTGAGGACTTAGGGGGGAGGGTCTTGGCCTGAAAAACATTTGAGCTCAAACTCTCAAGTCTTTATAAAGGAACCATCTCGAAAATATCAGCTTTCGAATCAAATACCTGTATTAAAATCGGTTCAGCGATCTTGGAGCTACGATGTTAAAAACAGACAAAGGCTTCAATACTTATTAACATCCCTTATTTGAGGGACGGGGGTTAAAAAATTTAAACCTTATGTAAATTCACGACTGTAGGTATCCTATGAAGGTAGACACGCTAGATTTCCATATTGTTACACATGCCGTATCATATAGATGTATGGACTACATTAAAATCGGTTCACATGAAATACCGTGAAACGATAATCCATCTTCAATGATGGGCCATCCAAGTCGAGTGCATCTCCCATAATACGATCGACGAATCCTATACAGAAATGGAAGAGTCTGCTTTTAAAAAAAATCACACGGCCCCTCCTCCACCCCCGTTTCCGGGATAAATGGTAGCCTATGTTCTAGAACATAAACTATTTATCCTCCAAGTTTCATCAAAATCCGTGCAGCTGTTAAGGCATGATTGAGAGGACACAAACATCCAAAGTTTTTTATTTAATATTAGTAGGACTACGTAGTAGGATTTCAGCTACTATCTTATATCCTAACTATTATTATAAACGCGAAAGTGTGTTTGTTTGTTTGTTTTAAATCCTTTTCACGTCAACATAGAGTAGAGTGACATAGCTACTTTTTTTGGGGATAAATACTTACCACGGGCGAAGCCGGGGCGGAAATCTAGTTCTAGTCGTATTTTTACGAAAGGCCGAACCTATTCGAAATCATATAAAACGTCAGTTGGTAGGATTATTGATATTTTCGGGTTTTCAGCGAAGGCTTTGTTTGAAATTAGGGCACAACCTTGGCCTCATAATGTAGGTAGAACGGCTCGTACAGTAGGTACTTTAATTTCAGCTTTATTTATTAACTAAATTATCGCCCCGGCTTTGTCCGTGGAATTTCTCTATTGATTCTGGTTACTGGTACGCTCCTTTGGGAGGTAGCGTGATGTTATCTAAATCCCACCAAAAACTTAAATGTGAAAATGGGTGCCAAGTTCAATATTATGATATTTATGGTGTTGTTGCCGGCTTCACCGACAAAAGATTTGAGATCTAATTGGGTGCCAAGTTCTGTAGACGATCCTGAAATTTATTTATAAGAATGTATAACATTCCTTAGTAAATTTAAAACACAATAGGGTAGATGACAGGGTAAACAAAATATTATTCTATTTAGTCCGTCATTTAGATTATCAAAAAATATTGGACACGTATTTTTTCTTTTGTCAATCAAAGATAAAGCGCGTCAAAGTTTGGGAGTGGGGGATGGTGACGTCACGCCTTGCTAAAAATTATACTAAGGCGTGACGTCACGCGGAACTTTAGCGGGCCATATCTTCATCATTTTTTGTTTAATGGACAAAAGAAAAAATACGTGTTCAATATTTTCTGATAATCTAACTAACTAACTAACGGACTAATTAGAATTTTGTAGTCATCATGCCTATTTCTTGTTTTTTTCTGCTACAACAACGGTTGCTATTTAAAAATATGACTTTTTAAATTTGAATAGTCGAATTATTTACACAAAGCAAATAACTTATGATCTATTGAATCTCAACATTTGACTTGGCTAATTTTTACCAGCAAAACCTTACAATATAGAAACAATAACTTGCATAATTAACATAAAGATGATAAGTTGATTAGCTAAATATAAGTTGAAATAGTAGTATGTGAAAACTAGCCAAGTCAAAAAATGTTGAGGTTCAATAGATCATAAGTTATTTGCTTTGTGTAAATAATTCGACTATTCAAATTGTTATGTCACATAATACACTTGAAAATATGTTTTAAATTTTTCCTCAAAATCGAAATTCGATTATTTATGTCCGAGATTGGGTCATGAAACTCTATATAATGTAGGTACCAAGTTTCAACATTTTTCGTCCAGTAGATTCGCAGAAAATAAGCTGTGACAGACATACAGACACTGAGTGTTCATATACCTAAGGCTTTTCGTTTTTATCAGAGATATTCGGAACCCTAATAACCGTCATGTCGCTTACTGACATTTTTCGAAAATCAACGGGTGATATGAGGTGTTAAAAGTTGTATTCCTAATACAACGCGTACGAATTCACGGAAGTAGAGTAAATCGTCCCGATTTTCCACTTGCTCTATGCAATCTTACTAGCCCCAACCCCACCCCTTCCCCCTCTTTCGCCCATTGTTCCGAAATGCGAAATAACAACCCTCCCATTTTAGTTACAAACATTAAATTTTCTTTAAAACAAAAATCTTTATACATTATATATCTCTATCATCACGCCTTTCATCCCAAGAGTAGTAGGCAGAGCCAATCGAATGCCATTCGTTACGATCCTGACGATCTTTCGCTTCTTTTATATTCATCATACCTTTCATAGATGCTCGGCGATTGTGTACACGTACATTTAATATTTTCATCGATCAATACATTTTTATATGTTCATTAAAAGTCCACCTAGGTCGTCCTCTGCCAGCATTTCCTGAAAGCCATATAAACCTTTTTATACTCAATCTTTCATCCTTTATTCTTCCAAAGAAGGGAAGATTTTCCTCGTAGGTAAAGTATCGAGAGAAAGTTGTATCGGTAATGAGACATTATCATCCCTTGTGTCCCCTTTAATTTGGACACATCATCGTCATTTACGCCACACTTTTCTATAAAACGCCAGCTAGTTTATAAAAAGATAATTTAAATAATTACATCATTTGTACATAACAAATAATAAAAAAATCTCCATTGTATAATTTATTTTATTGACCTTGCGATGTGATAATAGAGTGCAGTTTAGTGACTTAGTAACAAAATCGGTTCTGAAGTTTAACCGAATTATAGCTATATAGTACTAATTCCGCCCCCGGCTTCGCACGGGTTGAATATGGTTTACTACAGATATATGCTGCCGCGATCTATCTATCTATCTATCATCACGCCTTTCATCCCAATAGGGGTAGGCAGAGACAATCTAATAACATTTGCTACGGTCCTGATATACCTCTTTCACTTCTTTTATATTCATCATACCTTTCATACATGCTCGGCGATTGTGTGTACCT
Organism: Nemapogon koenigi; assembly: GCA_963924495.1. Classification (NCBI taxonomy): domain Eukaryota; kingdom Metazoa; phylum Arthropoda; class Insecta; order Lepidoptera; family Tineidae; genus Nemapogon; species Nemapogon koenigi. The sequence continues at coordinate 8,080,264 of OZ004654.1, read as the reverse complement.
ACTTTTAATATTGCCTACGATCAATACATTTTTTACACCTAGGTCGTCCTCTGCCAGCATTTCTTTTCACTTCAGCCATATAAACCTTTTTAGTCAATCTTTCATCCTTAATTCTTTCAACGTGTCCAAACTAGCGTAAACTACTTTTCTCAGTTTAGTCACAATATCATCTTTCACTTCACATTCTTCTCTAATAACATATTCTGATGTATAAGCTATAACATTGTGAAGTTTCATCAAAATCCGTCCAGTAGTTTTTGCGAGAAGGAGTAACAAGCAGCCATCCATCCTCACAAACTTTCTATTATCATCACGCCTTTTATCCCATGAGAGGTAGATTCGTACCTATAACTTCACTATAGCGTTTGTCGTTCTGTCTGTCTGTGATCTTTTCATGCAAAATCTACTGACCGGATTTTGTGCGGTTTTCTTTATTATCTAATTGATCTTGATCTAGGACCTATCATGTTTAGGAGCTGATATAAATAAGCGAAACAAACCTGGGAAAAAGTTATCCCCAGCGAATTATCATGGCGATTGCTGTCTAATCCGTCAGAGATTTAGCATAATGATGTATGAATTAATTGTGTAGAATTTAATTATCTACAAAAAAGTCCGCGGTAGCATATATCTATCTCTACTATATAAGTAATTATAAGCGTATTTATGTAGGTATTCAAATTGTCGTAAACCTGTAAATGCGAAAATATTTGCAATGGATTAGTGTGATTTTCTTGCACAGATAGGTATATGAAGTGACATAGAATGGAATTAATCCGGGATAAATTCTTATATCACGGCGAAGCCGGGGCAGAAAGCTATATGATTACTACCCTATGCTTCCGTAACCATGGCCTGAAGATTTTTCCAATGATATTTCATTTTCCCTGACATCGCACTGTAGAAGAGAAAATATTAAATTTCCGCTAGAATGAAACTTGTCTGAATAGAAATATGACAATGTATCTAACTTAGTAGAAAGCTCTCTTCTAAATGAGAAATGTATCTACCGTATTCAATAAAGAGGGCTTATAGCGCGTTGGACATTAAAATAAAGGTCGGGATTCAAACATAATTTGAGCTAAGAAAAGAAAAACAGCAATTTCATCTAAATATTTCATCAAACCGTCGCGTCGTGTTGTTCCCGTAGCAAAACTGTTAATAAACCTTTTAAAAAAAAGTGCACCGACTTCAAAAATTTGCACTGAAAAGTAAGAAATAATAAATATTTCGTCGTAGAATTTGAAGACGGTTGGTGCCAAATTAGGATACAAAATTAAGTAAATATCTAAGAAGATAAAGATCTGTTCAATATTATCTATGTTTGTATGTACTGATGATCGTAGGTTCCTAATGAATTGTCTAGATTAGTGAATTTGAGAACTATGTTGTTTCTAATTTGGCACCAACCGTCTTCAAATTCTACGACGAAATATTTATTATTTCTTACTTTTCAGTGCAAATTTTTGAAGTCGGTGCACTTTTTTTTAAAAGGTTTATTTTACCCTTTTAAGTGATTTTGCTGCCTGAGAGACAAATAATAACGCAACTAATAAAATAATGATGGAAAATTAAAAAAAAATACCCCTGTGGATGTGATTTGAACCATGTAATGTGCTTGTGCATCCTATGCACCCCATTACATTTAAACGCTAGACCATCGTCACGAAAATTGACAACTTCGTGTCAATAGCAACCGTTGCTAAGGCTTTTTCTGATACATAATCTCAGCCGTAAACAGAAATTAATTACTGAATTTCTGAAAAACTACTGAACCGATTTTCATTATTTTCATTATTATATCCTTAAACAAAATGGGTACATATTTCATCGAGATATTAAGAAAAATGTACTTAAAGTCAGTTTTTTCAAAATTTCTAAAAAACTACTGAACCAATTTTCACTAAAAAAAATGGGACCACCTGTGAAGTATACCCTTTCAAACAAAAAAAATGCTTCCAAATCGGTCCAGGCGTCTTCAAGTAATCGAGGAACATACATAAAAAAAGATTCCGACGAATTGTAAACCTCCTCCTTTTGTTTTGAAGTTCGGTTAAAAATACGAAATCACAATGACATAGAAATTCCAGAAAGAGGGGCGGTACCTACACTATCGCTTCTCTACTCACACTTAGCGTATTCGACATATGCTATTTATATTCTAAAGGCCGTTTGGTACAGGGAGCCCCTTAAACCACTGAAGATATAAATATGAAAATTTTAAGGAATATTGCTTAGGGGGTGCACTAAGAAATTATTTTCGAAATTCAACCCCTAAGGGTGTAAAACGGGGTGTGTTAGCGGTAAGTTGTTCCTGCGCCATACAGAGGCATCACACTTGGTCTAGTGCATACTACTTGGCGTGCGTGTTGGACTCGTATTTGGCCGGTTTTTTTCGTGTACGAGTATGTTAGTTACGCGAGTTTATGATGATTTATTTTTAATCGACAGAGAATTCTTTCGGGTTGTTCCTATTTCTGTTTTGGTGAAAATTGGTTAAGTAGTTTTTAAAAATTTTGAAAATCACTTAAAGCTTCAACTTTCTAGCTTAAAAAAGTTAATTCATTTTTTTTTTTCAATTCAATTAAAATGTAGATAATTTGAAATTAGTAATGTTGGCATATCCGTCATCTTGATAATGGGGTCCTAGAGCTGTCACTTTTTATTATTGTCAAAAAAACCGGCTTTATGTGGCCTCATAAGCACATTTTCTTAAAGAATTACCTATTTTCATAATAGGCCCGAGTCAAACTGGTAGGGGCCATCTGTCGGGACCTTTTTTTGAATGCATCAATGCGCATCACAGACAGGCCCCGTGAGGTGCCTAAACGATTGCAGAGATAAAATTAAATTAAAATTGGTCTATTATTTTGGGGTGCTAATTGGATGGGTTTATCAAGGAGACTGTCAAGGAATGTAAATTGGCAGGGTGACCCCCATTTTTCTATGTAATTATTAAATTGTGTAATATTATTATAAATATAATTTCAGAGTGGAGGAGTGATGTTTTCTCCCCTTGGAAGACTGAGAGTTGCGCAAGCCGTCAGGAAACAGGTAGTTTTATATATATTTTTAACTAATAATATAAAAGAGAGTATGTGACTTTATTTGTAAGAACTAAACTCTATTACTATACTGGACTGATTTGAAAAATTATTAATTAAACACACCATCATGGTGTTTATAACTTGTGGTGTGACCAGAGACAGCAGTAACAGTGTCCACTTGACGACAGTTGTCCATATTAAACACAACAGGTGGCAAGTCTTTTGCGGCACATAATGGACCTAGATGTGTCACTTCTTTAACATTTAATATAAAAAATGTTATCGCATTAAATTTTTTACAATCACGGATGTCCTGAAAACTGTCCCTAGGGAAGCCAACCAATGGAAGACAAACCTTATTAACCGAATTTCAAAAGAGTGAGGAGGTTCTCAATTTGTCGGAATATTTTGTTTTTTTTTTATGTATGTTCCCTGATTACTGGATTTTTTTTTGTTTGAAATGGTATACTTCTCAGGTGGTCCCATGGTCATCAGGCCAGGATCTGGAGAAATCGAGATCTCTTCAAATTTTATAACCACACTTGAAGCGATTGGGGTATTTTTTATATAGTGACTTGTGCATTTGCTTTCGAAAAGTACACTTTTCAGTGCATAATTTTTGAATTCGGTACACCAAAAGGCAATTATTATTTTCAATTAGATTTTGTAACTTTTTCATGATTCCTTAGAAGTTGATATTTTAAATATATTTTTGTCATTTTGGGAAAGTTGTCGCATCCGGGTAAATAGGATAATACTAGCTTTCAGCCCCGGCTACGCCCGTAATTTTTTTTAAATGTTACATAAAAAATTACCCTGAAAGATTTCCGAGATAAAAAATAGCGTATTTTCCGGCCCTCCACGTCGATCTGTTTCTCTTTATTTTTAACCGACTTCCAAAAAAAGAAGGAGAAGGTTCTCAATTCGGACCGTAATTTTTTTTTTTTTTATGTATGTATGGACATCGATTACTCCGCCAGTTGTGAACCGATTTTGATGGTTTCTTTTTTAATCGACAGATAATTCTTCCGGATTGGTCCCATTTTTATCTCATAAAAATTGGTTCATTATTTTTCCAGATATTTTGGAAAAACTGACCTTATAAGACAATTTTTCGTAATATCTCGATGAAATATGTACCGATTTTGACGACTTATTTTTTTAAGGATATAATAATTTCTCGACATTATCTCACAGTCATATGACGAAAATCGGTTCAGTAATTTTCCAGAAATTCAGTAATTTGTCTCTGTTAATGCTGAAAATTATATCAGAGAAAAGCCTTAGCAACGGTTGCTATTGACACGAAGTTGTCAATTTTCGTATTGACGATGGTCTAGCGGCTAAAGGGGTGCAGCGCAGGATGCACATTGCACATGATTCAAATCCCATCCACCGCAGTATTTTTTTTTATTTTCCATCATTTTTTTTAGTTGCGTTATTATTTATTTCTCAGGGCAACAAAATCACTTAAAAGGGAAAAATAAACCTTTTAAAAAAAGTGCACCGACTTCAAAAGTTTGCACTGAAAAGTAAGAAATAGTAAAAATTTCATCGTAGAATTTGAAGACGGTTGGTGCCAAATTAGAAATAACTTAGTAGGTACCCAAATTCACTAATCTAGACAATTCATTAGGGACCTACGATCATCAGTACAAACATAGATAATATTGAACAGATATTTATCTCCTTAGATGTTTACTTAATTTTGTATCCTAATTTGGCACCAACCGTCTTCAAATTCTTCGACGAAATTTTTATTATTTCTTACTTTTCAGTGCAAACTTTTGAAGTCGGTACACTTTTTTTTAAAAGATTTATTCTTAACCAAGACCTAAGATCCTTAGAGTACTCCTGAATGTATATTTTGTATATTTCAGAACAGCCAAGCCCAACTAGAAGCAGCCCCATTACATGCCCCACTGTGCTACCAACTGCTGTGCGCCCCACCGATGTCAGCTCCGTGTGACATGCCTCCACCGCCTTATGCTCTGTATCCACTGCCGTTCGAAGGTAACTCTAAAAATTGTGTCAGTATGGTTGAATGCTATTGACTCCGTAGTTTCAAACTACTGAACTGATTTATTAGATAGGTTGATTTATCAGGAAGGTTTACGAGTATTAAACATGGACCTATCATGTTTAGGAGCTGAGCATTACCAGTATAAATGAATCAAGTCGAGGAAAAAATTAACCCCAGCGCGGAGTTTTCATGGCGTATGCTGTCTAATATGTTAAAAATGTAACAAAATGATGTATGTAAGAATTGTTAAGAATAAAATTATCTACAAAAAAGTCCACAGTGGCATATACCTACCTATCTATCTCTAATAGTTATTATATGTAGGTATTCAGATTGTTGTAAACACATGTAGGTATCCGTATGAAGATGGCGGCTATGTACAAAGCGCGTATGTGGTCGATTTTCAGGAGGCCGACATCCCTACACCTGAAACCTGAATATATTGGTAACTGCTTATCCAATTTTCATCAAATATAGTTAACCTTTAACGATGCCACAGACAAAATATTAGGCTTTTCATTTCTTATTCTTTCGAGGGCACATAAAGCTGGCGTCCGCACTTTTCTCAATATAATAGTGCAACGACAGCCTTACGTAGCCACTTGTTCTGTGTTCAATAACATCACGCTAAATTGAATAATGGGTGTAGGTAGCGTCTCTGGTCCATATTTACAATAAAGTTAAGATTTGCGTCTACAATCAAAAGATAAATTGAACATGATAAGAGTTTTATGATAAAAAGATGTCATATCACTTCCTTTAGTATTATTACCTATAATATATTTCAAAGCTATATGATGTAACGATTGTATGGCGTTATGCAAAAATATCGGTCTTTAAAAACCTATAATAGTAGTTTATGATACGGGATCATAATAGGGGTAATTAAAACACAAGTGGATTTTTTTAATAGCATCCACGAGTGTTTTAATTCAAAGTTATGTGCCCGTTCATACACTACTTTATCTAATCCCATGCAATAGTACAAATCAAATTGAACAAAGATATTTTTACGACCCTAGCTTATAAATCGAGAACTTTGAAGACATTTTTTTTAATTCTATAATTCGTTACTTTCGTCATGCAATTACGCGAAAGAAGTCCATTGGTAGATATATATGAGGAAATTACTCTACTTTCGTCAGATAAAATAAGTCCATTGGTAGATATATATGAGGAAATTACTCTACTTTCGTCAGATAAAATAAGTCCATTGGTAGATATATATGAGGAAATTACTCTACTTTCGTCAGATAAAATAAGTCTATTGGTAGATATATATGAGGAAATTACTCTACTTTCGTCAGATAAAAGAAGTCCATTGGTAGATATATATGAGGAAATTACTCTACTTTCGTCAGATAAAATAAGTCCATTGGTAGATATATATGAGGAAATTACTCTACTTTCGTCAGATAAAATAAGTCCATTGGTAGATATATATGAGGAAATTACTCTACTTTCGTCAGATAAAATAAGTCCATTGGTAGATATATATGAGGAAATTACTCTACTTTCGTCAGATAAAATAAGTCCATTGGTAGATATATATGAGGAAATTACTCTACTTTCGTCAGATAAAATAAGTCCATTGGTAGATATATATGAGGAAATTACTCTACTTTCGTCAGATAAAATAAGTCCATTGGTAGATATATATGAGGAAATTACTCTACTTTCGTCAGATAAAATAAGTCCATTGGTAGATATATATGAGGAAATTACTCTACTTTCGTCAGATAAAATAAGTCCATTTTGGTTACAACCTAAAGATTAAAAGTATAATAAAATGATTTTGAACGTCAAATTAGGCCTTAAAATACTCGGGTCAAATTCCCTTATATTAGATAGATCTTGGATCCAATAACAGGTGTTTTCAATTTTCAGCGGGTCCAGCTATGTACGGCCCACCAGCTCAGTACGCCCTGATTCCAGCACCGTATACTACTTGTTGCGATGCTGCTTGTTGCCAGATTGACAAACAAAGACCTCCTCAAGCTGTCCACCCTGCCTATATCTACTAAGTGGAACTCAAAAGAACTTAAGTCCACTGGGAAAATGTGTTTTTGACAACATTTTTTGTGGAATTTAAGTATCGGCTAAATCTTAACTACATATATATTAGCTATATACAGTCAGGAGTCAATATTGCATGCCCACCTTAGGGAGTACATTTAATTTGAATTTTAACGTATATTCTATCCCTACTTTAAACACTCGCATCACATCGCGTAAGCGCTTGTATACGCAGTTGGTACCGCAAAATTTGATTATGATTTTAAATGCCACGATTAGGATGTAGGTGAGCATGCTCTTTTGACCGTGACTGTACGATACGATTTTAAAATGTTTTATGTACTGGTACTCTAAAGAAGAAAAAATAGAAAATAATTGTTTTTAGTCACATCTGTACTAAAACTAGTCCAGGCTGTGCTCAAATTTAGTTGAGTGACTAAACGTTTAGCAACTGTCTAAGGGCTGAATAGTGAAGCGTGTTAGAGAGTGCTACTCGACCAAAATAATAGAAGAAAATTGTCTCGCATACTCAATAACTAAGCTTCATGCTTTTGCTACAAAATTTTTAATTATTTGACTAAATTCTAGTAATTTATTACTCTGACTGAATCAGAATGTCGTAGGCTTTTTTTGATATTCAAAATATAAAAAATGGTTTTATTTTCAAAAATGCATTCTCTCTTTGGACATATTAAGGTAATGACCGTTTTGACATTAAAATCAACATTTTAAAAATATAATCTTTATTAATTATGGTATAATATTAATATAATAATAAATCTTGAACTGTCAATTCGGTCATTAATTGATATTAACTTAGATATAATTATATCTTGTATACATTTAGCGAATTATTTTAACACTTAAAATGTGAAGCTGGAATTTTTCTTCTTGATATTTTAAGTTGTATATCGAAAATTGAATGGCAGAATTCTTAATTTAATTAATTCGCTAGATGTAGCCTAAAATACTATTTATATTTTAATATTTATTTTACTTTTTCGAATGAACTGAAGGTTGACAACGATGAAAAATTTTAGTAAACTTTATCTGTCGCTTTAGTGGCCTTATGTCTTCCATCGTCTACATCGTTCGACGTCCTATTTTCTTCAAGATTAGACCTTCCAAGCGATTAAATATTTATTAATTATCTTTTGAGATTAATAAGGTGAATATTAACAATGGTATACACTATTATAGAAACGTGTTCAACATTAGGGATGTAAACTGAAATTGAAGAATTACTGATTTATTTGTCGATTTCGATACGTTTTGTTGATTGCTGTCTTTGTATACATTTTTATAGCGTTAGCTTCTTTGTTAATTATAAGGTTCATTCGTACTTCATTTTCTAATTAAGTATTTTCTCTATTTAATATTTGTATAAGATAGGTTATATTGGCATGATTAATGCTGACACAATAATAATGCTAGGATTAATATACCTCTGAATAAAAGACAAATTTATACTGACTGTAGCTTGTTATCCTTTTAAAGGAGTTTGATTGTTTACAGCTGGTTTGTTGGATAATTGTAAAGATTGTTTTGTTGATATTAAAGGTTAATGCCCACATGTGATATCATTAACAAAATAATTAGAGACCCTAACGTTGTTAATACGTCAGAAATTGTTTTGTCAAATTGTTATAATAAACATGGGCTCTAAATATTGTTTATTAATTATCTAAATTGTTTAAATAATAATAAAACATTCTAAAAAAGACATAATGTTAGGACATTTAAAGGGCGTTCTCCTTCAAGAGTTCAGGGGTCCAAAATGTGATACCTGCAATAAAAGTTGAAATTTGTGAGTTGTTAATGTTATTGGGCCTGTCGGTACAAGCGGCGTAATATTGATATACAATCATCTTGTTACCAATGACCTTCGTTATATATTTAGAAGTAAGCTATAAATCTTTCAATAATAAGATAATATTTACGTCAAAGCGCTTTCGATGTCTATTTATTTAAATTAATGGTTAAAAACTCTAGTACACTTTTCGATAATACGAATGTAATAATAATATGTATTAGGTGCAATAAAAGAAAAGAAGTATCTAGAGGAAATATATCTCTACGTGCGGCCTTAACTGAAGAAAACTTGAAGAAAATCTATCAATATTTAATGAAATCAAAATTAATAATGTAATATTAAATTTTATTGACTATATAGACGATATATTTACATCTAAATGTGTAGAGGATAATAGTGTTGTTGAAAATTTTAATTATGCATTAAATAATAATATAGTATCTCTAAGCATCGTCAACATTGTGATAATAAACATATTAAAATGTAATATTTGTCGTGAATACAGCCTCATTGTTGATGTTAAAGATAGTAGTGAAATTGATGAAAGTATTTTTATCGCACAAGCTTGCGTACCACGATTTTATATAGCAGACCTTATTAAGAACAGCAATGTTATTAACATAATGGAAATGGTTCAATGAAACTTCTAGCTATCAAACAAAACGTGTTAACGATGGCTCATCTGTAAGATACTATGGCAGTGCAATAATTTAGCGAGCAGCCTAACAAAGTTCAACCTGTTATTGATCTGCTTTAAAGTTTAATGAATTTATAAGATTTTGTGGTATGCTCAGCAGAAAAATATAGACAACAATAAATTTGGACCAAATCCAGATAAAAGTAATAAATGAAATTGTATTTTAATACAAATTTATTTGTTGATCAAATGCAATAGGTACTCACAATTTAAAAGAAGTTATCTTGTTGTATATTCTAAGTATAATGTTAAATATATCAGTGTGTTTAGTGTGTAAGGCTTTGTCTCAATTACTATGTCGTGTATCGTTAGTAGAATATAGTGATGTGAAATATATTTTATACTCTTAATGTGAACTTATATATCTATTTGTAGATGCATTACTGCCACTCTCGATGTTCTCTCATAAGTCAGAAAAAACTGTCAATTTTTACTATTTCTATTATTAGAAATATTTTGTAAGAGTAGTTTTACCGCTGTCTGTCTGAAAAATTTTGAAACTATTTACCAATACAAGTCAACTGATTATTTGACGTCCACATCAGGTTTTTACTTTTTTTTGTTAGATGAGATATTTTCCATGTGAACTATGTTGTCTGTCGTCTTTGCTTCTATTAGCGGCCTATTATCTACAGCTACATATCGACTATAATCAATAATAAATATAACGCTATATTTATTTTTATATCAACGTATATCTTGTATAAAAACTTCTTTCGCTAGATTTACAAATGGCTATAAATTAGGAAATATATTTATATAACTGATTCTACTTTAGTAATAGGAACGGTGGCGTGTTAATCTATTTATCGTATGCGACTTCTTTACAAATCATCGTTATATTTATTATTTATTGAGTTATATATTATTTTAATATATTAACTAATACTCGTAGCTATTGACTTTTTGTTGGATGCTAATTCAGTGGCACCGTCTGGTATCGCTTCATCTTTATCTCCAGTTGCACGTATTAGCAATTCTTATAGTATTATAACTTTTGCCCTTTTTAAAGCAACAACAGATAAATTTACTCAAAGTGTACAGGGAAGACGACAATATCTACTTATGACATTTGTGTTAAATAGGTTGTGTTGGATATAGCGAAGTACTATGAACGCTATCAGCCTTATATTAGGAAATGGGTTCCATCGGTTAGAAGTCATAAGTGTTGTTGAAGATTGTGATTATAATTATATTATTGTTGTTCGAATGTTATATAATATATAAACAGTTGTACGTAAATAATAATTAATTGTTATTGCTCATTTATTATTTCAGTGTTATGGAAAATTATGAGAAGATATTTTAACATGTAGAGAGAAAATAATTATTTTATAAAATGCTTTGCTCATGCCGAGATATGTACAAAATATATTCTAAATTAGGTGACAAAGGCTTCCGATGATCGTTATCTGTTTAAATAATGTACAATTGTTGTTGCAAGTTTAAATATTTATATATTTTGATTACCTTCGTATTCAACCCTGCCACGTGACGAATTATTTATAATAACTAAATATTTGTTGTCTTTTATAGATCTTTACACATTTAGAAACCCATGTTTTATTTGAGATAATTTTACTCTTTACATCGTTGTAATTAATGACGTTATTTACTTATAGACAATTTCATAAATATTTTGATTGTTGACTACTTTTAAGTATGCACATTATAATTAATTAGTAGATATTTAAAATTAATAATAGAGAAGTTGCTGTGCCGGAGTGCTTCGATATAAGCACTGTATTATTACGTATATCATAATCTAGAGTAATTTATTCTTATTATATCGTAATTAATATTAAGAATTATATCGTAATTTATTAAACGCATAATATAATAAAAAGTTATATAATTTATATAATAATATATAAGTGAATACGAACAATAATGTTGTTATTGCATTGTTTCCTTCTTGGCCTATAAATGTCGATGTAAAAAATATAAATGTTGTTGAATATTGTCGTCTGAACTTAATAGATTCTCTTGGAATGTTAAATGTGAAATTCTATATGAAAATGAAATCATCATATTTATTTGTTAAATTATCGCGTTTCGGTTCAGACAGACGATGTATGTGCTGTATAACATCTGTATTCACCAAACACAGTCCACTTGTCTTGGTTCGTGTATAGTGTATACTCACTGTTGGAAGTGACAAACAGGATATGCACTCTAAGAACTAAAAATATTAATTAATAAAATTGTAATATTATATTTTTCTCTCATTATAATATATATAAGTTATATACAAAATATAAGAGACATTTATGCCGATATAACACCTTTTATCTAAATACACCATTTTATCATCGAATATTAAATTGAATATAAAAATAAATTGATAATTAAATTTAGTTATAATTGTGATAATGTTGTGTGCATGTTTTATTAATAATTTTAAGCAAATCTTGTTGTTGTATCTTACGTGTGCTAAGCAAATTAGGTAATTATAATCTTGTATATCTTATTTAATTAATATATAATATTGGACAGAAAAGAGATTATATACTTGTTAAAGGATTTTTGATGAAAATTAAACATTTTAAATATAAAAACAGTTGGATTCATTTTAATTGCGCACACACAATATATTAGAAAATATTTAATAATAAATATAAATATAATAGTATATACTTTAGGCTTTCCCATATCACTCTTTAATATAAAAATAAAAGTTTGCAAAAATACAACAAAAATACATTATTATTTTATAATTTTAGATTTAAGTAAAGCAATAATGATATTTAAAGATAAGGTATTAAGATAATAAAGTATCTACAGAAAATTATGCATTTTATTTACAAAATTAACAAGTTTCCTTAATTTCCTTCCCGAAGCTAAAAATAATGTAAATTGAAAAATTTGAAAGGATTCCATAAGACTAATAACGTCGCGTAAAAACTACTAATCAGACTTTGTTACGGTTTTTACTATTAGATAGGTTGATTCACCGGGAAGGTTTACGAGTATTAAACATGGACCTATCATGTTTAGGAGCTGAGCATTAACAGTAGGTATAAGTGAATCAAGTCGAGGGGAAAGTTGTAAATTGATCTTTTTTCAAATCTTAAAATTATGCCAGTCTGATGGGCACAGGGAACCCCATTAACTCTAATCTATAAATATAAAACACAAAAAACGTACCCTGTGCCCTAAACAAAGAATGGCAATAATGCGAAGATAATTTTAGAAAAAAAACCAAAATTAAAAAAAAGAAAACCAAAACTTTTCCTCTCCGTCCACTTGGTTTCCCTCGTTTGGATCCCCTGGGGGATCCATGTGGATTTTTTTTCCAAACAGATCCCCTGGGGGATCCATGTGTTTTTTTTTTCCCATACAAACATTATCAACCTCATCAAAGGGTGGCGTTGCTCGCGAATAAATTAAAAACTAGTGTGAAGTTTGTATATAATTGTTACCCCGGGCGAAGTCGGGGCAAGCCGCTAGTCATAAATATGTAGTTCATAAGTAGAAAATCACTGTCCTGCGGTAAAGTGCCAAGAAGGCTAGCAGCGTTTCCTCGCTGTATAGCTATGCTAACACGTTGCCCAAGGTATGCTCCAGCCCTCTTGTCACCTGAAATGTCGATTAGACGAGATAATAATTCCTTATAATAATTTCATTACTCCGAGACCCCACGGACCCATGGTTTCAACCCCAAACGGCGCAAATAAAGGTGCCAACACTGCCCACCCATTCGTCCAATCACCGGCGCGCCGCCGTACGGTCCAACGAAATCGAGCACAGACTCGTCTAATTTTTGTAACGAATGTTCCGCCTAGATCGTCTGGCGGCTGTAGTGGGAAATTTTCGGTGCGATGCCGGACCAATGTGTGGCCTACTTAAGTAATCTTGTGCAAGGGATGCGTACTTACGCCGTTTGAGGTTTTCAGCTTTTATTGCTGCTGCACCAGCATTATTAGACGTAGCCTGGACGTGAGAAGCCACCAATGTATCGTGGTATTCTACCAGCACTTTTTGTACATGATAGTCCGTGATATCCCAGAGAATCAATATTTTGACGCAGCGACATTGATGGGATTCATTAATTTTGATACCGAGTCGTAAGCACACAGAAAGACGAAAAGTAATGTTATAAATATAATTGGGTACCAATTTTAGAATTTGGAATATTTGGAAGTCACTTCGGTATTATCTGCTACACTTGCAAAATCGTAGCTATCATAACGTCTACGAAAAGTCGTAGCAGTTTTTTAGAACGCGAAACTACTAATCCGATTGAGCTGAAGTTTTAACAATCCCATCTAATATAATATTAACTAGGCAGACTACGGATTCCAATTAAAAACTTATGTACATAATCCGACAAACCGCTTGTTTAGAGGCTTTTCCATCTAAATATACCTCAACAGAACTGGCCACTCGTTAGGTATAGCCTCACAAATATCATCGGGTATAAGAGAGAGACTTGGTCTTCCGCTTGGGTACCCTGGGACCGTAACACTGTTTCGGGAGCTGTAAGGCAACCCGCGAAGAAAAAAGCCTATGAGAGTCACATAGGCTATGTTTTATGCTGGGAAATATAACGAAAGAGAGAATTGATATGTTTTAGATTTCCACGAGTGTGAAACACTGAAAAAACGCTAGTATCATTTAATATCCATATCCATACTAATTTTAATTAAATTTGATACAGAGAAAGCTTGAACCCTAATCCACATCCTAAGGGGGTATAATTAGGGGATCATATTTCTTCAAAATATTAATGGATTATAATATATTTCGCATTTATAATATTAGTATTGTATGTCTCTGCCTACCCCAATTTAGATAAAAGGCGTGATGATAGATATATAATTATTCTACTCGTGTGAAGCTAGGCTTTTTCGTACTTTATACTCTAAAGACTTAACCCCTAATGACAAACGAGGAGCCTGTCGCCCCGTCGCGTCGCAGAAGTAAATAGCAAAAGCTAGTATTAACTAAAATAGTGTAACATTTAGTAGTTAACCAGACAGAGGACAGAGAGGCGAAGAGCAAATCTCAATAAAAATGTACACTCGACGCAATAAAGACGACCGACCAGTGCAGGGAGGCCCATTCTCTGTGCTATGGCTATTATATACCATTAGGGTTAGCATCTTTTGTTTTGACTCTAAAGCCAAAAACGACGGGTCCACATCAATGGCCAACCAAGGTATGCATAGCCCAAAAATGTCCAACAGTAAATTGACAGTAGACATATGCCGCGGTGCTGCATAATGTGTAAAATGTAAGACCAGAAACTAAACGCTGCCGATTATGTGATTGAACTGTCAACACAATGTTAGTCTATTCTGAATGCAATTATACTGATATTGGCTTGTGCGTGTGAAACCAATAATTTTGTATTTTAATTTTCATTAGAATTTCATGTCTATACTTATGTATGTAGGGAGGGTTATCCTATCTATCTTTGAAGCCAGTAGCTTCAAAAACATATTTTTGCGTTAAATAGCCCGTTTATTAAGCTAGTACCTATAATATTATATTATTTTATAATAACCTATATAATACTAAAATAGATAATAATAAAAACCTTAACCATAATAAAAAAATAAAAAAATAATCAAGAAAAAATCAAAACTTAACCCTTTGGCGATGTTGGTATATGTCTGTTTGAGATTAATAAACTCAAAAACTACTACACTGATTTAAATACGGTTTTCATTAAAATATTGAGTATAAAACATCACGCAGCATCTTTTAGCGGAGAACAGTAACGAATAAAATCAATATTCCCCGACCCGGTTTGGCCCGTGAAAATTTTTGAATTATCTCGAAGGATTTCCGGGATAAAAGTAGCCTATGCTACTCTCTGGTCCTCTAACTATATCTGTGCAAAGTCACATCTAACAGTTGCTTTGTTCTGGCGTGAATGTAGGTAGCGTCATGTTAAATAGACTTGGACTTTTCTAAAGAATTTTCAAATCCGACCGGTAGTTCCAGAGATTAGCGCGTTCAAACAAACAAACTTTAATATTTAGTAATAGATTAGTTAGAATGTATTTTTCAATGACCGTGTAGTTAGGGAATTGTGCTCCTAGAATTCCTATCCCCCCCAAAACCCCCACTACCATCAATCAGCTACTTGCTACGAGCAAATGTGAAAAATCGAAAAAAATATCGCGACTGTACCACTAGACTGGTTAAGAGTGGGACGGAAGATACGCAGTGATGTGTGCGAGAGCAAGAAAACAATACGGATAGTCTAAATTATTATATTATACATAAATATTCCGGGACTGCGCAGTATATGTTTGGTTTTGAGATAATTATTTATTGAGAAAAAAGATTGTGCTGTATTATTCTTGACTAGTAGGGTTGGCTGGAAAAAAATCGCTACTGTAAATTTTAAGCAGAATAAAAAAAACTAAAGCAATAGTTGTGCCAAATATGCTGCTTTAAAAATTCATTGTTAACTTTGTAGAGGCATTTGTGCTCCTGTAAGAAATGTGAGTTACTATGTGAAAATTACTCATCAATATGTTGTGCAGCTTAAGCAGGAATTACCGTGACGTACCTTAGATAAAATACGCCCTAAAAATAAAAAATGCACTTTACTTTTCAGGATTTTACGTAAATAAAGGAAGAATATGCAATCTCGGTGGTAAATTACATATAAGTGCGTTATAAGCGCGTAGCCAGCAGAGCGTGACGGAGGTCCTGAGTGAGAAAGAGCGGTCCGATCCCAAAGAAAGTGAACGGGGAAGTGGCGAATTTAAATTTAGATAATAATGGAATTGTACAAATAGTTTTTTTTAACTTTACAGATGAACTTGGGACATATGAGCAATGTATCAGACACCAAAAATAATTGTTATTATCATCGCTGCAATATGGCTCTAGTGATTGATGTTGGATCCGTTCGCTGTTTTAAAAGAAATTGTAGAAGATCGAATTACGCCATATCTGACAATAGGCCCAACTTAAAAAAAATGTAGTTTGATTTTTGCGGCGGTTTTTTTTTATTTTCCACAAAAACTGTTAGAGCTAGAAGAAAACTGTCAATGAAAAAAGTTATCACTAATAAATTGTCAATAAAATGTTACTTACCCATATTGCACAAGAAAAAAATATTGCAATAAAATATCTTTTCCTCGAAAACGATCGAAGATCTGACAAAATGATCTTAAGCCTTTTAATCTTGATATATTTACCTACAAAACAGTATGAGATCATAAGCCATATTTGTTAAACGCGGGCATTATTATAGTTATGTTAGGGCTGTGCCATTTATCTTAAATCTCAACATATACTATAGAAACATAATCGTATCGTCTCCATTTTCTTAGAGGCCGATCCGCGCAAGATCGCCTACAATTTTGTGCCAAAAAATTTTAACACAATTCAATTTCAAACGAATTTGTACTTTATTACTACGTAGTTAAAGCTTTAATTATCATATAATAAATTTGGTGTATATTACATTTTATATGTATCGGTAATAGAGACCCGACGGCGCGGTTTTGTTCAGGAAATTTCGTTAGTTAATTTAGGGGTTAAACTATACTTTAGCATTTTTTTTAGATTAATAGTACAGAATTCAAGGTCACTGGTTAAACATATATTTTTTAATTTATGACAAGCTACAACGACAAGTATATGTAGTAAAAGGCGAGACTAAAGATGCGCTTTGTACTAAGAAGCTATTTAATCTCAAAATACTTCAATGAAGCTTCTAAGTCTAGAATAATTAGCACCGTTTTTTTATTTATGTAGGTCAAATAAGAAAGTCCTCAGAAATTTTCAGACTTATGCATAAAAATCAAAATATCTATAGAATGTTTGTTTGTTCCGCATTAATTCAAAACTACTGAACCGATTTTGTAACTGTGTAGGTGTATAAAACATCACGCTAAATCTTTTGGAAGCCGAGCATCAATCAATAATGTCATGTTCTTTATTCTATGAATTGCAGTGATATTAATCTCCTCTTTAATATTATAAAGAGAGAGTGCGAGTTTCTGTGTATGTGGAGGGATATATCTCTGTAACTACTGCTTCTATTCTGAAAATTCTTTCACTAATATAGGCTATACATATATCTATACTAATTTATAAAGAGGAAAGATTTGTATTTTTTATGTATGTTTGTGTGTATGTTTGTGTGTATGCTTGTAATGAATAAACTCAAAAACTACAGTGCCGATTTCAAAAATTCTTTCACCATTGGAAAGCTACATTCACCCTGAGTATCATAGGATATATACCATCACGGCATGGCGACGGGAACGGGGTGGGCAGAGGTGAATATGACAAAAGCTATGTATGAAGTGTATGTTTGCCAACATTCTGAAATAGTCACGTACGAAGTCGTGGGAAACAGCTAGTGTAATATAATCATTACTACACATGCACTACAGATTTAGTATCAGATTTTACGATAGTTGCTGAAAATCGCATTCAAATCCGTCGAGTAAATCTCTAAACGAACAACTAGTTGAAAATATATGTTGAGCAGTTTATATTTATTTGGTACACATTAGAGCATGAGTCAGCGACGATCCCTTTTAAATTTAAAACAATATTGTACTGTACACTCGAGCACATAATATACTTAAAATATGTTTGAATTTTACAAACATTTGTTAGAATTACTTACTTTTATATATTCCGCCCCCGGCTTCGCCCGTGGATATTTTCAAACAAAATAAAATATAGCCTATAGCGCTCGGGGATAAAGTAGCTTCCTATGTTAGTGAAAGAATTTTCAAAATCGGTTTTTGTAGATACAGAGATTACCCCCTATAACCTCTATTATTTCTATTTCTATTTTTTTTCAAAATGGCTCCATCAGGGTTTTGATGATTCCGCCAATGTCAAGTAATATAGACGTCACAGTAACAATAAGCCGATTGATCGGTAGGTAGAATGCTCCCGCCGGCCGCAATATGTCCTATTAAGCACTGACTAATCACAACTATTACAGCGCGGGCGGGATTAAACTGGATTCCCCATGACGTCCTGGTAGGCGTCACGTGGAATCCCCCTATAACCTCACAAACTCACAAACTTTACCTCTTTATAAAATTAGTATAAATTAAAGCAGTATTCCGTTCCACGCACGCTATGACAAAACAAAAAGTATACTTAATTACTTTTCATCATAATTGTAGCTTAAAGTAAGTAAGTTGTATCAATCTATTTTGTTTATTTTAATTGATCGGTAAATAAACTACTATCGATCAATAATAGCAAAAATTACATAAAACATTACTAAAAAAGCAGAAGTCATTAGTGAAGTAACGGAACGTAAAATAAAATGTCATTCTCATATTATATGCACTTAAAATTCATATAAAGTTCCTATTATTCTCGTCATGAAAATTGAATCGAGACAACTTGAAATATTGAGCCAACCCGGTTTTAAAGTTAAAAAACTTTTATTTAAATAATGAAATTCATAGGCACTTAAACTTCAGGTGGCACTTAATTTTCGTCTATCACATTTCACTCTCATAATTTGTTTATAATGCCTATATTGCGCCTATAGTAGTATAACTTCAAAAAATCTTTAGACACTTCTCTCCACGAGTGTACATAAAGGGAGCGATGAATAAATAAAACACAGCAGGACTATACTCCAATGTAATAATTTTGTAGGCATCCTACTAATGTATGAACTAAGGGTTTGTTTGTCTGTTACGGATTTAGTAGGAATTTTAATATCTATACTAATATAAATAAAATTGGTCAAGTTGTGACTACGACTCGCGCGCTAAGGATTCCGTACTATTTTTTTCGGTCAGAACTTTAAGATAGGATTTTCGTTTAGGTTTTCCTGTAAACTCTAACACTCTTATTAATAAACTCGAATTAGAGACGTATTAACTTAAATGTTTTTCATCACCCTCTAACAAATCTGCAATTCATTATGATAGACAGAGACGAAATACAGTTTAGTTGATTCTATATTCCATTTTTTTTTTTCAAATTTTAGACTGTGATTTCGAAGATAAGGGGGAGGCGGTCAATTTTCGTATATTTTATTAAAATATATAAATATGTAATAGATGTATTTAGGTTAAAATAACACAACTATGTAAAAAACCTTAAAATTAAATAAAACTAAATAAACCTAGTCCGCGTGGTATTATGGCAAGAATACTGGCTGCATTTCCTCGCGATGCTGATTCGTTGAGCGAGGAAAGAGCCAGTTTTCACCAGAGAACCTGTCCATCAGAGATATAACAAAATGATATAGAAAAGAATTGTGTAGAATAAAATGATTTACAAAAAAGTTTGCTCTAGCATCTATCTCTAATACATAAGTAATTATGAGGGTATATGCAGGTATTCAAATTGTTGTTAACCCATATTGTAGCCGTACGAAGCCGGAGCGGATCGCTAGTCTATACTAATATTATAAAGAGGAAAGATTTGTATTTTTGTATGTTTGTTACGAATAAACTCAAAACTACTGGACGGATTTTGATCATTCTTTCACCATTAGAATGCTACATTATCCCTGAGTAACATAGGCTATATACCATCACGGCATGACGACGGGAACGGGGCAGAGGTGAACATGACAAAAGCTATGTATGAAGTGTATGTTTGCCAACATTCTGAAATAGTCACGTACGAAGTCGTGGAAACAGCTAGTACAAAATAAACGACAAATCAAGCAACCAAAGTAGCGTGCAGTAAGTTGAATATAAATTTTCAGCTGAAAAAGTGAAACTACTTAGTAATTTGAGTCACGATCTCTTACCCACTTTCAATTTTCATTCTCATTATCTTATTACGTGCACGAGGCGACATACTGAATACCTAATTTTCTCCTGCTTTAAGAAATAGTCGTTTTAGTGCTTGCAAAACCGTTAACAGCTGTTAAGCAGTTAAAAATTATGATGGATGAATGCTTATATTAAATTTTATACGCTTCATCCTACACATTTCTTTTATACATGGTGATGGATAAGACAGTAAGTATACGTCATGAAAGCTTGCTGCCGCTAACTTTTACCCTATGACTTTTTCCAGGGGGAATGAGACATTATTCCGGGATAAAAAGCATTGACTGCTTCCATCCTTACTAATGCAAAAGAAACTATGTCTGTTTGTTCCGTTTTCACGGTTAAACCACTGAACCGATTTTGATGAAATTTCATACAGAGAAAGCTTGAACCCTAGGGAAGAACATATGCTACTTTTTTTTAAACTCATCCCGCTAAGATGATACCATAGGGGATGAAAGGTAGTATGAGCTCAACAGGCGAAACCGGTGCGAAAACCTAGCCATTTTGTTACTATTTGCGTTATTAGACAGATACATTAGGAGTCGCTGGTACCTATCTATCATCACGCCTTTTATCCCAAGAGGGGTAGGCAGAGACAATCGAATACCATTTGCTACGATCCTGACATACCTCTTTTGCTTCTTTTATATTCATCATTACCTTTCACACAAATGTTCGGCGATTGTGTGTACTTTTAATATTGCTATCGATCAATACTTTTTTTTATGTTCAATTAAAGTACTCCTAGGTCGTCTTCTGTCAGCATTTCCTTTCACTTCAGCCTTATAAAACTTTTTAATCAATCTTTCATCGTTCATTCTTTCAACGTGGCCAGCGTAAGCTACTTTTCTTAATTTTTTGGAAGTCGTTTAAAAATGTAATGTTGTTTATTGGTAAGGTCATCACTTGAGAACGGCTGACCGATTTGGCTGATATATTTTTAATGTCCGTAATAAATTGAATAATGTTTGCAAGTGAAGCCGATGTTGAAGGCTTGTAAAATAGTAGTTATTTTTGTATATTTCAAACAGAAAATCGCCTTAATCGTGTAAGTTTTCTCCACCATGTATGTTACATGAAAGCTAAATGAACTATCTAAATTCATGGTCTCTCGTCCTGTAAAATATACACTAAGTCGCCATCAAACGAAAATATACGAGAACTCTGATTAAAAGGAATCAACAAAATAGCTCACAAGTGCGACCACTAGACATTGGACCGTGTGGTTCCGTATATTATGAAGATTTATGAATCAGCTACAGCGAGCCTTAAGACCTAAATAGTCTCAAAATGTCTGGTGCAGAAGGCAAGGGAAACCACTGCACTATTCTTTCCAAGAAAGTTAACCAATACAAGTCAAGGTGCGTCGCGCTGTGGACCGCCATGATAGACCACGACTGCTCTGTCAATAGCAAGTTACGACTGAGAAGAAGAATATCTTCTTAATAAAGTAGCCTAGGGTTCAAGATTTCTCCGTATCAAATTTCATCAAAGTTGGTTCAGTGGTTTACCCGTGAAAGCGTAACAGACTTACTTTCGCATTTATAATATTAGCATGGAATTTCAAAATCAGGTTCGATTCCCAGCTGAGACAAGCGACTTTTCAAAAATCTTTGATAGCAGTTTTACATATTTATTCAATATAAAAAATGGTTATAATTCAATCTAAACATTAAAAGTTGCTAAACAAAACAAGTCCGCGTGGAACAGTGTCAAGAACACTGGCTGCATTTCCCCGCTGAATCGCGATGCCGATTTTTGACCAATAAAAAAAAAATTGAATTTTCAATAAGCTACAAAAAAACGCGATGTATATAATTGAAGCGTAATGGTATAACAGCGCTTTAAAAAAAATTATTACCTTTTGTGATAGATTATGAAAGAGAAAACGGGGACAAAGTTTAACCACCCATATTTCCTATTCAATAAAACCCATTGAATAATTAACAGCTATTTCACTTAGATATATTGAATAAGTAACTATATGCTAAATTACAGTGACACGAGTGGATTATTTACAGAGAAATTGGGAATAGTTTGTCCCAGAAAAAATATGGATTATTTACTAGCATGTTCTAACCTTTAAATTAAATTCCGTATATAATTTGTAATAATAAGTTTGAGGAGATTAAAATAGATTGTGAGAGATTTTTCAAGAAAGCTTTATACTTACCAATTTTTTTTGTTAGAGCTAAACAAATAAAACCATTCACAAAGCAACCCTAAAAAGAGTAAAATTTCAGTCTTCATTTCAGTGAATTGGTGTAATTTTTTCAAGATAAACTCGTATACGTATTTTGTGTAATTTAAAAAAATATACTGAAATGAATTTCTTTTCTTCATATTGTATACTAGCATTCCGCCCCCTGCTTCGCCCGTGGATATTTACGAACAAAATAAAATATACCCTATACCTACCCCTACCCCTACCCCTACCCTTAACTCTACCCCTACCCCTACCCCTACCCTTACCCCTACTTCTACTCCTACCCTCTACCCCTACCCTCTACCACTACCACTACCTCTATGTCATCAATAGTTTTCGCAGCGCACGCGATGTAAGGAATTTCTTAGGTAATTTTTTAACACATTGGGTTACATTATTGGAGTTTTAGTAAGGATCCCTAATGTTTTTGAAAATAGAATATAGCCTATGTCACTCAGGGTGAATGTAGCTTTCCAATAGTGAAAGAATTTTTGAAATCGGCACAGTAGTTTTTGAGTTTATTCATTACAAACATACATACAAAAATACAAATCTTTCCTCTTTATAATATTAGTATAGATACAGTGATACAAGTTGTCTGTCTCCACCAGCGGGTAGTACCACCAGGCAATCACACTGAACTAATTTAGATGCAAGGAACTAAAATATAATTAATTCTTGACTAGCTTCCCGCCCCGTCTTCGCTCATATTAACTTTCATTGTCTATAACAATTTTTCTTACCCTAAAATTCTGATTCGTACTACTACAAACATATGAAAAAACTAGCTTTTGCCCGCGACTTCGTTCGCGTAGAGTTGGAATAATGACGTAATTTATGTAAATAGAGAGATTTCCCTTAATTTATCTTTTACCCCCGTAAATTCAGAAGTTCAAAAAGTATAAATTCGGTACCTATATATGAATATCTTCCCAGTCACGTAAAAATATTTCCCCATGCTTAAGGGTTGTTTTTAAAAATCCAGAAATATGTATTATTATTTTATTGAAAAATATTTGTACCAAGTTTCAAGTTGATTCACGCAGGAAATAAGATTTTACATACAAACGTATTTACCCCATTTGACCCCCTTAGGGGTTGAATATCGAAATTTCCTTCCTTATTCTTTGTCTACATAATAAAGGGAACTTCTGTGCAAAATGTCAGCTTCATAGGTCCAAGGGTTTAGGCTGGGCGTTGATGGTCAGTGAATCGGAACTTCTCTTTTTATATATATAGATAGCTAAATAGGTCCAGCCGTTCTCGAGTGATACGCTTACCAATGAACAGCATTTAATTTTCAAATGCATCAAAATCTAACTAACCGTTTCAAAGCCTATTCTGGTCAGTCAGAATTCTAAAAATTATTATATTAAGCTTTATTATCATTCAAATAGCACTTGCTATTTTTTTTTCTCTCTGTTACGGTCCCAAGAGTACCCAGTGAAATACCAAGTCTTACTTTATTTGTAAGGCTATTCCTAACGAGTGGCCAGTTCTGTTGAGGTAAGTTTAGATGGAAAAGCCTCTAAGTGTGGTTTGTCGGATTATGTACATAAGTTTTTAATTAAAAATCCCATTGGTACATGGCCGGAATCCGGGATCGAACCTGTGGTCTGCCTAGTTAACACCAGACGTCTTAACCACTTAGCCACCGACAGACACTACAACGTTTATCTCCTACAAGATGTAACAGTGTCCACATCTATTAAATAGAACTGTAGATCTTTAATATATCTCTCCTATCCACCCCTCGTAAAAATGTGAGTCGTGATGTTAAATTTTGGTTATTGCATCTGCGTAGTAACTAAGAATGCCTGAAGGATGCAGTAGAGAGCGTGGGCGGGGGCGGGGGGACCTCATGCTTCAGTGTGGTTTCAGACGTTCACTTAGAAAGACGTGTTTTTTTCAAAATTTTCGGGACCAAATGTTCAGTTGTAGAATCCTTCAATAAGTGTATGGATACAATTATACTGTGTTCTCAAAATTACATCAAATTTTGTGGTACTAAGAAGTTTTAGCTAATGTAAGTAAATAATGTAAGCACGTGCCCTAATTATTGAGTTGCTCATATAAGTCTTTTTCTTTTAAAATCCGTTCAGTAATTTCTATTAATTTCAGCTTAAAGTTAATTATTGAATTGTAGTTAATATGTAAATTGTAAAAAAAAAATTTTTTCTATATAAACATAGCGATTTAAAGATTTTTTATGTTATATTTAAATGTAGATCCATTAAAGCTTTTCCAATTATTCATAAAAAAACCCTATTTTTGTTCTAATGTTTTCATGATCACCGTATTGAATCCACGTGTATATCTCACGTGTATACTTATACAGTAGATAACTATTATGTATATTACTTGTATAATTATAGAGCTTAATGTATATTATACAATGTATGTGTTTTATTATATTTTATGTAATAATTTAAGGTTATGAAAGTCGTAAAATTCGCTCGTAAAAATTTAATTTCCGAACTTCACAATTCTACAATGTACGCAAGTAGTTTAGAGTAGTTTTTGGTAATTTTTTATATGTAAAACTTTACAGTAATGTCCATATAAACTCAATTTCTTATATCCGGGAGGTTAGAAGGGGGATGAGAAGAGGGGGTTGGTGCCGATCGATGTTCAACGCGTATTTGCGTGCGACGTTGTCTCTTTCTTTCATTCGCAACCACAAACTTCGGGTGTAGTCTAGAAAAAAAAAATCGTCTGGCACCCAGCCTTAGGTCGACGTAATTTTTTATCTAGTCTTATATAAGAACTAGGTTTCCGCCCCGGGCTTCTCCATTAAAACCCATACCATAATTAAAAAAGAAACCCTGATCCTTTCCTAAAGTTCAAGATTTATCCGTATCAAAGTTCAATCAAAATCGGCTCAGTGGTTTAACATTAGTATGGATAAAGTATTATAAAAGTATGAATATTAAGAATTATTTAACCACGTCTTCAAAAATATTTTTTAACTTCAAAAATTAAACAAAAAGGATTTTTTTAAAGTCATCTTTCGATCCTTACATACTTCTCTTGCTTTATCCACATCCATACATCGTTTCTAACATTTATTGCATTGGTCAAGGCTTTTAATGAAACTTGAAAGATCATTAGTTTAAATCCTGGATACTTTTTATCCGGGAAAATTGGGTGGGGGAGGGGCATTATACAGCCACGGGACTATTTTAAACCGCGGTCAAAAGCTAGAGTTCAAAATAATTCTATAGTTTTTTTTACATAATAATCACGCATGAATTCTAGCAAGGTAGACAGACCAATCAGCTTGGATCAATTAGTAATCAGTTTTCGCCAGATTTTCCAAAATATGTCTTTAGTCAGAATTATATTTCTTTCAATACTAATTATTTCTAGACTTGTGCGAGTTTATTTGTTAATAGTTATTTTAAAAACTACTGGACCGATTTGAATGATTCTTTTACTTTTATAAATTATTACATATTTAATGTTTTTAAAAAAGAAAGTAATATAATATATAATTATTATATCAAACCCGGCCCCTGGATTCGCACGGGTACAATATCAATTTACAACAATTTGAATACCAAATACGCTTATAACTACTTATCTATTGGAGATAGATATATGCTATGGTGGACTTTTTTGTAGATAATTTTATTCTACATCATTTTGTTATATCTCTTATGGATTAGACAGCATACGCCATGAAAGTGCTCTTGAGCTAACATTTTAGTTTTCTTCGACTTGATTCACTTATACTGTTATTGCTCAACTCCTAAACATGATGGATCTATGTTTAATACTCGTAAACCTTCCGGGTGAATTAACCTACCTATCTATATAATTGCAACCATAACAAAATCCATTCACTGGTTTTTGCGTGAAAATAACATGAAAAAACAAAATATCTATTTTGACGGCCAAAGCCAATATAGGCGATCTAATGTCATAGACTAAGATACCCATATCATAGTTTACATCTGTGTAAAAAAAAATAAAAAAACAACAGGGAAAACGAAATATAAATCAAAGGAAAATACTGTCATTGCTTTTCTTCATAAAAGTTTTCACAACTTTTGATTGTTTTCTAACAACATAACTCTTAAAGTGATATAGCTAAATTATCTTATTTAGCTCGACTGTTTCTGTGACATCGTTAACGGTAGTTAAGAAGCCTAATTTAATAAGGAATGGTGCTTCGGAGAGCAAGTGAAGCCTACTACAAATCTATGTTCAATATGGACAACTGACGTCAAGTTGACACTGTATCTCTGGCCATTCAATAAGTTTCACCAGATTAAGCGCTAGGGAGTAACCCCATACAAAAAAATTGGCCAGTTGCGAGTACCACTCGCGCGCTAAGGGTTCGTACCATTTTTTAACCGACTTCCAAAAAAAGAAGGAGAAGGTTCTCAATTCGTACCGTTTTTTTTTTTTTTTATGTATGTATGTACATCGATAACTCCGCCAATTGTGAACCAATTTCATGGTTTCTTTTTTAATCGATAGATAATTCTTCCGGATTGGTCCCATTTTTCTCTCATAAAAATTGGTTCATTAGTTTTTCAGAAATTTTGAAAAAACTGACTTTAAAAGTACATTTTTCTTGATATCTCGATAAAATAAGTACCGATTTTGACAACTTATTTTTTTTAAGACATTATAATTTCTCGACATTATCTCAAAGACATATGACGAAAATCGGTTCAGTAGTTTTTCAGAAATTCAGTAATTAATTTCTGTTTACGGCTGAAAATTATGTATCAGAAAAAGCTTTAGCAACGGTTGCTATTGACACGAAGTTGTCAATTTTCGTGACGATAGTCTAGCGGTTAAATGTAATGGGGAGTCATAGGATGCACAAGCACATGGTTCAAATCACATCCACAGCGTTTTTTTTTTTTAATTTTTCATCAATATTTTTTTAGTTGCGTTATTATTTGTCTCTCAAGGCAGCAAAATCACTTAAAAGGGTAAAATAAAAATTTTAAAAAAAAGTGCACCGACTTCAAAAATTTGCACTGAAAAGTAAGAAATAATAAAAATTTCGTCGTAGAATTTGAAGACGGTTGGTGCCAAATTAGAAACAACTTAGTTCCCAAATTCACTAATCTAGACAATTCATTAGGAACCTACGATCATCAGTACATACAAACATAGATAATATTGAACAGATCTTTATCTTCTTAGATATTTACTTAATTTTGTATCCTAATTTGGTACCAACCGTCTTCAAATTCTACGACGAAATTTTTATTATTTCTTACTTTTCAGTGCAAATTTTTGAAGTCGGTGCACTTTTTTTTAAAAGGTTTTTGGTCAGAACTTTAAGACAGGGTTTTATGTAAATATTCCCTATTTAAGGGGAAGTGGTCGATGGGAAAATGAGTGATGAAAGAGCAGAACGCATTTATCTAGAATCACGCGCACGCGAGCAGGATAGAAACAGTAAGCGATTCAACGTAAGCGATCATTCTTGTTTAAAACGCAATTTAAAAAAAATCTTATACAAAATAGAAATAATTTTACAATGAAAGGATAGATAATTACCAAAAAAATATTCATATTAATTTTTGTAATGATACCATCTATATTAAAGCCATAAAATTTGTTAAAGTTATGGCTAAAGTTATCAGAGGTGTATTTAGGATTTTTTTCTATCGAGTAAAATGTTTCTAATCATATTTTCAAAACAATAACAATATTTGTCATATCCTTAAAATCAATTTTTTTTTCAGTTTCGTTAATAGATCAGGTTTTCTGAAAAATTTGATTAAAAATTGGATTTTGATGACTGATTTAGACTCAATAGTTTCGGAGATAAGGGGGTCAATTTTGGATATTTCTGTCTTTACCTGTCTTTACTAATAATAGAAAGAAACAAAACACATTTTAACAAAAACGTTGCTAATAAACGTTTATGAATAAGAGGGTATGTATTTTAAAATTACGAAAAAAATATTATTGTATTCCTTATAACGAGGCTTATAATTTGATTTGAAACATGATGCAACTGAAAAAAGTTTTATTTTCGTTTCACTTTTTCCAAAAATTTACTCCCAAAATCAAAATTTGATTATAAATTTACGCTATACGTCTGTGATTGGGTCATGAAACAATATATATGTACCAAGTTTCAACATTTTCGTCCAATAGATTCGGATAAAATAAACTGTGACAGTATGAGTGATCCTATATCCTATCCTAAGGTTTCCATTTTGTCATCGGAGATGTTCGGAACCCTACCCAGCTCAGTCTAACCACGTGATACTTTTAAGCTCAACTTATCTGACGCTAGTTATCATATGAAAATCATTCTAGAAATTCATTTTACTTACTATGATTCGAATCTCTCTTTGCAAGCGTGTTAAATCTCTACATATTATACAACAAAGTCGCCCGCCGCGTCTGTCTGTGCCCTTATAACATAATTATATTCCACATACTTATTTCTTTCCTACATAATTTTGTTATATCTCTGACGGATTAGACAGCATACGCCATGAAAACGCTAGCCAACTTTTACCCGACTTCATTCACTAATACAGTTAATATTCAGCTCCTAAACAAGATAGGTCCATAATTAATAGTCAAACTTCAACTTGTCTAATGGTGACCGCATCAAAACTGTTCAGTAGTTTTTGTGTGAAAAAGACACACTGACAGACAGACAGACGCGCCGGAGACATTGATGTTGTGATTATATATAAAATACTAGCGGACCCGGCAGACGTTGTCCTGACCAACTACCCCTACCCCACCCCTACCCCTACCCCACCCCTACCCCTACCCCTACCCCTACCCCTACCCCTACCCCTAGCCCTACCCCTACCCCTACCCCTACGCCTACCCCTACCCCTACCCCTACCCCTACCCCTACCACTACCACTACCCACTTAGGGGTATGAAAAATAGATTACGACCGATCGTGGGCCCTACCGAATATACACAAATCATAAAAATCGGTCAAGCCGTTTCGGAGGAGTATGGCAACTAAATACGTTACGTCCTAACATTTCATCAAAAAAGCTGGTCCGTCGCAGCTAGACCACACGTGACCACACTAATTTAGTTTTTGTTCTTGAGTGATTTGTGTACCCGCGAAACACATAAGATGGCATTTTAATAATTTCTGAGTGCTTACCTACTTGTGCAACGACAGCGTTAATGAATGCGACGGACAATCTATGAGACCGAGGACTCGTAAATTAGATGTCACAAAAAAGTGATAATATCTTATTTTTTTTTATTTTATCAATCAAAAGTCGAATTAACAATAATTAAAATATAGAAAGAAAAGAAAGAAAAATAACCACGGGTTGCCTTACAGCTCCCGGGAAAAAGCCTCTGTGTACGGTTTGTCAGTTAATGTACATAGATTTTTTATTATAAAATCCCATTGGTACATGGACGTTTTACCCACTCGACCACCGATCCACCGACGATGATAGATTGTGCTTGTACAAATTACTATTAAACCAAACCGTGCGAAGTCAGGGCGGGTTCGTAGTTAATACAAAAGTCGGGAGTAACCGGGTCATTGAACTGCCAGTTAACATATCAAAGACTAAACCGCCCCATTTCGTGAGAACTTTTCCCCAGCTAAGTGCTTACAGAAACTGATAAAACTTAACCAATTGTACTGTCTAAAAAGTGACAGAGATCTTTGTCACTTATATAATTAAGTATGTCACAATGTTGATCCCCTAAATCCAATTGAAGTGTCTGTTTTGATTTATTTAAAAATCAATACGAATGTTTAAGTGGTAGCTAATAAATTCTTCAAGACGCTGAAGCACACATTTTCTGTTTGTTTACAGTAGGCTCCGAAACGGCTCAATGGATTTTGATGACACTTTCAGTGAACTTATAGTAGATATTCATAGTCAATATATATATAAACTATGAATAACACTGGTTTTATTTTTTTTAAGTATTTAACGTATAATAACGCCCACGCCATCAAACGATAATATCACATATTTTATGTATCTGTGTACGGACCGAAAAAATGCGGGCCACAAACGCGCAGCTAGATACGTGGAAGCCAGTATACGAATTTCTGCCCGGACATTCTCGAGTCGAGCATACTTAGGTCGGGCAATCCATGTAGTTGCCAGTCCGATCCGTCAAGAGTCGAAAAGTTTAAGCTGTCAATTAATCCTGAATAACTGAAAGGCTGCGCCTGACGTTACCACGCCTGTCGAGAACTGTTGCAGCCTGTGTCGAGCGATTCCCACGGCGTGTGTTTGCCCGTCGGTCGGTTTTATTCAATGGTCAAAAGGCCAGACTTATATTATATTCTTATACTTGTGGCGGCACATCGCGTAGCGTCGATAGATGTCGCACCGTTACATACTCATTGAAACCTATATCGCGTCATTGAAAATATTTAATAGATTGGCATATATGCAACTTTCCAGCGATGTGCGTTGGGGAGTATTCCTTTTACTCATGATCGTTGGATTGTTGTATGTACTGCCATTTCTATATTGGTGACCCCGTATGAACACGCCTGTATTCCTGACCCCGCAATGCCCCGCATCCTACTTCCACTTCCCACTGACCAGACCGCCGGCCCGACATGACGACAGGTCATACATCACGACAGGTGATTCAGCCGCGATGCAGTCCACCACACAGTCCAGCACTGCTGACAAAGCTAAAATGGATGTTGGTTTTCATACTGTATCGACCTCTGGTCTGGGAAGGGAGTCATGTGGCGGCACATCGCGTAGCGTCGATAGATGTCGCACCGTTACTAACTCATTGAAACCTGTATCGCGCCATTGAAAATATTTAATAGATTGGCATATATGCAACTTTCCAGCGATGTGCGTTGGGGAGTATTCCTTTTACTCATGATCGTTGGATTGTTGTATGTATTGCCATTTCTATATACTTTTTATCCCGGAACAAATTCTTATGTCAAAATATTCCACGGAAGAAGCCAGAACAAAAAGATATGTCTCACCCAGTGAGTTATAGGTACTAGAGAAGACGCTACCCATCACTCCTATGTTCCATTCAATTGCGGCGATCGCGCCGCACTTCACACAGTCGCTTGCTAGCTGTTGAGCAGTTATACGCTAGTGATTGTTTTTAATCGAAAAAATTTGAAAGTCATATTATATGCCGTGGTGTGTGTTGAAATATTGCACTAATAATTCAAGGAATACGGCGAAGTGTAAAGGAATAACTTTCCACCGTTAAGTAACTAGGTATAATCATTTTAAAATTAAATACGAACATGAAATTTATCAGACGCATGTTGTGTCATTCGACATAGACTAAAAACATTCAGAAGTGAAAATAGGTAGAATTGGTTGACGTTCCCGTATATAGCGGAAAATAATACAATATATTTTCTACGCAGATATTATTGTTTGTGTAATATGTTATCTACACTTCTACACTAATATTATAAAGAGAAAAGATTTTTCTATTTTTGTCTGTAATGATGAACTCAATACTACTGGACCGATTTTAAATGTTTTTCACCAGTAGAATGTATTATTATCGCTGAGTAACGGAGGCAATATTTTATACTAGCGGCTTGCCCCGACTTCGCCCGGGGTAACAATTGTATCCACTAGTAAGAAACTACTGGACCAATTTAAAAAAGTATTTCTCCAGTAGAATGCTATAATATCACTGAATAAAATAGATATGTTTTATATGATATTGTTACGAGTTGGGGTTCGAAGAGATTTAAAATACCGATTAAATAAACAAACTTTACTTCAACACCACA
Organism: Nemapogon koenigi; assembly: GCA_963924495.1. Lineage (NCBI taxonomy): Eukaryota > Metazoa > Arthropoda > Insecta > Lepidoptera > Tineidae > Nemapogon > Nemapogon koenigi. The sequence goes on along the minus strand of OZ004654.1, from coordinate 8,047,984 downwards.
AAAATACAGTTACATAAATGAAAACACTAAAATAACACTTAGTCGCACTAAATTCCACTTCACTGTTTCGCTTTGATCGCTCTGATTCGCACTGTGTCCCTTGCGGCAATGATCCTCTGTTTATATTGCCCACTGTAAAGTATAGACACCTATACTTTACCTTACTTTATACCTATACTTTACACCCACCGAACATTCGAGAAACGCCGAGATTGTTGTACAAAGTTGTAGACGCGGCTCGATGCGACTCGGCGCCAAATACCTACACACAGACCGCGCCCGATTTTGGTACCTATGGCTAGGCACATACGATCCATTTTCGTTTGTACTTGATTCTCTCTGGATGTTTCTAGAGACGTCTATCGACCTTGATGTGTTTAGGTATTTATTTGTGCGATTTAAGTACCTATTCGTTACACTGCCCCCCGCTTAGACTTGCTCGTCCCGAGCAATATTCGAGCCTTTGTAAGGAGCCAGTCGATCAATATGGACAACCTTTAACTGTCCACGCGGGCATCGTTGGATCCGATAGGTCACGTCATTGATCCTCGTGATGACCTTATACGGGCCTTCCCAGCGGTTCTGCAGCTTGGGAGATTTGCCTTTTCGGCGTTTCGGGTTGTGCAGCCACACCAACGATCCCTCGTCAAAACCGTTACTATTGAAGTTTCTATCGTACCTGGTCTTCATCTTTGTACTGGCCACAAGACTGCTCTGACGAATCTGGTCATGTATGTCGCACATCTTGTTTTTCAGGTTCGATACGTAGTCACTTACAGGTTGCGGCGCATCCGGAGGTCCGCCGGTCAGGAGATCAACTGGTAGTCGGAGTTCTCTCCCAAAGTTGGCATAAGCAGGAGTCACCTTTATGCTTTCATGCTCTGCGGATCGATATGAGAGCAAGAACAAGGGAATATATCGGTCCCAGTCCCTCTGGTGATCCTCAACCAGTTTCGCTAAATGAGTCTCCAAAGTGCGGTTGAACCTTTCAACCATTCCGTCGGACTGTGGGTGATACGCCGTAGTCCTCGTTTTATTTATTCCCAGGAGACGGCATACTTCCTGGAACAACTGCGACTCAAAGTTACGCCCTTGATCAGAATGTATCTCCAATGGTAGCCCGAACCTGCAGAATACTTCGTTGACCAACTTAGTCGCCACTGTTGTCGCTTCCTGGTTGGGAATTGCGAAGACCTCCGGCCACTTCGTGAAGTAGTCCATCACGACCATGAAGTACTTGTTCCCGTCTTCAGTGGCCGGGAACGGTCCAGCAACGTCCACCGCAATTCGTTCCCATGGAGCGCCAACATTGTACAGCTGCATACGTCCCCTCGTACGTGTCGTAGGTCCTTTCACGGCCGCACATACTGTGCACTTACGACACCAATCCTCGACATCTTGCCGGCAATGAACCCAATAAAATCGTTTCCTGATTTTCGCCAGAGTTCGATTCATGCCCAGATGTCCTCCCGAGGATCCATCGTGCACGGACTCAAGCACTGCGCGCACCTTTGACCTAGGCACGACCAGCTGCATCAATGTCTCCTGTCCACTTGGCGACTCCCACTTGCGGTACAGCAACCCGTTGTGCAGCACTAGACTTTCCCACTGAGCCCAGTAGCTTTTCGTGGTGGAACTCATGGCTGATACAACATTCCAGCCGGGCCTTGGAACATTCTGCGTCTTCCATTCCATTATCGGCGCCAAGTTGTTATCCTTGAGTTGCTCGTCTCTCGTCCTCTCGTTCGCCCATTCGTCACTAAGGTTGTTAGTCGTAATCACTTTGATGACAGAATCACCGATTTCACGCCTCGAGCAGTGTTTACAATCTTCAGGGCACGGCCTGCGTGACAGTGCGTCAGCGTTGCCATGCATCCGTCCTCGTCGATGTTCGATCGTGAAATCGAATTCTTGTAACTGCTCGATCCACCGAGCGACTTGTCCTTCAGGATCCTTGAATTGAAGTAACCATTTCAACGCCGCATGGTCTGTCCGTAGCTTGAACTTCCTTCCGATGAGATATTTGTTGAAGTGTCGTAACGTCTTCACTACGGCCAGAAGTTCGCGTCTGGTTACACAGTAGTTCCTTTCTGGTTTCGACAGAGCCTTGCTGAAATACGCTATCACAACTTCCTTGTCCCCCTTCCGTTGTGACAGCACACCTCCAATGGCGATGTTGCTTGCGTCTGTGTCTACCACAAACTCGCCGTCTTGGTCCGGGTAGCCCAAAACAGGTGTTTCACACAGCCGTTGTTTCAGTTCCTGGAACGATTTCTCACAGTCCTCAGTCCACTGAAACGAACGCTTGTCCTCCGTCAGCCGATGTAGGGGCTTGGCTACTCCCGCGAAGTCGTATACGAAGCGGCGGTAGTATGAGCACAGACCAAGAAACGCCCGAACATCTGTTTTGTTCCGCGGGGTGGGCCATTCTCGTACAGCTACTGTCTTGACAGGGTCGGTTTCTACGCCATCCTTTGTAATTACATGCCCGAGGTAATTCACACGTTTCTTGAAGAAGCTACACTTCTTGGCATGCAATTTCAGGTTCGCGAGCTTCAACTTGGCAAACACTCTTTCTAAATTCCTCAGGTGCTCGTTGAAGTCGCGTCCCATAATGATGACGTCATCCAGGTAGACTAGGCAAGCTTTTCCCACGAGATCCGCAAGCACAACTTCCATCAGCCTTTCGAACGTAGCGGGAGCATTGCATAACCCGAAAGGCATGACGTTGAACTGCCACAGTCCATTTCCGGTCGAGAAAGCAGTCTTTTCCTTGTCCTTGGGATCGATCTCTACTTGCCAGTATCCACTCTTCAAATCCAGTGTTGAGAACCACTGGTTCCCACTCAACTTGTCCAAGGTGTCGTCAAGTCTTGCATCCAGTTCTCTGCTCATCCTAGTCTGTATTTCCTTGCAATGCTGTTGGAGGTCTTCATAACGAATGTCGAGGTCTTCGATTCTCTCCTCGTGCATGTCTGTAACCCTCTGTAGCTGCTTCACCTCCATAGTCATCTTTCCCAGTGACTCTGAAAGCAGCTCCTTAAGGTTAGCAGACTGCTCCTCTTGACGTCGGGCCTGCTCCTCCAATAGCTGCCGAGTCTGCTCCTCCTGACGCCTGGCCTGCTCCTCCTGACGCCTTGCCTGCTCCTCCTGACGCCTTGCCTGCTCCTCCAATAGGTGCCGAGTCTGCTCCTCCTGACGCCTGGCCTGCTCCTGCAATAGCTGCCGAGTCTGCTCCGCCTGACGCCTGGCCTCCTCCTCCTGTCGTCGGGCCTGCTGCTCCTGACGTCGGGTCTGCTCTTCCATCAGCCAAATCAGCATTCCCATGTCGGTTGCCTGGGGAGCACCCGCAGAACCCGCAGCACCCGAATCGACTCCAGCAGCAGTCCCAGCAGCACCAGCAGCGGCTCCAGCAGCAGCTCCGGCACCACCAGCAGCTGTCCCAGCAGTCCCAGCAGCACCAGCAGCCGTCTCGTCCACCTCCTCTTCGTGATGTCCAGCAGTAGTTTGTCGTGTTTTGGGTCGCCGTGATGACGACGAGTCACGTGGTGTAATCGGCATTTTTGAATCCCACACTCCTGACACCAATTTGTTACGAGCTGGGGTTCGAAGATATTTAAAATACCGATTAAATAAACAAACTTTACTTCAACACCACAAAAATACAGTTACATAAATGAAAACACTAAAATAACACTTAGTCGCATTAAATTCCACTTCACTGTTTCGCTTTGATCGCTCTGATTCGCACTGTGTCCCTTGCGGCAATGATCCTCTGTTTATATTGCCCACCGAACATTCGAGAAACGCCGAGATTGTTGTACAAAGTTGTAGACGCGGCTCGATGCGACTCGGCGCCAAATACCTACACACAGACCGCGCCCGATTTTGGTACCTATGGCTAGGCACATACGGTCCATTTTCGTTTGTACTTGATTCTCTCTGGATGTTTCTAGAGACGTCTATCGACCTTGATGTGTTTAGGTATTTATTTGTGCGATTTAAGTACCTATTCGTTACAATATATAATTGTTACCCCGGACGAAGTCGAGGCAAACTGCTAGTTTGTAATAAAATAGTTTTGAAATTTGTGGTATTTTGTCTATTGAAGGTTTCCACGCCCTAGCCAAGAAACAAGAGAAAGATGGATAAAATTTGTCCAAAACAACCGCAGTGAAGAGACCTGGTTACCATCCAAACATAGTTATATATTATGTTCATTGCATTTTTATTACATTATTAAATACATAACAAAAGCAGGAAAGAACATTTTATCCAGTAAGAAGTATTTACATCTTTAGTTCATTCTTTTAATCAACCGAGCACTTTGAATCACCGAATACATTTGATACGGGCTATAATTAACAAATATACAACAATTCGCTTGAAACATGAAGCTAAAACTGATCAGAATATTAATTATTACTTATTAATAAGAGTGAAATTGTTTAAGGCAATGTAACTAAATCATAACAGTCACCATTTCACCACGCTCTCTTCTTATGAAAATATTGCTTATACTCAATATGCTGAAGAACTCAAGTTACAACAAAAACAACTAGCGGCTTGCCTCAACTTTGCCGGGGTAACTATTATATACAATAGGAAATATAAAATATAGCCTATGGTATTCAGTATACATTATATGATAGGTTGAAACTGTATTAGGCTTAGTTATTATATTAGTTAGCTTTTTTAATGAGTCGTTCTTAGTCTGTAAGTTTCCTTAAATACAATAAATAGCGTTCTACAGGTGAAAGAACTTTTAGAATCGGTCCAGTAGTTTTTTACTTGGGGATATAAATGTTACCCCGGGCGAAGTCGGGGCAAGCCGCTAGGTATTATAAAATTAAACTTATGTTACTCAATATATATAATATATATATATATATATATATATTTAGAAATATTTTTTTAAATCAGTCCAGTAGTTTAGATTTTATTCATTACAAACAAAAATACAAATCTTGTACAAATGAGCTTGTTAGGTATGTCCTTTCTGTAAGCGTAGTTAGTCTATATTAAGCATGTTGTTGTAGTACGTTGAACGAAATGCGTAAGCGCCATGAAATTCACGGCGCTTTCGACCTTTTGGTCGCGAGAAAACTACATCCTAGAAGCGATCTAGCGCTGTGTGTTTATACCGTTTGGTTACTCGTCTAGCGACTAACAAGCGCTTCAGCGAACTTAAGTTTTATTTTTTATAGAAATGAAGCATGCCTTTTGTCTATTATAGCTCCTCTAGTACCTATATCTCAATGGTCTCACCTTTATTATTTCGTAGAGTCTAGACGTCTAAATACGTTTCGTACGTGACATGAGGTCTGAAGTCTGGAGGTAGTAAATATATGGTGAAATGACACTATCTAGATTATATGACATTCAGGCCTATTGCTTAAACGTGATAGGTGAAAATAACTACACATAGGCATGATAGGGCGGCCAAAGCGTAGGTGTATATTATTAAATACTAGATAGCTGCCCCGGCTTCGCTAGTGAATAAGAATATATACTGAAGTATTCCCTGGGCTTCAGCTATCTTATTAGCGTGAAAGAATATAAATTAAATAAATAAAATAATTTTAATAATTAATAAAATAAATTCGACTCGCATTTAGCCGGTTTTTTTAAATAATGCAAACGGTTCCCGGTATATTTAAAGCGCATCACTTAAGTACGGCTGGACCGATTTATTTCAATCTTTCGTTGCCCGGAAAATTCGAAATTTCAGGAAAAACTGAAAGTTAATATGTCCTCCAGGGACGATGCCGGAGCGGAAAGCGAGTTATAACAATTATCTGTTACCTAAATCTAGGAATCCAGGTTAGGTCACATCTAGAATATAATTTGAAGTCTAGACTCTTGAATAATGAATATTATTTCACCAACTGACGGTAAATGAGGGAATACTTTACTTATAATCTTTATACCTACCCTGGTAACATTGTCCACATTCAGTTAGTTGCTCGATCGCTGCAGTACGGATACCTACGATATCAGTACACTTAATACTAACTAGTATCAAACATTAACTTTGATACCGACAAAAAAACAAATATGCTTATAACTACTTATCCATTAAAGATAGGTACATACTACCAGGGACTTTTTTGTAGATAATTAGATTCTACACAATTATTTCTTACATCATTTTGTTATATCTCTAAGGGATTAGACAGAAACCGCCATGAAAGCGCGTTTTCCCCCTGACTTGCTCAGTTCCTAAACGTGGTTAGGTCCATGTTTAAATACTTGTAAACCTTGCCTCCCCTGGCTTCTCCTGTAGATTTTTTTGAACAAAATAAAATAAAGCCTACTTTACTGAGGCAGACCACGGGTTAGATCCCGGATCCCAGCCATGTAGCAATGGGTTTTTTATAATTATAAACTTATGTACATAATCCAACAAACCACCAGAGGCTTTTCAATCTAAATATACCTCAACAGAACTGGCCACTCGTTAGGTATAGCCTCACAAATACAGGAGGCTAAACGAGGGAGACTTGGTCTTCCGCTGAACCTGTAACCGTAACACGGTTTCAAAAAAAATTACTCAGGGATATCGTAACTTTTTTCAGTTTTCATAATCGCTTCAGTAGCTCCAAACTTACAGACTTTACCTCTTTATAATATACCTTTATATGTGTGGAAATAGATCCAAAAATAAATAATCCCGTGGCTGTAATTTGCCCCTTCCCCGCCCACTTTCGTGGTATAAAAAGTAGTATATGTTATTCTCTGACCCCTAAACTACCACTATGCAAAAAAAAACATGTCGATCCCGTGAAAAACAAAAAGAAATCTATCCCACGGGAACCATACATTTTTCCAGGATAAAAAGTAGCCTATGTGCTATTCCAGACTATAATCTATCTCTGTGCCAAATTTTATCCAGATCCGTTTACCCGCGACCTACATACATCCATACAAACTTTCGCGTTTATAATATTAGTGGGATGGGATTATTTGTGCCTAAATATACCCTACATCACTCATAGATAATGGCTTGCCTGCACTACCCCTACTCCTACTCTTACCCCTACCCCTACCCCTACCCCTACCCCTACCCCTACCCCTACCCCTACCCCTACCCCTACCCCTACCCCTACCCCTAACCCTACCCCTACCCCTACCCCTACCCCTACCCCTACCCCTACCCCTACCCCTACTCCTACCCATACCCCTACCCCTACCCCTACCCCTACCCCTACCCCTACCCCTACCCTGTTTCCCTCGACTTCGTACGTGTCTATTTCAGAATGTTGGCACTTCACTTCATACATAGCTTTTGTCATGTTCACCTCTGCCCACACCGTTCCCGTCGTCATGCTGTGATGGTATGTAGCTAATGATAGTGATAATGTAGCATTCTAATGGTGAAAGAATGATCAAAAACCGTCCAGTAGTTTTTGAGTTTATTCGTAACAAACATACAAAAATACAAATCTTTCCTATTTATAATATTAGTAATATAGAAAACCAGCGGTCAAAATAATTTGTCCGTCTGTCTGTCGCATAATAGTTTATGAGCGGAAGTTATAGTGTGGATAAAACATGCTGTTATGGCTTTTATTTTGTTTATAGTCTCGCAAGCGTGACGGGAGGAACTCTGTATACATCGTTAACTGTGGTTAAGTAGCCAATGACATCGTCAGCTGATTGGTTTTATTTTGATTGCTTGAATTTTATTAATTATTAATATTATAATTAGGTTTTAATAAAGCACCTAAATATTTATAAAGCAATGTCACCAAAGTTTGATTTTTAGGTTTCCATCCATATCCAAAGGGTGACAACGGATTCCCTATTACTAAGGCTGTCCGTCCGTCTGTCACAGGGCTGTATCTTTTGAACCGTAATAGGTAGACAATTGATTTTTCACAGAGTGTGTATTACTATGGATGCTATAACAACAAATAATAAATATTAAATAAAGATAAAAAATAAAGGGGGTCGCTTTTTTTAGCCTTTTTTGATCGATCTTAATAAAACCGGTCAAGTGTGAGCCGGACTCATGCTAATTTTATTTCTGCGCCACACAGGGACGTCAAACTTAAGTACTTTCTCAGGACCAACTTCATAAATCTTCATTATCATCACTACATAACATATTACCTCTAGAAAAACCCGCGTCTGTCTGTCTGTCTGAGCCCTTTTCACGAAGAAACTACTGGACGTATTTTGTTGCGGTTTCCACTATTAGATGAGCTGAGCATTAACAGTATCAGTGATTCAAGTCGGTAGAAAAAATTTGCTTCAGCACGTTTTCATGGCGTATGCTGTCTAATCCGTCAGAGATATAACAAAATTATGTAGAAAAAAGTAATAAGCGCATTTTTTTTCTACATTTAATTTGGACTTTGGTACTTTAAAGGCCATGGCAGTCCCGTTAAAAAGTATTTGTTTATATAAATGTACTCTAAGGTCTCAATTTTGAACCTGTGGATCAATATAATTCAACCAAATTTTTTAGATGTAATATGTGGGAGTAATTTCGTGAAAAGGGACGGAAGTGTGTAACAGGAAGCCGGGGAAGCGCGCGCTATTTGATTTGACCAATGAGCGCGCGCGGTGGTAAAGTTGGCCATCTTCCGAGAGGTTGGTACTGTCAGTCAACAGTGTGTGCGTGTACCAAGGTGAGATGTCAGATGTTACACATCATATGCCACTACTGTAAAGCTCGCTCGTTTTTTATATGTTCATATAAGAATATATTTTATGAAAAAAAATCGTCCAGAAAGTTCGTTTATCGCTCAAACATTTACAAACTATCGGTAAAACTATAGAAAACAGAAAGTTTACTCAGTTAATGAAGTTTATCTGATTCTTTGACATTGAAAAAGTATTCAAAGTTGTAAACATGTAACTTACCCTACAACCTAGTGGTCAAAGTGATAACTTGGAACTGGAAGTCTTAGATACATACTAACTGATAATAAAAATAACGAAACGTTTGGACTGACATAGGGCTTTTGCATCAATAGAAGTCCCTGCTCTCCTAGAGCCAACAGGAATAATCCGGGAAGACTGCATGGAATGACTCTGATTCCCTGGGAGCGAGGTCGGGCCCTTGTATGGGATGCTACGTGCGTGGACACATTAGCCCCGTCTCATCTCAGGGAAACAGTAATCAAAGCGAGCTGCGGCGAAAATCGCAGAGTCTAACAAACGGCGCAAATATAGTTCAATTATTGAAAACTACTACAAATTTGTGCTGTTTGGTGTAGAAACTCTAAGTCCGTGGGGTTCAAATGCCAAAAAGTTTATTAAAGATATATCCACTCGACTGATCATCTCTTCTGGTGACAATAGGGCTGGCTCCTTCAGCATCTCGATTCAGAGGGGAAATGCAGCCAGTTTTCTGTTGCACAATGATTTTAATATTGTTATGTTAAATAATTAAATAAAAAAAAATCCTATTCCATATATCCAACTATGATGGTTTCAAAGGAGTATAGAATGTTAAACTCTAAAGCGAGAGACTCAGGTTCAAATTTCACATGTTGCAAAAATAATGAGCACCAACTTTCTCCTCGTGCTTCGGAGGGCTCGTAAAGTGTTTAATATAGACAACTGGCGTCATATGGTACACTGTATGGTGTGTCTGACCACACCGCATAGGTATAAAGGCCGTGTAGATTTGTAGGTATATGAAAATGCTTGAATACCGTGTAAATGACATAATCAACTCAATTTTATATTTCACCACGAGAACTAATCTCATATAGATGATTTTTTTACTTAAATTCATTGGAAAGGTTCTTTGTACTCCATTATTTCACAGACGTTTAAATCATGTATTTTATTTTGATATATAGCTAATTGCTTTGGATTCATACTAGCAATTTGAAAAGTTTTATGGTTTTATTATCTTTCTAAATTACTTTTGAATTTATTTATGATACTTGAGCCCAGGGTCACACTTTCACACTCAATAGTATGCACTAAGGTCAGACCAAGTTAGACGCCTATGTATGGCGCAGGAACAAATTATCGCGAGTCTAATATCGAGCAAAAAACGCCGAATAAAACATGTTTCTTGTATGGGGACCCCTTTTAATTTTTAACTTTATTTTATTTTTATTACTTGTTGTTATAGCAGCCATAGTAATACATACTCTGTGAAAATTTCAAGTGTCTACCTATTACGGTTCAAAAGATAAAGCTCTGTGACCGACGGATGGACGGACAGCGGAGTCTTAGTATTAGGGTTTCCGTTGTCAACCTAATTGGGTGCGGAACCCTAAAGACGACGGTTCCGCTTTATGGCCAGCAAAGGAATGCCTGGCCCGAGAATGACCAACACTAACGTAGAATGCCGAGCAAATTGCTAAGTCGGGCAGTACACGGGATCATTGGTGTGGACCCGTCGTTTTTAGTATATGTCTGTAGGTATAGGATTGGTTTAGCAGTGATATAAAAATAATTGATACAGCATTTTTAAATACACACTTCTTATTATCTATCTATCATCACGCCTTTTTAATTATCCAAAGAGGGTTAGGTTATATATAACTGAATTCAAATCTGTTCAGATGTTCCTGAAATCAGACAGACATATGCAGTTTCGCGATCATGACAAGTGTTTTATGAAAAAGCATTATCACTACTTATCTATAAAAGATAGATAAATGCTACCGAGGACATTTTTGTAAATTATTTAATTCTACACAATTCCTTCATACATTATTTTTTTATATCTCTAACGGATTAGACAGCATACGACATGAAAACGCACTGGCGCTCACTTTACTCCGGCTTGATTTACTATTACTGTCAATGCTCAGCTTCTATACATGATAGGATCATGTTTAATACTTGTATACTTTTCTCTTGAATTAATCTATCGATTAATGAAAATTGCTACAAAATCGGTTTAGTAGTTTCGGAGCGAATCATGAACAGACATATAGACAGACGCTAAGGACTTCGTAGTGGTATGCAGTATGCAGTTCCGCGATCATGTATTTTAAAAAGCTTCCCCAGCTAGATTTCTGTGGGTGTTAGTGCCATAATCCCCCCCATTTTCCCCCCAGAATCTTGGCACGGGTTACGAAGCTCTATGTGTACATATATATGAACGGCTCTGGATTGTTTTATTTTTGGTTCAAGTTAAAACATTAGGCGTTGACCGATTTGGTTTTATGCATAAACTTCAAAATGTATATTATACTATAATGACTGCAATCTTATGAGGGGTAAAGGGACATTTAAAAAAACTTATTAGAAACCAAGGTCGACTAATATTATAAAAAAAAATTGCTATCATCTATACTAATATTATAAAGAGGAAAGAATTGTATTTTTGTGTGTGTGTTTGTGATGAATAAACTCAAAAACTACTGTGCCGATTACAAAAATTCTTTCACTATTGGAAAGCTACATTCACCCTGAGTGACATAGGCTATTTTCTATTTTCAAAAAAATTAGAGATCCTTACTAAAAAACTACTGAACGGATTTTGTTGTGGTTTTCATTATTAGATAGGTTGGTTGACTAGGAAGGTTTATGAGTATTAAACATAGACCTATCATGTTTAGGAGCTGAGCATTAACATTATTAGTGAATCAACTCGGGGGAAAAGTTATATGTCGAGGTTTTTAGCTAGTTTTCTCTGCAGCATTTTAAACAGTTAACAGTGTCAATAAAAATATAGCATACAATATTTCCTCAAGTAACTTATTTTTAAAATTAAAAACCGGTTCATTTGGTCGTTTCGGAAGTTTATTTATTTAATATGACATTACAAATATATGTACGACTTTGATATTTCAAGGGGTAAGCACAGATCAAGGACTATGTGTTGTACATCCGATGAAAAAACGAATGGGATCACTCTTGTGTATGTCTGTCCGTCTGTCTGTCACAGCTTATTTTCTCCGAATCTACCGGACGAAAAAGATTGAAATTTGGTATATGAGTTTGATGACCTAATCACGGACGAATTAAAAGTAAAAAAACATTTTTTTCACGTACATCATGTGACATATCAAATATAAGGGCTCGTCACAAGAAACATATAATACTTTTGCGGCGGCACATCGCGTAGCGTCGATAGATGTCGCACCGTTACTAACTCATTGAAACCTGTATCGCGCCATTGAAAATATTTAATAGATTGGCATATATGCAACTTTCCAGCGATGTGTGTCGGGGAGTATTCCTTTTACTCATTATCGTTGGATTGTTGTATGTAGCCATTTCAATATTGGTGACCCCGTATGAACACGCCTGTATTCCTGACCCCGCATCCTACTTCCACTTCCCACTGACCAGACCGCCGGCCCGACATGACGACAGGTCATACATCACGACAGGTGATTCAGCCGCGATGCAGTCCACCACACAGTCCATCACTGCTGACAAAGCTAAAATGGATGTTGGTTTTCATACTGTATCGACCTCTGGTCTGGGAAGGGAGTCATGTGGCGGCACATCGCGTCGCGTCGATAGATGTCGCACCGTTACTAACTCATTGAAACCTGTATCGCGCCATTGAAAATATTTAATAGATTGGCATATATGCAACTTTCCAGCGATGTGTGTCGGGGAGTATTCCTTTTACTCATTATCGTTGGATTGTTGTATGTAGCCATTTCAATATTGGTGACCCCGTATGAACACGCCTGTATTCCTGACCCCGCATCCTACTTCCACTTCCCACTGACCAGACCGCCGGCCCGACATGACGACAGGTCATACATCACGACAGGTGATTCAGCCGCGATGCAGTCCACCACACAGTCCATCACTGCTGACAAAGCTAAAATGGATGTTGGTTTTCATACTGTATCGATCTCTGGTCTGGGAAGGGAGTCATGTGGCGGCACATCGCGTCGCGTCGATAGATGTCGCACCGTTACTAACTCATTGAAACCTGTATCGCGCCATTGAAAATATTTAATAGATTGGCATATATGCAACTTTCCAGCGATGTGTGTCGGGGAGTATTCCTTTTACTCATGATCGCTGGATTGTTGTATGTATTGCCATTTCAATTTTATAATTTCAAAATGCATAGTTTAAATTATATTAAAAAAATATACGAAAGAAATTTAGAGAATATAAGCTGAAAATATTCTGTCTAAAGGTGGCCACACATTCGTCCAATCCCCGGCCACAAACTCGTCCAATTCTTGTAACGAACGGTCCGCCTAGATCATCCGGAATGGGAAATTTTCGGTACGATGCCGGACCAATGTGTGCTGACCGAAAACGGAATGGTTTCAGAACCCTCAGGAACTTTACAAATTATTTTTTTCGAAATCCACAAACTTTATTATTATATTCTTCATGCATGCTCCTCAGTTTAGGGTAGATACTTGGCCATTGACACACCAATTATTTCACTCATATAATATATTATTTCTTGATACGTATTTTTTTAAATAGGTTAAACAGATTTTCTTCAATTGAAAATAATATAAGAACAAAATCGGTGAATATGAGCAAAATTTACATTTGACCTGAGTACGACATAACGCGACAAAATAAAGTAGGTAATTCATACATATTCGTCACGTTTTGTGGCGGGTATCATCTCAATTTAGTCGGGTAGCGGCGTGTTCACCAAGTTTTCATATCGTATTATGTAAAATAACTATTATCTTGAAGTATGTGTGTGGGAACTGCCTTTTGTGTTCGGCTTTTTGGATTTTTCAAACACAAATTCTTCGTTTTTATTTGGAAAATGAATGAAATTTGATTTATGATTTATGTTTTCAGAGACTTATTTCATTCAAACTTCATTCCTCTTAATTAAGTCTTGAGATTGTGGCGGCACATCGCGTCGTAAAACCTGATTCACCCGAGGTAGATGCATTAAGTCTACGGAGGCATTAAGTCTACTAATTATCTAAATTGCTACAGCCAAAAAGTGGAATGAACTTCCGGCGTCGGTCTTTCCTCCTTTCTACAACCTTGGGTCCTTTAAGCGAAGCGTGAAAAAGCATCTCTACGGGCGCGACTGGCGGACTGTATTACGATCTGCCAGTCGCGCGTATTCATGGACCAGCCACCTATGCTTAAGGCTTTAACATCTGCCAATAACCTTGACGCTTTGACCTCTATATTTTGTATAGAAAACGCTCGGGATTATAGGGTGACGAAGCGGCACGCTCGCGCGGATAATCTTCAATTTAGGTGAAAATATTTAATTCACGAAATTTATTTGACAATTATATAAAAAAAAACAATACAAATTGTTAAAAAGGATATAACATTTAATTTAATGTAGGATTCAAGTGTATCTCATGAGCCTTTATAGAATTTACTATTTAGATTAAAATGGCCTGTTTTTTCTTTTTTTTTCTTTAATTTGGAGACTTTTATAGAAATTTTAAACAATACAAGTTATTTATGACGAACTTAACTTTAATATGTGTATTTTTATATATAAAAATCACAAAGGGATTAGTCTACAAACGGGTGTAAGCCAACGTATTTTTGGTGATTTTACCTATATTATCCCCTTAATAATCAGGCGGTGGCAAGGTCACATGTCGTCTTCTCTATAATTTAATTGGCATTAATTATCTCAGTCTACCCCTTGTGAGATAAATATTGTAGGTCTACGAAAAAGCGTAGCACATATTGTATGGCGTAGCAGCGATAAAATTTTAGCATATTTATTATCTACTATTATAAGTCTGTCTACAACACTCACACCTTCACGGCCTCTATAGTTTGTGGTGTGGCCACTTGACGCCTAATACTATTCTAGGTCTAATTAGATGCCTACTATGAAGTCTTATCAAAATCAATTCATCCGTTTGGAGTAGGAACAAATTATCGCGACTCCAACTCACACTTGGCTGGTTTTTAAGGTTTCGTACCCAAAGGGTAAAAATGGAAACCCTATTACTAAGACTCCGCTGTCCGTCCGTCTGTCTGTCTGTCTGTCCGTCTGTCACCAGGCTGTATCTCATGAACCGTGATAGTTAGACAGTTGAAATTTTCACAGATGATGTATTTCTGTTGTTACAAATACTAAAAAATAGAATAAAATAAATATTTAAGGGGGCTCCCATACAACAAACTTGATTTTTTTGCCGTTTTTATAGATAATGGTACGGAACACTTCGTGCGCGAGTCCGACTCGCACTTGGCCAGTTTTTATTACTCAGCAATTTATTCGGTATTCTAAGGTTGGACAATCTCGGGCCGGTCATTCTTTAGGTGACTATTCGTGCGGCCCGTCGTTATTGACTTAAGTATGCTTACCCCACAGTAATAGATAAATAACATAAATCCGGAACGATGTCATTAGAGAAGAATGCGGAGTAAAAGATGATATTGTGACTAAAATAAATAAAACTAGAAGTAGTAGCAAATAAAAAAAAACTTTATTGAATTGTGAACAAAATGTATTGAGCGATGGAAATATTAAAAGTACACACAATCGCCAAGCATGTATGAAAGGTATGATGAATATAAAAGAAGCGAAAGAGGTATGTCAGGATCGTAACAAATGACATTCGATTCTCTGCCTACCCCTCTTGGAATAAAAGGCGTGATGATAGATACTATAGATAGATTTTTTTTTTATTTGCATATTTTTCATGCCCTCGACTACTCATGCTTCTTACACACATCTAGGTCCATTAAGTGCAGCAACAGGCTTGCCACCTGTTCTGTTTAATATGGACAACTGTTGTCAAGTGGACATACTCTGGCTACACCGCAAGGCATAAATGCCGTGAAGATGTGTCTATTTGTTTGTTGTTTTGACATATAATGTATGAGAATATATGAAAATATATTAAAGACATCAAGATGTTCGCGTACAAAACATTTTTCACAGAATAGCACTAAATCTCTGCATGGCATATTTGCATAATTTTTTATCTAAATTACTCAGTTGCCGTGAAATTTTATTTGAATAAATAAATGGTTCAGATAAAATATACAAAATGTAAAAAATATTTATGAAAAAAAAATCTGCTGAATTACAGAACATAAATTTTGTTTAACATTATATATATATGGCTTCATGAACACACCATCATGGATTACCAGAGACACCAGTAGTAACAGTGTCCACTTTACGCCAGTGGCAAACCTAAGCTGTTGCTGCATTTATAGACCTTGAGTTGTCACTTTTTTAATTTAAAAAAAATCTTCACGGATAGCCTTACAACTACCGGGAACCGTTGCTGGCCCCAGGGTACCCAGCGGTTCCTCATTTAGCCGAAGATTTTTTGAGGCTATACCTAACGAGTGGGCAGCTCTGTTGAGGTATGTAGATGGAAAAGCGTCTTTGTACGGTTTGTCGGATAATGTACATAGATTTTTTATTATGAAAACCCATTGGTATATGGTCGGACGGTTTACCCACTCAACCACCGACGCCCGACGAATTAAAACTGTATCTATTATTTTACGTGACCCCCGAAGCTAGTTTTATAGCCTAGCAATATTATAAATGTGTTTGTCAAAACAGAACAACAAATCAACGTAATTTTGCACAGAGATAGTTTGACATTGCATAATACTACTTTTTAACCGAAAAAAAAGGAGTAGATTCGCAATTCGACTGTTTTTTTTATATGTTCAGAACTTTCGACTGGGTCAACCGATTTTGATGATTCTTTTTTTATTTGAAAGCTAGGATCATCAGTATAATATTGAACAGATATTTATCTTCTTAGATGTTTACTTAATTTTGTATCCTAATTTGGCACCAACCGTCTTCAAATTCTACGACGAAATATTTATTATTTCTTACTTTTAAGTGCAAATTTTTGACGTCGGTAAACTTTTTTTTTAAAGTTAATCATTTAAAAATTAAACACGGGCGAAGCCGGAGTGGAAAGATAGTATTTCATTCATAGCTTAACCAAAGTGTCCAAGTATCCAAAGTTTAGGATATACAGCGGATGTCGATAATATTGTCCTAGTTAGTTGATAAGACGAAATAAGCGGTCGAGACTGGCCGGCGCCCACTCAAGGTTGTCTGAGTAAGGTTAAGGCTGACTAATCTATATTCTAGATTCATAGGGTTCTGTAAAAAAACAGTAGTCACATATGATGTGTAACATCTGACATCTCACCTTAGTAATAAGCAACTTTAACATTATATCCTGAAAACATTAACGCTTTTACACAACACTGTAGGTTAAGCGCACAGCTGATGCGTTCTCCTTCTCTATTTCCCTTTCTCTTTATCGTCACACACAGAGTTGGCTGACAGTACCAACCTCTCGGAAAATGGGTTGGTACTATCTGACAGCCAACTCTACCACCTACGCGCTCATTGGTCAAATCAAATAGCGCGCGCTTCTCCGGCTTCCTGTTACACACTTCCGTCCCTTTTCACGAAATCACTCCCACAGATTGCGGGAAAGCGAAAGGAAAGATGTTACACATCAAAAGGAACCTATTGTTATACCATAGATAGGTGTCTGTTCGTCTGTTATAGGCCTCTGATATTCACAATGTCATAAATAATCCTATAATACCCAAAGACGCAGAGAATTGGTTAACATATGTTGCATAGGAATTGTTTTTCTTCGTTTAGCTTCGGAGGGAACGTAAAGTCACATCAAGGTCTTTTAAGTGCAGCAACAGGCTTGCCACCTGTTCTGTTCAATGTGGAAAGTTATATATCACTGCTAATATAAAAAGCTATTGAAGATCTAATAAAAATTGAATAACTATCTGTGTGTCTGTCTGTCCCCTTTTCACGCAAACTCCTGAACGAATTTTATTGCAATTTTCACAAGTAGATAGATTGATTCACGAGGAAAGTTTACAAGTAATAAACATAGACGTATCATGTTTAGGAGCTGAGTATTAACAGTATAAGTAAATTTAGTCGGAGATAAGTTAGCCCGCAGCGAGTTTTCATGGCATATTCTGTCTAATTCGTCAGAGATATAACAAAATGACCTAGGAAAGAATTGTGTAGAATAAAATTATCTACAGAAAAGTCCGCGGTAGCATATATTTATATCTAATAGATAAGTAGTTATAATCATATTTATTTAGGTATTGAAATTGTTGTAAATTCCTAGTATAAGCGAATCCGGGGACAGGTCGCTAGTTGCTAATTTATTTTGAAATCACAGACAGATCCTTAATTTTTTTATTATTTGTATAGATAATATCTAAATGTCTAATCTCACCCCCACCCCAACACAGGTAGTTGGGAGGGTGGGGGTGAAACACGTGACTAACACATGTTGTCAAAACATGCTCGTACGATTAAATCGTATTTTTGTACTTGGTTTTATCCATGGCTTCTCTCGTGTTATTTCATATTTATCTACTTTTTGAAGCGAAGGTTCTTAAGGACTGTTGGTCAAGGTCATCTTAATAACTGTCAAAAATATGGAAAATCTCAGTTAATCCTGAAAAGGTGAGTTTAAGAGTTATTTAAGAGTTCCATAGTTTTCAAAATGCACAAGCAAGACTCGTTTTGGAAACTATGGCTATTTAGAAACCTGAATAATAAAAATATGGCTCAACCCAATTTAAAATAATAACTATCAACTGTGTGGTAAGGCAATATTGTATAAATAAACTCAACTTTCCAGGATTAACTGAAATTTGTCATATTTTTGACAGTTATAAGATGACTTTGATCAACGCCCCTTAAGGCGTATTAGAGATTTGTATGGAAAATATCTTTACGGCCTTGTGGTGTGGCTAGAGATACTAGTAACAGTGTCTACTTTTTGCCAGTTATATATAGAATTAATTGACCTAGACGGGAACTTTGTATCTAAACTTTTCTTTCAGAATTTCATATAAAGTTTTTGTAAATTCTGTCCTATAGATGGTGGTAATGTCCTACTAAATGATTTAAATTTTTTACTCGTTAAATTAATCAAATCAAACAAAAAATTATAAATTCTCTGAAAAGCAAGTTAAATTTGAATTCGGTTGGTGCCAAATTAGGCTACAAAATTAAAATTGTCTAGATTAGTGAAATCTAGAGCTAGGTAGTTTCTAATTTGGCACCAAACGTCTTCAAATTCAACGACGAAACGACATATTTAATTATTTTTTGTTTGAAGTCGGTATATTTAAAAAAAAGTTTGTTTTCCATGTTAAATAACATTATAATTTAATATAAATTTCGATTAATGAAATTATATCCTTTCAAACAAAAAAATAATTTTCAAACTCTGTTTATAAATGAAATACATAGTTCTGAGGTAACTAACATTTAAAAAAAATACAACCGAAATTGAGAACCTCCTCCTTTTTTTTGAAACCGCTTAATAATAGAAATTGACTTTATAAAAATAAATTACTACCCATAATTACAATCCCAAGTAACTCTATCTGTCTCTCACGTTTTCATGGCTAAACCTAAAATTTTGATAAGGGAAGAATATAGGCTACTTTTTCTTTTAAAAAGTCCTTAAAAATAGCAAGGGCGATAAAATAAACCAAAATCAAGACCATAACGCCTATTTTACGAATCAGTGTAAGTAGAAGGGGTATAAAATATACAGAATTTATTGAAATACACCCACTTATTGTTATTGGTTATGTAATAAAATTATTCAGTAAGTATTACTATATTAAGTATAGTAGGGTGACTAATTTTTATTATATCTCATATAATTACATTAGGAGAAACCTATATCAACTTTTATCTCATATGCCTATAATGTTTATACAAAAATCCCATAGAAAAAAAATCACATAATTTTTTTTTACTTTTAGTTTTTTAGTAGACTTACTAAAATTACCAATTTGTTTTTCCTTTAAAAAAATTTTTAAATAGCCTAATCGGTCCAGCCGTTCTCAAGTGATGCGCTTACCAACGAATCAAATTAATATCAATGCTTATCCGATCCCGTTGAGACAATTCGCCGAAGGTTCTTGACATTTTTTTGTTATTTCTATGCTCCAAAAAGATGATGCGTGATCCTCGTGAATATTTTTTTCTAATAGCGAAAACCGCAGAAAAATCCGTACAGTACTTTTGGCTTGAAAAATTCACAAACGAATTTGTTTTATAATACTGTAATGATATAGAAATAGACAAGACAACTTGCTTTATGTGGACATTGTCACCCATGTTTCTAACCACGTCTTAATCTGTAAAAGGCGTGATGATGTTAACCGCCTTCAAAACCAAAGTGTGCTTTCCGAAAGCAAATGCACAAGTCACTATAAAAAAATAACCAAATCGCTTCAAGTGTGCATATAAAATTTGAAGAGTTCTCGATTTCCCCAGGATCCCATTATCAGATCCTGACCTGATGACCATGGGACCACCTGGAAAGTAGGTATACCCTTTTAAACAAAAAAAAATCCAAGTAATCGGGGATCATAATATAAGAAATAAAATAAAAGATTCCGACGAATCGAGAACCTCCTCCTTCTTTTTTGAAGTCGGTTAAAAATAATCACAAACGATCTTTGAACAAACAGAACTCCATTAAAAGATGTCTGAAAGCAATGTGATATAGGTTTCATTAAATACATTGACATTGGGTGACGATTTATTGAGAGTCTGAATTCGATTCCCGGACAAATTACTTAGTTTTATCATCACATTATATAAAACAAAGTTCCCCGCAAAATTTTCACGCAAAAACTACTGAACCGATTTTGTTGCAGTTTTCATTATTAGATAGGTTGGTTCACTAGGAAGGTTTATGAGTATTAAACATGGACCTATCATGTTTAGGAGCTGAGGACTAACAGTATTAGTGAATCTAGTTGGGATAAAGTTAGCTCCAACGCGCTTTCATGGCGTATGCTGTCTAATTCGTCAGAGATATAACAAAATTACATAGGAACGAATTGTGAAGAGACGTCTGGTATTAACTAGATGGACTACAGTTCGATCCCGGTAATGTACCAATGGGTTTTTTTATAATAAATCCGACAAACCACACTTAGAGGCTTTTCCATCTAAAATTCTAAATCTACCTCAACAGAACTAGCCACTCGATAGGTATAGCCTCACAAATACCATCGGCTAAAAGAGAGAGACTTGGGAGGCTGGAACCGGTAATTCAGCATTTACATGAAATACTTCTTTATAATAATCTGTACTAATATTATTTGGATGTAGGGGATAATATCTGAAAGTACTGAACCAATTCTGATAATTCTTTCAATAAGTGCTATTGTTCGAAAATATCAACGGGCGAAGCCGGGGGCTCGTCGCTATAGTTTGGACTAAAAATAAAAAGCAAAAGTAAACTTTAATAACTTGAGCACATTAATCACTTAGTCTGAACTTTTGACAAAGTTTAAAAGTTTCTTCCAAGTAGGTCGATAGAGTTTTAGATGTATGAATCTTTAGTTAACCATTTGACGAAACTGCTAGCTTTGCGTCCCGAACTCGCCCGTGGACATTGTAACATTCTATTCTATTCTATTTTTTCGTGTTATGGCTCTATCAGAGTTTTGATGATTCCGCCAATGTCAAGTATTATAGACGTTATTCATAACATCATCAAAACTCTGATGGAGTCATAACATGAAAAAATAGTATAGAATGTTACAATGTATTAATCACAGACTAATTACAACTATCACAGAGCGGACGGGATTAAACTGGATACACCATCATGTCACGAGGGAATCCGGGGAAAATTGCTGGTACTCTATAAGCCGTTAATTACCTAAACCTCCTTATGTACCCCTTAAATATTTAATTTAGTAACAGGAAAAAGTCAGGAAATTCGTGACGGATAATCCCCTTAAAACAGATTACGTTACCATCTATCATGTTGGTAATTCTTCCGGCATTTTTATAATTATTATTTATTAGCATTCCACCTAATTTGCCCGTTGAATAATAAAATGTTTCTGAAGGATTTCAGTAATAAAAATTAGCCTATGTCACTACCTGGCTCTCCAACTACCTCTGGGAAAAGACAATCTCCATGGTTTCATCCGTTGTTCAGTATTGACGTGAAAGTAGGACTAACAAACAAACAAATAAACAAACAAAAACAAAAGTTATTACTTGTTCTATTTTCAATGTCATTTGAGAAGAATGCGGAGTGAAAGATGATGTCGTGACTAAAATGAAGAAAAGTGTTACGCTGGTTTGGACACGTTGAAAGAATGAAGGATGAAAAATTGACTAAAAAGGTTTATATGGCTGAAGTGAAAGGAAATGCTGGCAGAGGACGACCTAGGTGTATTTCTATTGATCATATAAAAAATATATTGATCGAGAATGGTATGATGAATATAAAAGAAGGGAAAGAGGTATGTCAGGATCGTAACAAATGGTATTCGATTGTCTCTGCCTACCCCTCTTGGGATAAAAGGCGTGATGATAGATAAATAGAGTTCTATTTTCAGGCGGGTGAAAGGCTAGTGGATATCTAATTCATTCGTTAGGCATTCGTTATCAGCATTTTTTTTAATACTCCAACAATATATGTGCAAAAACACCTTGTCGATTCGTTGCTCTGTTCTTTTCTATGCAAATATTATAAAGAGGTACATAAAGTTTGTAAGTTTAGACGTGAAACTACTGATTATCCCCGGCTATATTTTGTTTTGTTCGAAAATATCCACGGGCGAAACCTGGGGCGAAACACTAGTATACTATATTTTTTCCAACTTTTAAAATTTGTATTCCCAGTTGCGAAGTAAAAATCCTTGAAATAAATATAAAATGGAGCACCCAGCCTTCAGTACAATGTAAAATGTATTCATATCGATCTACAATTTTCTTTTGGGTTACAAGTCGGTATCTATGTTTACACAAGAACTATTCAGTAACACAACGTTCTAAAAAAAGAGTGCGTCAGGGGACACCCGGTACATGTGAAACATCAAAATTAGTACTTATATATTTTGTTAAGAAATACACGACCAGACGCACGCAGTGTGAGATGCTTGGTCTTGCCTCATGCCAACGCGTTATCCCCTCTACGTGCGTACAGCAGTAGGCGCAGACGGCGTAGGCCAAAACCAAGCGTCTCCTAAATTTTGAGACATCTTGGTTTTACCCTAGTCTAATGTGCATATAGATGTTTCACATCAAAAAGTACCCCAGTGTATTCACGGTTGCTTTACAGCTCCCGAAACCGTGTTACGGTCCCAGGGCACCCAGCGGAAGACCAAGTCTCCCTCTTTTAGCCGATGGTATTTGTGAGGCTATACCTAACGAGTGGCCAGATCTGTTTTGGTATATTTAGAAATGAAATGATTATTTATTTGTCAGAATATGGCATAAGTACATAATACAGGTGGAGCAATTCTAGATGTGCAGCACATTCTACCGTATTACGGTGTACAAATATACAATAACAGGCAGGTACCCACAAGCTAAGTCTGGGATGTTCAATATTCCAAATTACAGTCAATATTTCACATGCTTATACAATTCAATGTTAAATCCAAAACTCAATCAATAAAGTTGCACAATTACCACACACATGTCAAATAATTACAATAAGAGCATCAAATACAATCAGACAAATAGTTATATTAGTTATTCTTTATGATTATTGATTGATTATTCTTTAGATGAAAAAGCCTCTGGTTGTTTATCGGATTATGTACATAAATTTTTAATTAAAAAACCCATTGGTACATGGTCGGATGTAGGAATCGAACACGAGATTTTTCAGTAGCGAGCCGATGTCTTATCCACTTGACCACCCACGCCCCTAATTTTTAACTAATTTTCTTCATACAAGTGATCTCTTAAAATTTAAACAGTGAGTTTATGAATTGAGTTACACACATACCTCTGCGACACAGTGGTAGCAAGTGTTTAGCCTACTTAAATAAAATTACTTTTTAACCGACTTAAAAAAAGAAGGAGAAGGTTCTCAATTCGGACCGTATTTTTTTTTTTTTTTTTTTGTATGTATGTACGACCGTTGTGAACCGATTTTGATGGTTTCTTTTTTAATCGACAGATAATTCTTCCGGATTGGTCCCATTTTTATCTCATAAAAATTGTTTTTTTAGTTTTTCAGAAATTTTGAAAAAACTGACCTTATAAGTCAATTTTTCGTAATATCTCGATGAAATATGTACCGATTTTGACGACTTATTTTTTTAAGGATATAATAATTTCTTTACATTATCTCACAGTCATATGACGAAAATCGGTTCAGTAATTTTTCAGAAATTCAGTAATTTGTCTCTGTTTACTGCTGAAAATTATATCAGAGAAAAGCCTTAGCAACGGTTGCTATTGACACGAAGTTGTCAATTTTCGTATCGACGGTGGTCTAGCGGCTAAAGGTATGGGATTCAGCGCAGGATGCACATTGCTCGAGGTTCAAATCCCATCCACCGCAGTATTTTTTTTAATTTTCCATCTTTTTTTTTAGTTGCGTTATTATTTATTTCTCAGGGCAACAAAATCACTTAAAAGGGAAAAATAAACCTTTTAAAAAAAAGTGTACCGACTTCAAAAATTTGCACTGAAAAGTAAGAAATAATAAAAATTTCGTCGTAGAATTTGAAGACGGTTGGTGCCAAATTAGAAATAATTTAGTACCCAAATTCACTAATCTAGATAATTCATTAGGAACCTACGATCATCAGTACAAACACAGATAATATTGAACAGATCTTTATGTCCCTAGATGTTTACTTAATTTTGTATCCTAATTTGGCACCAACCGTCTTCAAATTCTACGACGAAATATTTATTATTTCTTACTTTTCAGTGCAAATTTTTGAAGTCGGTACACTTTTTTTTAACAGGTTTATAATTGGATATCTTCACACATTTGTATTCCATCCTTGCATTTTATTATTATTTGATAAAAGTTTTATAAAATATCGTTAAATAATCGTTCCTACGTCATTTTTAACCGAATTCCAAAAAAAGAAGGAGAAGGTTCTCAATTCGGACCGTATTTTTTTATGTATGTATGTACATCGATAACTCCGCCAGTTGTTAACCGATTTTGATGGTTTCTTTTTTAATCGACAGATAATTCTTCCGGATTGGTCCCATTTTTATCTCATTTTTTTTCTCAGAAATTTTGAAAAAACTGACTTTATAAGTACATTTTTCTTGATATCTCGATAAAATATGAACCGATTTTGACGACTTATTTTTTTTAAGACATAATAATTTATCGACATTATGTCACAGACATATGACGAAAATCGGTTCAGTAGCTTTTCAGAAATTCAGTAATTAATTTTTGTTTATGGCTGAAATTTGTCAATTTTCGTGACGATGGTCTAGCGTTTAATTAAATGTAATGGGGTGCAGCGCAGGATATTTTTCCATCAATATTTTTTTAGTTGCGTTATTATTTGTCTCTCAAGGCAGCAAAATCACTTAAAAGGGTAAAATAAACCTTTTAAAAAAAAGTGCACCGACTTCAAAAAGTAAGAAATAATAAATATTTCGTCGTAGAATTTGAAGACGGTTGGTGCCAAATTAGAAACAACTTAGTTCCTAAATTCACTAATCTAGACAATTCATTAGGAACCTACGATCATCAGTACATACAAACATAGATAATATTAAACATATCTTTATATTTACTTAGTTTTGTATCCTAGTTTGGCACCAACCGTCTTCAAATTCTACGACGAAATATTTACTATTTCTTACTTTTTGAAGTCGGTGCAATTTTTTTTAAAAGGTTTATGTTATATCTCTGACGTATTAGACAGCATACGCCATGAAAACTCACTGGGGCTAACTTTTTCCTCGACTTGATCCACTTATGCTCAGCTCCTAAACATACTAGGTTCGGTCCATGGTTAATACGTGTAAACCTTACCGGTCCTTCCCAAGATCTATGATTCTAATCTACAAATTATTTCTACATTCCTAGTCAACGTATATTCATATGACAAATATACATTAGTTAATCGGTTAGTAATGTTAAAATACTGAATGATTTTAGAAATTATAAATTAAGCTAAAAAATAAAATAAAATAGGGCACACAAATAATATACAATCTTTAAACATAATTTACCAATGTCAAGTATAATACAGCCTTTATAGGATCAATATACCGATTAACCGATAGCTAAGATCCCGCCAACTGTGATGTCATAATAATCACAGACTATCACAGCTATCACAGCGCGGGCGGGATTAAACCGGATTCCGGAACGCGTGCGTCGGTCGCCATGACATGATGTAGAATAATTTAGGAAGTCATTTACACTGTAACTATATGATAACGAATATTTTCCTAACTGTGTCTTTGAATAAGTTTCTTGGTAAATGATCGGGCAGGAGTTTCTCTTGGCGTACAATCCTAATTAAAATGATCGGGCAGGAGTTTCTCTTGGCGTACAATCCTAATTAAAATGATCGGGCAGGAGTTTCTCTTGGCGTACAATCCTAATTAAAATGATCGGGCAGGAGTTTCTCTTGGCGTACAATCCTAATTAAAATGATCGGGCAGGAGTTTCTCTTGGCGTACAATCCTAATTAAAATGATCGGGCAGGAGTTTCTCTTGGCGTACAATCCTAATTAAAATGATCGGGCAGGAGTTTCTCTTGGCGTACAATCCTAATTAAAATCAGTAGCAACAATATTATTAAAATTTAATTGTGTTTGAATACTACTTGATTTAAATAAACTTGTCACTATTGTCATCATTGCAACGAAATTATATTCAGGATTTTACGATTTTAACGGTGCAAATCATGTTAAATTATTGAAAACTACAAATTTGTAGCGTTTGGTGTAGAAACTCTAGGTCCGTGGGGTTCAAATGCCAAAAAGTGTACTAAAGATAATTATATCCCCAAGACTGATCATATCCTCTGATGACAAGAGGACTGGCTCCTTCCTCGCTCAACGAATCAGCATTGCGATTCAGCCAGTATTCTTGCCACTGTTCTACGCGGACCTGGTCTATTTAGTTATTTTAATGTTTAGATTTAATTTTAAGTTTTTTTAAAATATGCTTACATATACTTATTTATTATTGTTTTGTTCCAGTTATTGCCTTTATCGAAGTTATTGCTCTATATAGAAACTAACTGATAACAAGTAGTAACAGTGTGTCATGTATCAGGCGCTGCGATGCCGGTGCGGTGCGCGGCGGCCCCCGCGCTGCAGTAGAGGGCGGCGAGGGCGCGTGCGCGGCGAGCTCACAGCGCAGGCGCAGCTCCCCGGGCCCCGCGCCGCCAGCGCTGGCCGCACATGCGCGCGTTGTCTCTGTGGCTCGCCGCGGCCGCGCTCGCGCTCGCGCTGCCTCCCGCGCGCGCTGACCTGCCTACGCCGCCGTCACACCTTGACCACGTCAAGAGACAGATCCTGGCCAAGGTAATTCATACTCTACGTAACTGTTTTATTTTGTTTACTATATTTTGTAACTCTTTCCTGTGTCAGTCGCACCATTAAAAAGTGGAACGATCTTCGGCGTCGGTATTTTGTGCTTCCTTCAATATGAAGTCCTTTAATCAAAGCGTGAAAAACATCTCTATGGGCTAGTGGGCGTGACTGATGGATCCTATTTCACACCAACAACTTCGTTTAATACCCTACCTTACCTAATATAATCTATAATTTCGAAACAACCACGTTAATTTTGAGATCCTGGCCAAAGTAATCCGCAAATCTACTAAGAGATTCCTTAGTTATTACTCTACCGATTTCATCACGAGGAATACTCCGAAAGACTGCACAACCTTGGGTCCTTCAAGAGCATGCTTTAACAGTATGGATTAGAATAGGGCGAAAGAGGTATGCCAGGATCGTAG
Organism: Nemapogon koenigi; assembly: GCA_963924495.1. Classification (NCBI taxonomy): domain Eukaryota; kingdom Metazoa; phylum Arthropoda; class Insecta; order Lepidoptera; family Tineidae; genus Nemapogon; species Nemapogon koenigi. The sequence goes on along the minus strand of OZ004654.1, from coordinate 8,020,339 downwards.
CGAGTTGGTTTACGAGATGTAAGTAGGTATCTCCACACAATTCCGAATTAAAGACTTTTGATGTATTCTGAATTTACTTCAAAAAGTCCTATTCTAATAGCATTTGACCTGCAACTTTACCCCTAGACTAAAACATATTTTTCAAAATATATTTTTTCCCCTAGCTGGGTCTGGACGAAAGACCACAACCGATGCGGGCGCCTCCCCGCGACGTGGTGCGGCAGATCTTGAAGAGAGCCGCAGACCACGACCCTCCCGCCCCCGATGTTGATGTCAACACGAGGGAAATTATAGCCATCGCACAAAGAGGTTCACATTTCATACTACTTGTCATCACAACACAGACCAACAAAAAATATAGACAGTAACGACGGGCGATAGAAGTGAAGCCAGAAAAAAAATCATGTATAATAAATATCTAAAGAACCTCAAAAATTTCAAAGACACTAGCAACCCCGCCCCCGGCTTCGCACGGGTACAATATTTGCATACCTACATAAATACACTCATTTAATTTTTATTCTACACAATTCTTTCCTACATCATTTTGTTATATCTGTGACGGTTTGATGGTCTAACAAGCGCCATGGAAAGCCGCTGGAGCTAACTTATTAACTTTTCCCCCGACTTGATTCATTTATACTGTTAATAATTAGCTCCTAAATATGATAGGTTTATTTTTAATAATCGTAAACCTTCAATGTTAATCAGCTTACTTAATTGTTATAAGCGCAACAAAAATAGTTTTTGCGTGAAAAGGCTGTACACACAGACGCGGCCCCACTTTGTTTCACGAAATTACTCTCTAAAAATGTATGCCACATCAAAAACCAAGTAAATACATGCGTATTCGCACATGGAATCGGGGATTGAGTGTCTGCGAGCAAGCTTCACTTCTATTGAAAGTCGTTATCTATTTTTTTATTTGTCCGAGACCACACAGTGGTTAAAGTATGTAAAGATTTCAAGCAAAAAATTGTCTTTAAATAGCTCTAAGACTACGTACAGTCGGCAATGAAAGTGAGTTTTATTAAAATTTAAATACCATGTTTTGATATTATATTGAAGATGTTAAGTGGTTTTCGTTGCTGACTGTATACCCAGTACTCGAAAATATATTCGATTGACACATACACAAACACATATACACCACACCCCTACACGCATATGTATTATTTTTTAATTATTTTTATTTTAATTTTAGATCTTAATCTTATCTTATAAAAATATCATAACGGCTTAATATATTTGGATCATACGGATAGACGAATAGGATACATCCACTTTTTTCTTACGAAGGAAAATCCTTCCTTCTATTTATTCTTTTTCCTTTTTTTCGGTGTGAAAGTTTCTCAGTACATAGATCTTGAGTTCCAATTTAACTCGTTCGGAGGGTAAGTAAAGGCTATGGCCGTCATGCTTATAAAAATATACTCTTTTTTAGACTGAATTAACAGAAAAAATGTTTCCGTGTGAGCGTGGGTGAATAGCACAATATCATGTTATACAATCACATGACACCCACGTTTTACTTCCTACGTTCTAATAACTCTTTGATATCTAAATATTTACTCTTTTATTGAACATATAAAAAATGTATTAATCGAAGGCAATATTAAAAGTACACACAATCGCCGAGCATGTATGAAAGGTATGATGAATATAAAAGAAGCGAAAGAGGTATGTCAGGATTGTAGCAAATGGCATTCGATTGTATTTGCCTACCCCTCTTGAGATAAAAGGCGTGATGATATATAGATAGACAGATAGATCTATACATTTACATACTACATATATTTACCAAAACACATTGATTTTCTTCGATCACTCGTGCTTCGGATGGCAAGTAGAGCCGGCATCCGAACTTTTTAATTAGGGTTTTTTTTAATAAAATATTTATACCGTAAATTGCAAATCTAATTGAACTCAAATCTATTTAACGCTTACATAATTCGAATCGATCCACAAACTTCTATGAGCGATATAACAATTTTTAATACACGTCCTAATTTCTATATAATGTTTTTTGTCTGTTACAAATAGCAAGCTTGTTGGCCCAATGAACTCAGTTAATCGCGCGGCTTATTTTGTCAATATCTCTTTAAAAAGTTGTTAGAGAGATACACTGCGAAACGAATTGATAAAATAACCAATGATGAGATAAGATAGGTGAAGATTCACGTACCAGAAACATGAGAAAGAACGATTTCACAAAAAAATCGGTCTTGCAAAAATACACAAAACTTCCAGTATTATACAAAATATATTAGAAATAGCAAGTTGTATGTAGTTAATGTTTTCATAAAGTATGTGAAATTATCTATAGGATAAATACGAGAAAATCGTACATTAGTAAATATATTAAGAGAACTCGGGTTGTAAAATCGATTAAAATTCGCGTGAAATTGATGACTTAATGTTTGATACACCATTTTTACAAAACAAATGAAAATTAAATGTTTCTTTTAAAATTAGTTTAATTAATTTATTTTTTAAAAGACGCCCATCTGTTGGATATCAGTTGAACTAACCGTGCAAAGTATTCACACGTCTAATAGAGAAAACTGTAACAAAATCCGTTCATTAGTTTCGGAGAAAACCGCGCACAGACAGACAGACGCGGTGGTGACTTGGTAGTGAATACATAAGCAGTCCATAACCCATTACAAGAGCACAGTGACACAAATAATACTTCAATGCGGACAAAAATTTTAAAGCGCAAACAGCCACCAAAAACCGCATTACATGTACCAATAAATTACGAGGAAATGTCGTTCTGTCTGTTGTGCTTTTATTATGTATTATATTCAAGTAATTGCCCATACGAGATTCTACCCTGCCATTGTGTGTCGGCAAAAAATATTATCTTTGGTTGTATTTACATAAGTTACAGATTAATCTTAGCATCTGGCATGTCGACCTCGATACTCCGTCTGGCTCACTTATGCTTCGTAATTAAACTGTATTGATCTTACTTTTGTAGACAACGTACCATCACGACCTTAGTATATTGCGGCGTGGACAGATACAGCGATAACAATGTCTAAATATAACTAGTTTTTCTGCACTTATATGCAAACGTCGACTTTACTTTTCCATCGTAGCACAAAAAAACCGCAATAGTTTGTTCATTATTTAATCTTGAGTGGACATATCAGTGCAGCGACAGGTTTACCACTTCTTATGTTTATAAGTTATACGAATCAGCATCACCATTTAGCGGGGAAATACAGCCAGTATTATGCCACTATTTCACGCAAACCTGGTTTATTTAATGAGTTTTAATGTTTAGATTAGATTTCAGGTTTTTATAATGTTAGTTATAATTTTAGATACACAATAAACTTACCTCGAGTCGCAGGTTCTTTTATACTGGTGTTTATTATCAAATATATTTTCCCCAAATCCCTACATAAAAGGAAATCGTCCCCAATCCAAATTAATCTATATTTAAGGAACTTATCCTGTTTTCATTGACAAATGGATTCGTAGACTTTTTTTGGCTTCAGAGTAAACCGCTATTGTTCACTAAGTAAATACTGTTACGCCCACTATTCTTTCTTTCTATTTAATTTAAAACGTTTATCTTCGCTTGGAATCTATTGTCAAGCATTTTCTTAATCTGTTTATATCTTGTTTTCACATTTTATGGGGAAGATTTTAGTTTAAATATACGCATGTGTAATCGAATAGACATTTTTTTTAAATGTATAAATATAATTATATATTTGACCAACTAGCAGATTGTATGAGACTCACTAAAAGTTTCAACAATATCCTATAAAAGTAGTTTTCCAAGTTCGTTAAGCCGTTGCGCTGTTTTTGTTTAGAAAGCTTTTTCTTTATTGAAATCTTGTTTTTTCTTCCAGTTAGATATAATGTTTTGTTAATTTATTTTCCGATACTCTTTGAATTATTGGCTGATAATTTGTTTGAGTATCTTTATTTATTATTTACGTTCATACACACACACACACACATAAAAATATTTCTTTATTTTTTTGTCTGTATTTTATGGCGAAACGACTCACTGTGTGCTAATTAGGTAACAATATTAATTGTTCTTTAAAAAAGTATATTACGGAAGGTTTTATTAATTAAAAGGGATATTTTTCCGGAAAATCTATTATTATGATCAGATTTGTTTAATCGTTCTTTTTTCTAAGTATGATTTCAGATAATTGACTTCAGACCTGTGCGGAATATTTTAAATCATGGTAAGCAATAAAAACCTTATGTAGAATATAATTAATATATATTATATACCTAATTCGTCAAACTATCGACACTTGTTATATATCCTCAAAAATACTAAGGGCTAAATGTGGATGACTTTTTAACCGACTTCCAAAAAAAGAAGGAGAAGGTTTATTACCGTATTTTTTTATGTACTTCGATTACTCCGCCAGTTGTGTCGGTATTTTGATGATTTCTTTTTTAATCGACAGATAATTCTTCCGAATTGGTCCCATTTATCATAGAAATTGGTTCATTAGTTTTTGAGAAAATTTGAAAAAAAACTGAGTTAAAAAGTCAATTTTTCTTAATATCTCGATGAAATATGTACCGTATATAAGGTGCAGCTCAGGATGCACATGGTTCAAATCCCCTCCTCAGCGGCATTTTTTTAATTTTCCATAAATATTTATTATTTGTCTCTCAGGGGCAGCAAAATCACTTAAAAGGGAAAAATAAACCATTTAAAAAAAGTGTACCGACTTCAAAAATTTGCACTGAAAAGTAAAAAATAATAAATATTTCGTCGTAGAATTTGAAGACGGTTGGTGCCAAATTAGAAATATGTTAGTATCCAAATTCACTAATCTAGACAATTCATTAGGAACCTACGTTTATCAGTACAAACATAGATAATATCTGAATTTTGTATCCTAATTTGGCACTAACCGATTACTTCTTACTTTTCAGTGCAAATTTTTGAAGTCGGTTCACTTTTTTTAAAAGGTTTATTTTTTGTTTGATACTCTGATAACGGTAAAACTACTTATAGAAATGGCAAACAATCCAAGAACTGCTAGTAAATGGGAATACTCCCCAATCGCTGGAACGTTAAATATGATTATGTCAATCTATCAAATATTTTGACTCGCACGATACCGGTTTGAGTATTGAGAAAATAGCGCGATCTATCGATGAACCGCTCCAAACAAAACCAAGCCACTAAACCATAAAATTGAGGTCCTACAGACAATGTATTATGTAAATATTTACTTAGAGCTGTAGAATTGAATTTTTTTATATAATATGACACGTTTTACGAGCTTCCTTCTAGATATACCACAATGATATACTGAAGGATTGAGCGAGTTTTTATTGCATTTGTCAAGGATCAGGGAAAACTAGAGAAAATGGATAAGGCATATGTAAAAACCGATAAGCACTGAGGGTTTTGTAAGAGCTGCCGCACACTAGGCGACTAGTGGCCACTAGTGGTCGACACAAGGTGTTTCATACAATTTGTATAGAGTCGCAGGGCACACATTCGTCCGGTATCGCACCTAAAATTTCCCATTCCGGCCGCCTGTTGCGGCCACGGCTACTAGTAGCTTAGAGTGCTATGGCTCCAACGGTTTCAAATCGTAAAAAAATATAGTACTTAAAATATAGCTTGATACCTGTGACAGCTGTCAAAGTGCTTGGAAAGTCGTCAAAGTAAACGCGTTTTCTTTTAATTAACTCGTTTAAATATCTAGCACTATTTAAATTATAAAATTGTCATTGCAAGAAAATTTGGGATTTTTGGTATTGCACAATAAGTTATTTGTTCGACGCTCGTATAAAGTCTTCTTCTTCTTCCTTTATGCTCCACCAATGTTCGTTGTTTATAGCAGATTAATCGGTATTTAAGATAATCCCGCCGACCGCAATATGTCTTATTTGTCGTCGACTAATCACAACCATCACAGCACGTCTCGATGGGCGCGTGCGTTATTCACCAAGGCGTGACATGGAATCCTCGTATAAAGTCATATCATTGAGTTTATTGACAGCTGTCACATGTATATTTTAAGAAGGTACTATAGTTACGGAGGCTGTTTCGTACGGGCACATAAGTTGTTTAACAAACATTCAATTTTCCCGGTGTAAGAAACTACGTCGATTCATTGCTTCGTTATTATGTAATTTCCAGAGATTAACGCGTTCAAACAAACAAAAGTCTTCAGCATTATTATTATAGAAATAAAATTAGCAGTTTAGGCAACAACCGATACCACATCAAACAGAGCATAAAATAATTCGTACATCCACGTTCAAGTCAGTAAAGATTGTGCCTCGTAAAATAGGCGAATGATTTGATAGAGTTTCCCCCAGCACACAGACAGACGGATACTAAAACGTATCTATTTCATAGATATTTTATAGTCCTGTACGAGGGACCGGCAAAAAATGGATAATAATCGACATCAAATTACACATAGATAAACTATCCTATGAAATATTCCTCCTGACCCATTTTTTAGGAGTAAAACTTATGTAAATAATATGTCATGCTTGTCATGTGTTTTATTAAAGCGCAACGGGCTTAAAGTGGACAATGTTACTTTTATTCTATGTACTATAATCTTTTGGATTGGATTAATTAGCATACCCTTAGATACAATATAACGCCTGATTTATTGTAAAGAGCAATTGACTTTAACAAATAGACTTATCTAATTAAAATTCACAGGCGTTTTTATTTTTGCTTATCAAGTTTCATAATCGCCAAGTGTTGTCTTTCATAAATAAATTAACTTTTAACAAAAAGTGTACCAACTTCAAAAATTTGCACTGAAAAGTAAGAAATAATAAATATTTCGTCGTAGAATTTGAAGACGGTTGGTGCCAAATTACGATACAAAGTAAACATAGAAGATAAAGATCTGTTCAATATTATCTATGTATGTAAGTACTGATGATCGTAGGTTTCTAATGAATTGTCTAGATTAGTGAATTTGGGAACTAAGTTGTTTTTAATTTGGCACCAACCGTCTTCATATTCTACGACGAAATATTTATTATTTGTTACTTTTCAGTGCAAATTTTTGAAGTCGGTACTCTTTTTTTTAAAAGTTACTTTATACAAAATACATAAATTAGTCTAATTTTAAAAGTAACATTCAATTTTGATTAATTTTCGTAATTAGAGGAGAAAATATTCTTCAAAATGGCGTATCAAACATTAATTTTAATAAAGTATTAAGGGAGACAATTTCGTAATATAGAGATATTGTAAGTAATAATACAAATGCCAAAGTGTGTTTGTATGTTTGTTTGGCTTTCTTTCACTCCTGAACAGAGCAACGGATCGATGTGATATTTTGAACAGAGATAGTTGGAAGGCCTGAGTGTGACTTAGGCTACTTTTTATTTCGGAAATTCTTCGGGATAATATTTAAAAAAAAATCTCTAACAATCAAGGCTGTTGAACTAATACAATATTTTTATGGTTTCAGTATTGGTGGGGTACTGGTGTCATCTTATTGAAAAAGCATCTCTACTTGTATAAACAAGGTAATATATTTATGCTGTTTTACTTCCATCACTTATGGTAGCGAGACTTGAGTATGGAATAAGAAGTAGAACAGTAAGATAAATGCAGTGGATAATACGGTCTTTACATAGACATGTGTGATGCAAAGCGCATTGACCGCATCCGGTACGATGTCATTAGAGAAGAATGCGGAGTGAAAGATGATGTTGTGACTAAAATTAAGAAAAGTAGTTTACGCTGGTTTGGACACGTTGAAAGAATGAAGGATGAAATATTGACTAAAAAGGTTTGTATAGCTAATAAGGTGTACTTTTGTTGAACATATAAAAAATCGATGGCAATATTAAAAGTACCTATCATGTATGAAAGGTATGATGGATATAAAAGAAGCGAAAGAGGTATGTCAGGATCGTAGCAAATGGCATTCGATTGTCTCTGCCTACCCCTCTTGGGATAATAGGCGTGATGATAGATAGATAGTATATAAAATACTGTAACTACGTCAAATAATCCCAATCTAAACGGATCATTGCTATGTTCTTTAAAAAGCATAGATAAAATGAGACACAATTAATGCACAAACCTTCCCCTTTGATACACAGGCGTGATATTATAAATCCTTTTAGACATAGTAATAATAAAAAATGATAGGGAAATTAATTAGTGAAACCCCTACTTTGCCACCCCTTTCTCTCCTTAAGGGTTCAATTTCGAGAAACCCCTTCTGAATGAATATTATAAAACAGTCTCCCGCCGCGTCTGTCTGTCTGTGACCTCTTCACACAAAAACTACTGAACGGATTTTATTGCGGTTTTCACTATTAGATAGTTTGATTCACCGGGTATTAAACAAGGACCTATCATGTTTAGGAGCTGAGTATTAACAGTATAACTGAATCAAGTCGGGGAATCAATTAGCTCCAGCGCTTTTTCATGGCGTATGCTGTCTAATCCGTCAGAGATATAACAAAATGATGTAGGAAAGAATTAAGTCTGTGATAATATATATCTATCTCTAATAGATAAGTAGTTATAAGCGTGTTTATGTAGGTATTCAAATTGTTGTGCCATAAACACCCTCTCTAAAGATGCCTCGTCCAATCGCCGGCGCGCCGCCATACGGTCCACAGAAATCTACCACAGACTCGTCCAATTCTCGTAACGAACGGCCCGCCATCCGTTTTCAAATCGTTGTATTTGTGGTTGATTTCGATGGCCGGAACGATCTGTCACACACACACATGTTTGACACTTTGTTTAATCGAATCTTGTGTGCCATGTCTGTGTGAGAGAGTAAATTGCATTTGTAATTTAGATCGTATAATTTACATTGTGTGGCCTGTGTTCAATCTCGATCATACGGCGGCCGGACCGAAAATTTTCTGTGAGATACCGGAGCAGTACGTGGGCTACTTTAGTCATTCTTCGACCTTCCCCTCTGACATACAGGCGTGATAGTTCTTTTAGACATAGTAACAATTAAAAATGCAAGGGATTTTTAGTAAAACTGGAGAAGGATCCTAAACACAACACAATACAGCGACGACGTTATGCAACCAACATATTTGGATCAGAGCCAGGCGCGCGCTCTCGTCGCTCCCAATAGTCCGGGAGATGACTGCACAATATATTTATTTGTTTCACACAGACTGAATTGTTAAAAAATGTGAGGAAAGTCCATATTATATTACATGTATTATGTACATTAACAAATTATATTAAATGTAACACCAAAAACATAATATATATTATCTAAATCTATATACTATATATACACTTATAACTCGAGAATGGCTGGACAGATTTTCATGGTTTTTGATTTGTTGTATTTGTCTCCGTCGCGAATAGCAGAATAACTATTAAAAACATTGAAAAAATACACGAATAAAAAATTATAAAGAAAAAACATTTTCTTATATATTTTCTATGGAACGACTTTTTTGATTTTAGAACGGATTAAACATTACCAGTATAATTTATTTTATTTAGTTTAGTAGTATTGAGTTTTGTTTTTATTTTATAATTTTATTATCTTTTATTCTATACATATTTTGTTATGTGTTTGTGTACCTATTTGTGTAGTTAATGTGTGGAAACTTTGTTGGTAAATATGTATTTAATGTTGTGTCTAAAATTTTGTTATTTTGTATACTGTTTGTTTCATAAATATATAAATAAATAATAAAATAAGAGAATGAAGTCGGGGAAAAGTTAGCTCCCGCGCGTTTTCATGGCGTACGCTGTCTAATCCGTCAGAGATATAACGAAATAATGTAAGAGATAATTGTGTAGAAAAAAAATATCTACAAAAAAGTTTCCAGTAGTATATATCTATCTCTAATAAATAAGTAGTAATAATAATTTGTGTGGGTATTACAATTTTCATAAACCAATATTGTACATATTCGAAGCAAGTAGTACATTATAAATCAGATTCTACTAACGCGTGGATATTATTTCGGTTAGATAGATTGAACGTGAATTACACGTAAGATTTACACTATCATTTATATTATGATTAAAAAATCAAATACGAAAAATAATTGCCGCCAGCGCTCTCTCATAGTACTGACCTTTTTAATGAGTAGAATTAAATGTTTATTCGCAGTAGTATTATATCTATATTTAATAGATAAGTAGTAATAAGCATGTTTACACATAGAAACATGCTTAAGATCACTGTCTTCGTGACATCCTTTGCAATGTACTATCAAGTGCAGAATTGGAAGGACACCTTATTAAAGGCTATATTTACTTTTCACTTTGTTTCCTTTCTAATGCCACATAAAGCTCAATTTTCTCTTTTTTCCATTGTCATATTTTGACACTGCCGGATCGTCATAACTTAATAATTCAGTTACACAAAATCAACCTTAACATCATTAATTTTAGATTTAGTATTGAATATAAATATTAAGTTGAGTATTGAGAACATTTTTTTTTTATTCTGATACAATCTGAATGAATCAGGAAATGCAGTAAAGTGTTGTGTGAAACTTTTTTCGAGTATAATGTCCATTGTCCACTAATGCTCTCGACAGTACATATTTACTAATGTATTACTTTATACTGTCTTCTTGTATGAACTCTAACGTCTCTTGTGTAAAAGGAGACGGGGACTTCTGGATCAAGGTGATTTGAGTTGTATAATAGTGAAATATATTTTTAAAGGGTTATATTTTTCAAATGTAGAATACAAAAAAATTACCAATGTATAATTTAGGAAAGTAGAAATATTATAATAAGTAAAACTAGCGATTAATCGATTCATGTGAATGATTGAAACGCTTCAAGCTTGCTTCAAGTGAAGACACTGTATGAAAGATGAGTGACAGATGCAAAACAATTATTTACACTCGTACCTATTCAAATCTCTAATTACTATTTAGCTCGTGAATGAAAGGAAACTATCCCTCGGGGTCTGTTTTAGACCCTTTCTCTGAAAGGGAAGAGGAAGGACCAGAAGTAATAGCAAATACCTACACTACTTTCATCTTGTACCCAAAAATGTATGAAAAGCTATCAGTCTCCTTTCCATACATGTTATTAAATCACACCGTCATGGCTACACGGACGCAGATTCATTTGGTAAAAGAAAACATATTACGTTGTATACGTATAGTTAAAAAATGCATTCATTTCTACTTGTCAAAACACAATGCCCCCTTATCAACGTAAATTACAAACTTAATGACATTTAATATACCTACGCCTTATTGATCTTAATTATCGTTTATATATATGAACTGCACTAAATCATTTGCACTCCACTAGTCAATACACTAATCACATATTTATCTCTCTGTTTATTTTTAAAAACTAATTGACCTCAATATTAAGCAAAGTTATTTGTACATTGACAATAAGTAATAATTACTTATTATTAAAACAAAGAAAGCAATGAGTTTACAAAAACAAATTACGACCCCCAAGTCTTAAAAAGTGTTGTTGTGCCACAGAAAACCGTTTTCTGTGTATTGTGCTATGCATTGCTATGATTAAAATGTTTAATTATAAAGTATTCAAGTTTATACTTTGTTATTATACTTTGTCTATTTAAGGCTTGAATTTTTCATGATCTAGGAACTGAAATTTTTCTTTTTTGGATTGTGACTATTTTGGGTGAATCAGGGTGAATGGAATTCTACCCTATGTGTTGTTAAACCAGGATAATATTTACATAACATAAACTAAATGAAATAAAATAAAACTAAAGGATTATGACAATGGTGGTATCGCTATCACAACAGACTGTTCTCGAAAGTTAAGCACTACAAGATCCTTCACAGGAAATAAAAGTGCAAGTCGGACTCGCACACTAAGGGTTCCGTACACTCAATAGACCAAGACAGTGGCACAGGAACTGGTTTTAATTATTTTGTTATTTTGCTTAAAATTTTTAAGTGTCTACCTATTACGATTCAAAAGAGCCTTAGTAACAGGGTTTCTGTTATCACCCTTTGCGTTCGGAACCCTAGGTCATTTGATATCCATTCAGTTTTGTAAAAAAGTACTAAATAATTGGAGATAATCTATCCAGCGATATTAGTTGTCAATGAGAAATGATCTTGTTAACCTGCTACAAAGTGTGTAAGTTAATTATTATCTCAACACGGACAACATGCAAACGGTCCAAAGGTTATCTTGCTCCGGTATCACTACTATCATTATTCAACGTTATTTTAGCAATACCATTTAAGAATCGATACTACCTCACAATGATTCGCATAAACATTTGCTGTATCGACAATACCATTTATACTAAGCGTCATATGGGCCTTGATAGAAAAAATCCACAGTTACCTCGAAAATAAAAAATAAATGGAGTGTACACAATATCACACAATTTTGAATAATAACTAAACTTACGTTTACTTAGTTATTATACAGTTTGAATTTTTTATATAATAAAAATTGGACCTACTTTTCAAAAAAAGAAGGAGGTTTACAATTCGTCGGAATCTTTTATGTCTTTTTATGTATGTTCCCCGATTACTTGAAGACGCCTGGACCGATTTGGAATATTTTTTTTATTTGAAAAGGTATACTTTTCACGTGTTCCCATGGTCATCAGATCAGGATCTGATGATGGGATCCTAGAGAAATCAAGAACTCTTCAAACTTTATGGGCATACTTGAATCGATTTGGGTATTTTTTATAGTTACTTGTGCATTTGCTTTCGGAAAGCACATTTTAGTTTTGAAGGCGGTTCATCAGAAGTGCTTATTACGATTTAACACAATCCGCGCACTATTTGACCGGCATCGACCGGCTGAGGCGAAGGTACTAAAATGGACTATATATCTTTAACAACTAAGATGAAACTCGTTTACGCGCGCATTTGCTGACAACTAATCTACTCTTAAGAACACGGTGATATTACGTATCTAATATTGAAAATAATAATGGATGATTTCTAGGACATTGTTATAGGAATCCAAACTTAAATTGTAAATGTGAAAGTGTGTATGTTCGTCATTATTTCACGTCAAAACTTTTGCACAGTTATATTTGGAGTTCTGTAGAGTGACATGCTATTTTTTATCCCGGAACAATATCTCATTCCCCCGGGACAACACAATTTATGATAAACTATTTGACACGTGCGAAGTCGATGTAATCCACTAGTACAGTAATAATAATAGTAGTTACATATAATTTATAAAACACTATAAAAAAAAAATTTATGCAATTAAAATACAATTCATTTCATTACACATTTTTTTTAAATTATCATTTACTTTCTTTAGTTAATATACGAAAAATATAAATTTAGAAAATCGGCAAATTACTTCAACATTTCGTTGCGTGTACAAAAGTTTAGGTAAAAAGAGTTGTCAGCTCTCGGACTATAAATAGTCGAGCCTCCGTAAAGATTGTATATATGTCTCGAAGCCGCCTCACTTTTGTAATTACTATGCGCATCATTCACTTATATTACCGAATAATATATCAAAACTATATCTCACTGCTTTGTCCGCATAAACTATTAAATTTATAACTATCTTATACTGGTGCAATATTGTAATACCTACACTACGCTTATAACTGCTTATCTATTAGAGATAGATATATGATACCGCATTTTTTTGTGTATAATTTTATTCTACACAATTCTTTCCTAATTTTTTTTGGTATATCTCTGACGGGTTAGACAGCATACGCCATGAAAACTCTCCGGAGATAACTTTTTCCCCGACTTCATTCACTTATATTGTTAATACTCAGCTCCTAAACATGATAGGTTTATGTTTAATACTTGTTTACCTTCCTGGTGAATCAGTCTATTTAATAGTGAAAATTGCAATAAAATGCATTCAGTAGTTTTTGCGTGAAAAAGGCACAGACAGACGCAGCGGGTGACTTTTATTTTATACGTTGTCCTGCCCAAACGTTGCCCCTACCCCTACCCCTACCCAGTACCCCTAAATCGGTCCAGTTGTTTCGGAACCTATTTAATGCAAACAATTAAATCTTTTCTCTATATAATATTAGTATAGATTTTTAGTGATAATAACGAGTAGCGAGTTCCTTTTGCGGTTTTTTAGGATACAACCTTGGAGCCTTCAAGTGAATCCTAAAAAAGCATCTTTTCAGAAAATATGTGGAAAATCCTTAACAAAAAAAAATACAAATTATTGAATGTAAGCTCAATAAACTTAAAATGTCCTGCTTTGCTCTGTGGACAGAAATACTGACAACAATGTCCACATTTAGCTAGTTTTTAGGATTCCGAAAGTCTCCTCATTATTAGGAATAGGTACAAATATACTTTTTTAGAATTTTAAAATAATACCTCCTTAAATTCGACAAATTGATTTAAATCACTTGTAAATGAGCTCGATTTGAAATCGTAGCATATATAACTTAATATTTAAACCCAAAAAGATATCTATTTTACCAAAATAGGTCAAAGATTTTCAATGAAATTTATGTGTGAGTCAATGCAGCGTCACGTCCAACTCAAAGTTGAATATATCTATGATGGCACTATAATAAATCGATCACTAGCTCTTGGACTATAACTGGCTTGTTGACTCCTACAGTGTCACTACTACGTAACACAGTGACTCTAAATTCTATTCTATTCTATTTTTTTTCAAAATGGCTCCATCAGGGTTTTGATGATTCCGCCAATGTCAAGTATTATAGACGTCACAGTAACAATAAGCCGATAATCGGTAGGTAGAATGCTCCCGCCGGCCGCAATATGTCCTATTAATCACTGACTAATCACAACTATTACAGCGCGGGCGGGATTAAACTGGATTCCCCAACACGTCTTCGCGGCGCGTGTGCTTTCCACCAAGGCGTGTAGTGGAATCCGACTCTAAATGTATGAGTGTATGTATCCAACCGTAGAGTTTTCATTGTCATTTTTAATTATTTTTATATTTTTGTATCACACATTCATTCATTGCCAACCTATAACCAATCTATTTCAGCAAATTGGACACAACATTATTATTCACGTCATACATTTGTATTTAGATTAATTTTATTTTTAACCAAACTTCAAAGAAGGAGAATCTCGATTCGTCGGAATCTTTTATTTTGTTTTTATGTAATACTAGCGGGCCCGGCAGACGTTGTCCTGCCCAAACGTTGGCTTGCCTGCTATTTACTTTCCTTCGTCCGTGGAAAACAACTAACACTACCACTACACCTATCTCTACTCCTACCACTACCACTACTCCAACCACTACCACTACCTCTACCCCTACTCCAACCCCTACCACTACTCCAACCACTACTCCAACCACTACTCCAACCACTACCACTACCGCTACTATCCTATGTCCGTCTCCTGGCTCTAAGCTACCTCCCCACCAATTATCAGCCAAATACGTTCTTTAGTTATAAATGGTGTAACTAACACGACTTTCTTTAACCGACTTCCAAAAAAAGAAGGAGAAGGTTCTCAATTCGGACCGTATTATTATATTTTTTTTTTATGTATGTATTTACATCGATAACTCCGCCAATTGTGAACCGATTTTGATGGTTTCTTTTTTAATCGAGAGATAATTCTTCCGGATTGGTCCCATTTTTATCTCATAATTGGTTCATTCGTTTTTCAGAAATTTTGAAAAAACTGACTTTATAAGTACATTTTTCTTGATATCTCGATAAAATATGTAGGTACCGATTTTGACAACTTATTTTTTTCAAGACATAATAATTTCTCGACATTATCTCACAGACATATGACGAAAATCGGTTCAGTAGTTTTTCAGAAATTCAGTAATTAATTTCTGTTTACGGCTGAAATTATGTATCAGAAAAAGCCTTAGCAACGGTTGCTATTGACACGAAGTTGTCAATTTTCGTGACGATGGTCTAGCGGTTAAATGTAATGGGGTGCATAGGATGCACAAGCACATTACAAGGTTCAAATCACATCCACAGGGGTATTTTTTTTTTATTTTCCATCAATATTTTTTTAGTTGCGTTATTATTTGTCTCTCAAGGCAGCAAAATCACTTAAAAGGGTAAAATAAACCTTTTAAAAAAAAGTGCACCGACTTCAAAAATTTGCACTGAAAAGTAAGAAATAATAAAAATTTCGTCGTAGAATTTGAAGACGGTTGGTGCCAAATTAGAAATAACTTAGTAGGTACCCAAATTCACTAATCTAGATAATTTATTAGGAACCTACGATCATCAGTACAAACATAATATATAATATTGAACAGATATTTATGTTCTTAGATGTTTACTTAATTTTGTATCCTAATTTGGCACCGTCTTCAAATTCTACGACGAAATTTTTATTATTTCTTACTTTTCAGTGCAAATTTTTGAAGTCGGTGCACTTTTTTTTAAAAGGTATTTATATATATAGAGATAAGAAAATCTATTGACGTTTGCAAATACATTTTAGTACATAATATGTAAAAATCAAGATGACGCCACATATTCACAATTATAAATTATAATTATTTAGCTACCCCTACTTCAACCCCTACCACTATGCTATGTCAGTCTCCTGGCTCTAAGCTACCTCCCCACCAATTTTCAGCCCAATCGGTACAGCCGTTCTTGAGTTATAAATGTAACTAACTGACTTTCTTTTATATATATAGATGTTCCCTGATTACTTGAAGACGACTGGACCGATTTGGTTTTTTTTATACTTTCCAGATGGTCCCATGGTCATCAGGTCTGGATCTGATGATGGGATCCTGGATAAATGGAGAACTCTATAAATTTTATAGGCACACTTGAAGCGATTTGGATATTTTTTTTATAGTGATTTGTGCATTTGCTTTCGGAAAGCACATTTTGGTTTTGAATGCGGTTTTTTTTCTTCCCCAGAAGTGGTTATAGAATAGAATAGAATCCAACTAGAATAGTAATAGACTGATATCAAAGTTAAAAAAGCTACTGGACCAATTTTGATGTAATTATTTTACAAAAGCAACTAAATTACATAATGAACTTTATATCTATGAATAGGACCGCATACAGGGCGAAGAAAGTTCCGCGACCTCTGAAGTTGCAGTTTTCACCTCAATGAACTAGATACTTTCTTAAAGCTCTATACCTACGCTTTTATGAAACTGTAAACGACTTTTATTCAACCCTTATTCGACTAATTTTATATTACTAGCTATTGCCCGCGACTTCGCATGATTATTATAGTTATGGACCAAATTAACAACTAAAAAATGCCTTTTGGGATATAATTTAAAAGGATTTTTATCTATCTATCTATCTATCATCACGCCTTTTATCCCAAGAGGGGTAGGCAGAGACAATCGATTTGTCATTTGCTACGATCCTGTACCTCTTTCGCTTTTTTATATTCATCATACCTTTCATACATGTTCGGCGATTGTGTGTACTTTTAATATTGCCGTCGATCAATAAAAAATGTATATGTTCAATAAAAGTACACCTAAGTTGTCCTCTGTCAGCATTTCCTTTCAGTTCAGTCAATTTTAGTCAATCTTTCATTCTTTCAACGTGTCCAAACCAGCGTAAACTACCTACTTTTCTTCATTTTAATCACAAAAATATCTAAAAGGGTCTTTTTCAAAATTTCAGGGTATGCAGACCTGAAAAGGGCTGAAGGATTCATCATAGCAGTGAAATCTTCTTCATCGTGCAGAAACTACTGAAAATATGGGGATGTGACTTCTTTTAATTTTCTTTGTCTATCAGATACCATTTTAAGATCTTTTTAATGACATATTTTTCTAGATATTTTTAATGAGATATTATATAGTGACATTATGTTGGGTCACGCAGCAAAGTCAGCTAGTTCAGCAAAATAACGAATATTGTAAAAAAAAATAATCATAAATTGGCTTGTTATAATTAAAAAATAATCTATGTATTTTATTAAATAATAAATAAATATAAAGTTGTTAATGGAAGCGCCATCTATTTTTTTTAGAAAGACAATAAATATTTTTCTCTCACTTCATTAATCAATTAATGTTGACAACTGGCAAAAAGTGGACACTGTTACTGATCTCTGACCACACCTCAATTTAAAAAGGCTTTGATTTGAAAATTTATGTAAATTCTCTCATTACCAGCGACTTCGTTTGAATGCAAACAGGGGTAGTTATGCAGTACATAGTGTACATTGCCATTTATTGATAGGAGACCGTTGTCCTGAGGCTATCGTAGAGATAACCTCGTTTGGTCGTGACCGTGCACGCAATTATAGAAGAACACACACGTATTATCGTACTGTTACGACTTATATTGTGCAGGGGGTAGACAGAGTACAAGTTAAAACTTGGTACATATATAGAGTTTCATGATAGATTCTAACAAACGGCGCAAATATAGTTCGATTATTGAAAACTACAAATTTGTGCCGTTTGGAGTAGACACTCTGTGTTGTGTTGTTTGTAAATAAATATAACTGTTTTAGTAAAACCATTTATTTCTAGTCACCATGTTTAAGTCTGTCCATTTTGTTGTCTATCTTCTTAGGCCAAAGCCTCACTACATTCAGCCACAGGTTGGCTCTAAGATAATATATAACATCCTTCCTCTTTTAAAGTAAAACAATATAGGAAAACAAATTTATAACATAAAGTAGGCAACTCAACCTTAAAATTAATACATAAAGAAAAAACTTAATTTATTTTAAATATTTAGGCTTTCTTACAATTCTACCTGAAAAAAAAAGACGACCAAAAACAAAATAATTCAAAAGTGAATAATGGCAAGCTCAAGCTCGACATCAGCGGATATGACCGCCTTTGAGGCTGGTATTAACGCTCTGACGTTGTCTTCTGACACGATAGACAACACTTCGAAGCTAGCCGAATTCC
Organism: Nemapogon koenigi; assembly: GCA_963924495.1. Classification (NCBI taxonomy): domain Eukaryota; kingdom Metazoa; phylum Arthropoda; class Insecta; order Lepidoptera; family Tineidae; genus Nemapogon; species Nemapogon koenigi. The sequence goes on along the minus strand of OZ004654.1, from coordinate 8,001,549 downwards.
TAAACTCACATTCAGCAAACTCTCTGGTTGACTGGATCAACTCAACAATTGCGTATGACGGATTTAACGCCGTTGAAATGAGAAGAAAGATCCTTAGGCTGTCCAAAGGATCTAATCTGGTCTGGCTAATAGCCATCGGAATGGTTAGGGGGAATAACGTTACCAGGATCTCGAAAAGCATGAGAAGCGGGACATATAAATCAATGTTGGGGTCCTGTGTCAAGGATTTAAAAATAAAAGATAGAGTGGGGGGGGATGCAGACGCCGTGACTCTTTATAGCATGCTTCCCTGAAATAGCGACCAAACTAGCCTATTCAGACAGTATCCCGATGGCTTTAGACTATTCAGTGCTGGTATCTATCCACACTGAATATCCCAGAGTGTCCAGACACCAATCCTGTGAATCGGTCATACCATCGGACCTGAGAGCTGAGGATCTACAGAGAGCATTCTCCATTCTTCTTATTCCGTTTATCAAGACCTCGGATGTCATCAACTCAAAGAACAAAGAGTGGCTCCGCAAGTCCCCTCTGGATAAGGCAAACACCTCTATGGTGTACTTGCATAACTCTTACATGTCCAAAGTTGTGGGAGAGGAAGACAGGAAGCTTCTCAGCCATGAGTTCGGAATAACATCCAACCACGGGCTGTCTTCTGTATGGAGCACAGTGGGGGCTGTCTGCGAAACGTACCTCAGACAGAACTACAGCTTTGACATTAAGCAGGAGATAGAAGCTTGAAATAGTCTTCTAGAAATGTGTGCCATGTTAAAACCAAAGATAGTGGTCTCACTTTTTTACTATTTAGCTGATAGTTTTATATTATTACATTTCTATAATCTTTTTTAATATTTGATCTAGTTGTATAGTAGGTATTTTTATTAATAGGTATATTTGGAACTTTAGGTACAGAGTCTGAAGTATCTCTTACATTTTGATTACAGTTATTTTCATTACAAACACTATCATCAAGTGAATCATTTATATAATTATAGTTTTGAATAAATTTGCCACCTTTAATTAAACTCTTTCTATTTCTTATTATGTTATTACCATCTTCTGTTTTAACTATATATGACCTTACATTTTCTCCCTTTCCAACAACTATACCACTTCTATGAGGAACTGGAGAATTTTCCTCTGTAATTTTTACTGATTCACCTTTTTCTAAAACAGGTAAAGTTCTACAACCCCTATTATAATAATGACTCTGTCTTATCTGCCTATCTTTTAACACTTTTTTATATCTTTTATGATTTACAATGTTATTTCCTTTTTTAAAATAAGGTAAAATATTTTTAACACTTCTGTTAAATAACAACTCTGTAGGAGTCCTACCTTCACTATCAATGGGTGTATTTCTATACAATAATAACCCTAGATACATGTCTTTATTTTCATATGATAATTTCTTTAATATTCTTTTAACTGTCTGTATATATCTTTCTGCTAGACCATTACTTTGATGGTGTTGTGGACTAGTGATTTTATGAACAAAATTCCAGTTATCAGTAAACTTTTTGAATTCTGCACTTGTAAATTGAGTTCCTGAATCTGAATATAAACATTCTGGTATTCCATACCGTGCAAAAATTTCTTTCAAGCTTTGAATAGTACAATTAGCTGATAAGTTTCTTAATTCTGCCAACTCAACATATTTACTATATGAATCTACTACAATAAGATACGGTTTTCCAAATAACAAAAATATGTCTGTTGACACAATTTGCCAAGGTAAGTCCGGTATTTCTTTGTTTACTATTGTTTCTTTCCTATTATTATTTTGAAATTCTTTACATGTATTACAATTAGATATTAAGTCTTCAATTTGTTTGTTCATAGATGGCCAATAAAGAGATTTGCGAGCTAACATTTTACATTTTTCAATCCCTAAATGAGCATAATGTATTCTTTGTAACATATCTTGTCTTAAACTCTTAGGTATCACTAATTGTGACCCTTTGAAAATTAAATTATCACATTCACTTAACTCATCTTTGTAGCTATAATAAATTTTAGCTAACCTATCCACATTATATTTATTATCAGGCCATCCCTCTTTTATATATTTCAACACTTTTTGAAACTCACTATCTTTAATTGTCTCCTCTTTTATTAAATTTAATTTCTTATCTGTGACAATAAATCCGTCTAATATCGTTGCAACATGAGCTTGAATATCAACCTCACTTTACTGACATTTATCATTTATATAGGAGCGACTCAAATGATCAGCTACTATCAACTGTTTTCCTGGCTTATAGATTAATTCAAAATCAAAACCTTGTAATGATATTCTTATTCTTTGTAATCTAATTGGACTTTTATTTAATGGTTTTTTAAATATCGAGACCAATGGTTTATGGTCAGTTTCCACTATGAACTCTTGACCATATAAATATTGATAAAATTTGGTACATCCAAATAGTATTGCTAGACTCTCTTTTTCAATTTGACTATAATTTTGCTCTGTAACTGTCAATGCTCTAGAAGCATATGCAACTGGTTTATTTTCTTGTAACATTACTGCACCTAATCCGCTTTTTGATGCGTCTACACTCAAAATTATTTGTTTATTTATATCAAAATATGCTAAAACCGGAGAGCTACTTAACAATTCCTTTAACTTATTGTAACACTCTTTCTGTTCACTACCCCAAATAAAAGGAATGTCTTTCTTTGTTAATTGTCTCAAAGGAGCCGTTATTTCTGAAACATTTAGTATAAATTTTGATACATAGTTAATCATGCCAAGATATCTCAATAATTCAACTTGTGTTACTGGCTCTTGCATATTTTTAATAGCTTTTACTCTATCACTATCTACATGTATCCCTTCCGATGAAATTATATGTCCTAAATACTTTACTTTAGAAACCTTTATTTGACACTTATTAATATTAAATTTTATACCAGTCTCCTGTGCTCTTTTAAGTACCTTTTCTAATATCCTATCATGTTCCTGTATGTTTTTTGCATAAATTAAAATGTCATCTATATATATTTCCACTCCATTAATGTTTTTAAAAATATCTGAGAACACTCTGTGAAAAATTTCAGCACTACAATTTAAACCATATGGCAGCCTATTGAACATATATCTCCCATAAGGTGTGTTGAAGGTTGTGAGTTCTTTTGACACATCCTTCAAACTAATTTGCCAAAAACCCTTGTTCGCATCGAGTACACTATATATTTTACTACAATTTAATTTAGATGTAATTTCATTTAGAGTAGGTATCATAAATTGTTCTCTCTGTATTTGTTTATTGAGATACTGTGGATCTAAACAAACCCGGATTGACCCATCTGGTTTTTTAGTCATAACCAAAGAATTAACAAATTGTGTGGGTTTTTCTATTTTAGATATTATACCCAAACTTTCCATTTTATCTAATTCTGATTTTAATTGTGACATTAATTTAAAAGGTACATTGCGACATGGTTCTATCTTACCTTGTATGTTTTGTTTCAACTTTATTTCATATTCATAATTGTTGATTTTACCAATCCCATTAAACAATTCATTATAACTTTTCAAAATCTGACTTTTATTTAATATATCCAAGTTATTTACCTCCATGACATCTATATTTCTTTTAATCAATTCACACTCAATTAATGTTGGTAAACCTAAGATAGGTGAAAAATTTCCTTTTGTAACCTGAAATTCAATTAAACTTATTTTATTATTTATTTTACAATTTAACATTACTTTGCCCAGAGTATCAATTGGTTGTTCATTATAATTTGTCAACTTTACAGTAGAATGCATGATTTTTAAGTGTAAATTACTACAAATATATTTAGGTATGACATTACATTGTGCTCCAGTGTCAATCTTAAATTTCAACAAATAGTTATTATAATCTGTCAGATAAACTGATTCAAACCATGTTTTCAAATTATTCAGACTAACAAGTCCTAATTTTACATTGTTATTACAAATTTCAGAGGTTATTTTATTATCTTGAAATACCTGTACACTTTTAATACGACCTGTCTTACACATTGATGCATAATGACCAATTTTATAACACTTCATACACTTTTTGTTGTAGGCCGGGCACTTGTTCTTGTGATGAGTGTATCCACACCGTTGACATTTCCACTCTGGCTTCTGTGATGATATATGATTATTATTTCTCCATGATGTATATTTCTTACTATTCCAATTGTTTTCATTATTAAATGTTGAGTTATTATTTGAAGAATTTTCTTGTTTTGAATAAAATCTTTGTTTTGGCTTAATTTGTGTATAATTTTTGTTCCTAACCGCAGACACACTGGGGTCACTTGGTTGATTTTCTATTACTTTTAGATGCTCACTGGCTAACTCTGCAGCCTTACATATTTTTATAGCCTTTGTCAATGTTAAACTGGATTCTGAGAGTAATCTTTCCTTCATTCTAGTGTCATAAATTCCTGCTGTCCTGTAATCTTCCAAACTCACATTCTTTGCTCAATTTTCTCAATTCTGTTAAATAGTTGTCAAAACTTTCTTGCCTTTTCTGATTTCTTGTGAAAAATATGTGTGATGCAACGCTTTCATTCTTTATGGGTACAAAATATTCTTTAAATTCATTTATTACTGTTTCATAATTCTTTGTGTCATTCTCTGATATGGAAAATGTGTTATAAATGTCTATACAAGACTCACCCATGCAGTGTAACAGCAAGGCTACCTGCATCTCACCCGGTTTTTTCATAACTCCGGATGCGATTCTGTATAAGTCGAATCGTTGTTTCCATTTTTTAAAACCTTCTGATGATAGATCAGTTAGATTTTCTGGGGGTTTTAATCCCATGATGCCACACGACGACATTGCGTCATTTAATCCAAGCACATCAGCCGACACGTTTTTCTCTTCCGCCATAATTGATGAATTTTCTTATTACTTATTTAATTTCACATCGGTTGCCGTCTTTATTTATTAATACGCAGCGCCATGTTGTGTTGTTTGTAAATAAATATAACTGTTTTAGTAAAACTATTTATTTCTAGTCACCATGTTCAAGTCTGTCCATTTTGTTGTCTATCTTCTTAGGCCAAAGCCTCACTACATTCAGACACAGGTTGGCTCTAAGATAATATATAACACTCTGGGTCCGTGGGGTTCAAATGCCAAAAAGTTTATTAAAGATATATCCCCTCGACTGATCATCTCTTCTGGTGACAAGAGAGCTGTCTCCTTCCTCGCTAGCAGTTTATAATTTTGCACAGTTGTACGAAAATTGACCGTTGACCCCACTTACCTCTGAAGTAGTATGAAGCTACTGAGTCTAAAATTTTCGTACTCCCCTCTTGGCCAAGGACGACGATGGAGATATTTTTAATTCTTAGTTATTGTTGACATGTTGACACCATGCCACCTTCATACCTTCAGGGTTCGTCATGTAGGGCTGGTACAGCTGCATCTAAAACGATGGGACCGTGGAACTTAGGAGCCAAAACTTTAGCTAAGATGCTCGCGTCGATACTACAAGTCCCTCAGAAGCTGGTGCGTTCTTTAAGCAACCTATTTAAAGTTTAGCCATCCAACGAGGGAACGCAGCTAGCGTCTTGGGTACTATGCCGCAGGACTCTCTGGAGGAATTTTTTATTATAGTTTATAATATATTTCTATCTATCTATTTATCATCACGCCGTTTATCCCAAGAGGGGTAGGCAGAGACAATCGAATGACATTTGCTACGATCCTGCTGACATACCTCTTTCGCTTCTTTTATATTCATCATACCTTTTATACATATAAACATATATATACATATAAAAGTACACCTAGGTCGTCTTTTGCCAGCATTTCCTTTCACTTCAGCCATATAAACCTTTTTAGCCAATCTTTCATCCTTCATTCATTCAACCAGCGCAGCGTAAACTACTTTCCTTCATTTTAGCCACAACATAATCTTTCACTCCGCATTCTTCTCTAATGACATCGTCCCGGATGCTTTATATCACACATTCTACGTAAAAACCGCATTTCCACTGCATTTATTTTACTTTCATGCTTCTTATTCCATACCCAAGTCCCGCTTCCATACGTGATGGAACTAAAACAGCATTATGTCTATATTAATTTTATTTTTAGTTGTAAGTTGTGTATGTTCCCCGATTACTTGAAGAGGCCTGGACCGTTTTAGAATTTTTGTTTTGTGGTCTCATGGTCATCATTTCAGTATCTGATGAAGGGATCCTGGAGAAATCGAGAACTCTTTAAATTTTATAGATACATTTGAAGCGATTTGGGTATTTTATTATTTTGTTTGAAAGGGTATACTTTCCAGGTGGTCCCATGGTCATCAGGTCAGGATCTAATGATGGGATCCTGGAGAAATCGAGAACTCTTCAAATTTTATAGGCAAACTTGAAGCGAATTGGGGTTTTTTTTTTAAAGCTTTATTATATTTTAATAAATGTTTATTTATCTAAATAAAATAAGCACATAACAACAAAGAAAATAAATTTAGAAACAATTCTAAATGTGATAAGCAAGTACTTATTATATGTGCCTACTACGTAGAAGTCATTGACTTTTATAACAAACCGTTGTCAACAAAAAGTTCCATCAAACATATTAATGATGAGAATCGTGCTACTGGCCTCAGGGTACCCAGTGGGAGACAGTCTTCCTCGTTTAGCCGATTGCAATTTTGAGGCTATTAAACGTGTGGTTATTGAGTAAGTTTTCTACAAAAAAGGTTTGAGGTAGCATAGATGGATAAGCGTATTTATGTATAGAACAGGTATTCATATAGTTGGAAACCCATAAATGAAAGAAATTAAAAGTTCTTCTTGCATTAAAGAGCCCGTTTATTAAGCCTAAAGCTGTATAACATCACGCTACAACCCAAAGGAGAGAAGCTGCAGTAATCATAATGTCAGCTAATCGGAAATAAGTATCTTCATATAGATAGTTTTATTTTCCAATTTTTTACTATTTAGAGCGGAGGAGGAATACCACCAAAGATAAAAATTGGCGAATTAGTCTTCATAGTCGATACCAGCTATCCAGAGGATCCTGGCTTCGGAGAAAAGTAGCACGTGGTCAATCTATACTGATAATGAAGCTGTGAACGCGCTAATCTCTGGAACTACCTGTCGAATTTGCTTTGAGAAAGGTTATAACATCACGCTACGACCCAAAAGGGCGGAGCAGTAACTATTAACGCGGGTGAAACCGCAAGGCACCGCGAGTATTTTGATAAAGATTAAATTGCTCGAATTGCTGATGAGAACTTTTGTAGAGGTCTTTGAAGTAACTTATTCCTTTTTAACCGACTTCGAAAAAAAAAAGAAGGAGAAGGCTCTCAATTCGGACCGTAATTTTTTTTTTGTATGTATGTACATCGATTACTCCGCCAGTTGTGAACCGATTTTGATGGTTTCTTTTTTAATCGACAGATAATTCTTCCGGATTGGTCCCATTTTTATCTCATAAAAATTGGTTCTTTAGTTTTTCAGAAATTTTGAAAAAACTGACCTTATGTCAATTTTTCGTAATATCTCGATGAAATATGTACCGATTTTGACGACTTATTTTTTTAAGGATATAATAATTTCTTGACATTATCTCACAGTCATATGACGAAAATCGGTTCAACAATTTTTCAGTAATTCAGTAATTTGTCTCTGTTTACTGCTGAAAATTATATCAGAGAAAAGCCTTAGCAACGGTTGCTATTGACACGAAGTTGTCAATTTTCGTATCGCTAGACCGGCTAAAGGTATGGGATGCAGCGCAGGATGCACATTGCTCGAGGTTCAAATCCCATCCACCGCAGTATTTTTTTTTATTTTCCATCATTTTTTTTAGTTGCGTTATTATTTATTTCTCAGGCCAACAAAATCACTTAAAAGGTAAAAATAAACCTTTTAAAAAAAGTGTACCGACTTCAAAAATTTGCACTGAAAAGTAAGAAATAATAAAAATTTCGTCGTAGAATTTGAAGACGGTTGGTGCCAAATTAGAAATAATTTAGTACCCAAATTCACTAATCTAGATAATTCATTAGGAACCTACGATCATCAGTACAAACACAGATAATATTGAACAGATGTTTACTTAATTTTGTATCCTAATTTGACACCAACCGTCTTCAAATTCTACGACGAAATTTTTATTATTTCTTACTTTTTAGTGCAAATTTTTGAAGTCGGTACACTTTTTTTTTAAAGGTTTATTAAGGGAAGACTTGGTCACTACACTTGGTACACTGACAACTCGTGAATAAGAAGAATTTTGAGTTGTCTTGTTATTCTCTCTTCTATATATCTATCTATCTATCTATCATCACGCCTATCCCAAGAGAAGTAGGCAGAGACAATCGAATGCCACTTGTTACGATCCTGACATATCTCTTTCGCTTCTTTTATATTCATCATACCTTTCATACATGCTCGGCGATTGTTTTTAATATTTCCATCGATCAATACATTTGCCAGCATTTCCTTTCACTTCAGCCATATAAACCCTTTTAGTCAATCCTTCATCCTTCACATCGTTCTGGATGTGGTCAATACGCTTTATATCACACTTCTTCTCTGTTCATGTTTCCTAATGAAATAGTATTACCAATTAGCCACACTTTCTTTTCTTCATACCTTCCATCCTAGCCAACAACAGAGTACTAAACACTCAGGCTGTCTCCGTTCAGGTCCAGTAGCATTTAGGTTTTTAGGAAGTCGGCCAGTAAACACAAGTGTTTGGTTTAACTAAGTACCAATACGAACTTTGACACCAATAAGTCCAATTATCACGATATCATAGGTACAAACATTTATATAATGAGGTAAATATTATTTAGTAACGATTGGTATACGGACCTGTGTGGTTAATGGACCTAATGTTGAAGAAACGTATCTCTCTTATCTAGATTATTGAACAACTAATTAACCATCCTGATTTCACCCGTTTTATCAATGGACACGATGAAAGAATGAAGGATGAAAGATTGACTAAAAAGGTTTACCTATATATTGATACCTATGAATCACCGAGCATGTATGAAAGGTATGATGAATATAAAAGAAGCGAAAGAGGTATGTCAGGATCGTAACAAATATCATTTGATTGTCTCTGCCTACCCCTCTTGGGATAAAAGGCGTGATGATAGATAGATAGATAACAATGTTTTTCGAAGTCTTCTGAAGCCCCTTTTTCAGCAGAAGTGTGACATGGCGATATCTCCTGAAGTTGTAGATCACTATATGGTCACTATAGATGATTGACGTGTTGTGTACCCCTACCCCTACCCTAAGGATTAATAGCAAGTTACAAATAAAGAGCCTTTTCTAGCGGCGGCTTTTTAATTAAATTTTTAAAATAAAAGAACTATAATAGTTAGACATATGCTATAGCGACACTTTTTGTAGATAATGATATGTTCTGCAAAGTCGTAGTACATTATTTTGTTCTATCGTCAATAGTTTTCGCAGCGCACGCGATATAAGGAATCGGTCCCAATAAAAACAAACAAAAAAAACAAACAATGAAATCTTTCCTCGTTATAATATTAGTATAGTTAATAAAAAAAATAACAGTAGATAATTATATAATTTCTTTTATTTGAGACCCCACGGACCCAACTTTTTTTAAATTAAATTACCTATGTAGGTAATTATGTATGTAGAAATGGCCTTTAGTATCCTTATTCTGAGTAGGAAAACGTGGATGATAGCTCGTAGCCATTACCTTTCTCAATAAACGCTATTTCTCAAATCGGGCTGGTAATTCTTGAGGTTAGCATGTTCATAATTAGCTTCATAATTAAGTAGATATAGTTTTTATCAGAGAAATATTTTTCAAATCGGTTCACTAGTTTTCGAGTTTATTTCTGTCATCTTTTTAGATTGTGTGGTTTGTCGGATTATATAATTACTTATGTTTTTACATTACCTCTGTGGGTATCAAACCAGGAGCATTCTACGCTGTGCAACACACGTTACGCAAAATCACTCGGCTATTGACGCACTAAACTAACTTATCTGAATTAATATTATAAATGTGAATGTGGGATAACTCGCGCGCAAAGGGTTCCGTTCTACATTGTGGAAAAAAAATATATATAATAATATTTTCAAGAACGTAGGGATTTTGTCAAAGTTTCATCCCCTTTCAATCCATTTAGGGGTGGAATTAAAGAAATCCTTTCATCCTATTCTTATCCTAATAAATATTATAAATGTTCTTTCTTCTTTTTACGACTTGATTTTTTTCATATCCCAAAAAAAAAACTCTCAAAACATATCTTACTCCGACAAACCACACTTAGAGAGGTTCTCAATCTAAATATCAACAGCACTGAGACTGTAAGGCAACCCGTAAAAAAAAACCTCCCCTACCCGGGAATCAAACGTTAGATTTCTAAGCTACAGTGTCATTGCATAACAAATATTATCTATCAATAATTATTAATTGGGTTGAAGTGCATCCGGACTTTGTGATAAAATAATGCTATTTCATAGAAACATTGTTGCAATTGCAATTAATTAGATAAATTCATTATAAACAAAATTATTGTTATTTTAACCCAATGAGATGGCCTAGAGAAACAGCACACACGTGGAGGATAAACGGGTAATATTATATACTTATCTGGACACCACGCAAGGGAAAAAGGCCTTGATTGTATAAAAATTACAAAACCGGCCAAGTGCGAGTCGGACTCAATAGTATGCACTAAGGTCAGAGCAAGTTTGACGTCCCTGTAAGGCGCAGGAACAAATTAGCGAGATTGCCATTATTGTAAGATTGAGCAAAAAACGCCGAAAATAAACACGTTTCTTGTAAGGGGACCCCCTTTAATTTTTAGATTAATTATATATTTATTATTTATTGTTATAGCGGCTGTGAAAATTTCAAGTGTCTACCTATTACAGTTCAAAAGATACAGCTCTGTGACAGACGGACGGACGGACAGCGGAGCCTTAGTAGGTACATAAAAGGGTTTCCGTTGTCACCCTTTGAGTACGGAACCTTAAAAATGAAATACGTTCGTTGCGCTAAGCTCTTTACTTGAGAACAGCTGGACCGATTTGGTAATAGTGGATAGAATTGGAAATGTTGCCCGGAAATTGGAAAATTCGGGAAAAACTGAAAGTGTTTTTTTTTTCTATATTATGATTTTTGTATGAACTCTATACCATAATAGAGGATGAAATATCTATCTATCTATCATCACGTCTTTTATCCCAAGAAGGGTAGGCAGAGACAATCGAATGAAAGAGAAGACATCGAAGAGAAATCCAAGGCTTTTCCATCTAAATATGCCTCAACGAAACTGGCCACTCGTTAGGTATAGCCTCACAAATACCATCGGTTAAACGAGGGAGACAAGGTCTTCCGCTGGGTACCCTGTAACCTTAACACTGTAAAACAACCAGTGACTAAAAGAAAAAATAAAAAAATAAAATGTGGAATACTGCCCTTACTAAATACTTTACATGAAAATTATAACGGGCACCAAGACAAATAACCTTTCCCAAATTATCAATTAACAATATAAAAACCTTATAATTAATCTAAACATTAAAAATAACTAAATAAACCAGGTCCGCGTGGAATAGTGGCAAGAATACTGGCTGCATTTCCTCGATGCTGATTCGTTGAGCGAGGAAGGAGCCAGCCCTCTTGTCACCAGAAGAGATGATCAGTCGAGGGGATATATCTTTAATAAACTTTTGGCATTTGAACCCCACGGACCTAGAGTTTCTACACCAAACGGCACAAAGTAGTTTTCAATAATTGAACTATATTATAAATTTGTGTATGTTCAGGCTATTCTCAGAAACTACCTACTGTACTGATTTTCATACGTTTTTCACTTTCAATTTAGTAAAAAAATTGTAAATTAATTGTGTGGATATTACAATTTTACACCATGGCAACAGACGCACGCGTTCCGTTGTGACATAATGGGGAATTCGGTTTAAGCCCGCCCGCGGTGTGATAGTTGTTATTAGTCTGTGATTAACAGAACATAATAATATCACAGTCAGCGGGATCATACCGATTAATATTACACAGCTATAATACTTGACATTGGCAAATCATCGATTAACATTGGTGGAGCCACAATTTGGAGCAGAGACTACGGAACCCTAACTTAACTGATTTTTTTATGGTAGGTATTGTAAAGAGGAAAATTTATTTTGATTTGTTGACCCCTGTATGAGCCATTTTGAGAACGAGATGTCCCTTAGTTCCAACTAATGACACATCTTATTTACCCCAGATAATAAACTATGTAAACATTAGAGGACCTTGTATATATATGGGTGGGAAAGCATTTCCAACTCATTCGTTCGCGAGAAGTTGACGAGGCAACAGTATTTTAATTAAGTATTGACGTAGAAATTTAGAGGATTAATCGCCATGGGGGCGATTCGAGGGGGATTTCGGTGTATACTGTTATTCGCTTTTATTTGGAAACCGGCTTTTTCTGAAGGTTAGTAATTTTTTTTATACCATCGGGCCAGACACGGCAAGTCTTCCTCTTTTAGCCGATGGTGTTGAGGCTGTTTAAGATCAGGAAAAAAGCTTAGAATAACTGTTAATCGACTTTGGAAAGAATTTTAAAAACACTTCTTCTAAAAATATTGAATTTCTACCTAAATGTGGACATGTATAATGTAGCAAGGTATAAAATATGCAGTGATCATTTTGTTATTTAGATTTATTAAATTAACTCTACAGAAATATAACTTAATTATTAACTATTATTTTATATTATATATTAGAAGCCACTCGTTAGTTAATGCCTCAAAATTTTTTCGGCTAAATGTGGAAGACTTTGTCGTCCACTGGGTACCCTGGGGCTGGCAACGGTTCCCGGGAGAAATGCAAAAAGGGTCCTCGCTCTGTCTGCTTAGTAGACCAAAAGTGCCCATGACACTAGCCACGTTTACCCTTTGAATTGCTAACGCCAGACGTTGGCCTAAGTAGAATCCTAAAGCGAGGATCCTCCGTCTTTTCACGCAGTCGTTTGCTTGCAAATAAATTTCTTTGCCTCAGTACCCCAGGGGCCCAGCTTCTCAACTGAAAAGGTGACAAAAATAAATGAGTTTATTAAAAGTTGATACTTGGTGGTTTTTATGCGAGCCTTTGCCGGCAATTGGGCCGATTTAGCCGATCCAACTATGTGACTTGGTTGCATCCCAAAGCAGCAGCAAAGCAGACAATTTTGTTATTGTATTATAAAGAGGAATATTTGCGTCGGTGGCCGAGTGGTTAAAACGTCTGTCTGATATTAACTAGACAGACAGGTTCAATCCTGAATCCCGGTCCCACTCGTTAGGTATAGCCTCACAAATACCATCAGCTAAATGAGGGAGACTTGGTCTTCCGCTGGGTACCCTGGAACCGTAACACGGTTTGGGGAGCTGTAAGGCAACCCGTGAAGAAAGAAAAAAAATTGTTTTATCCTTCTGTCCAATTTTAATTTAGTTTTTTTTAAGTTAATTGGAGTTAAATCCATTGACTCCTGCGCTATCTATGCTAATCTGTATAATTTTCTGTTTTTTTTTGTTTGCTATTTAGGTAATTGAAACCAGTTTTTATTTCATCGAAATCGGTTCACGTAATAAGAAAATATGATTATTTTTATAAATCCGTCCAAATATCATCCCGAAACCGTGTTACGGTCACAGCTTAGGGCACGTCTCTCTCTTTTAGCTGATGGGAGCTTAAGAACTTAACATCTTCAAACCAAAATATGCAATATGCACTTAATTTCAGTTACACGCTCAATACTATATCCTTATGGGGTATAGACAGAGACAATCACACTTATTATTTTCTTATTTCGTCCTTATTGTACTAAAATATCATCAAGGTTTTGAGGGGTAGATAGAAAGATCACAGTCCAGTTTATAAGCGGTCAATAGTAGGTACTTGTTACTTATAGCTGATAACTATATCACAGGTCAAAGTTTAACTTCATTATCATTGTTTACTCTTTGAAAGCGTTTATACAAGTTCATGGGTAGCAACAAGAAGTACATACATATACTTACGGCTGTACCACAGTGGGGTAGACAGAGACTAAGGGCCTCCACATTGCTTCATACTTAGGTTCAATTTACAAAGAATCTGTAATCGGAGTCTTAATTACTATATTAGTAATCAAAGACTAATTTTGTTTGCAAAGATGAACTCGTGTTATTATCGTCGATCTCATGCTTCGGTGAGCGCATAAACACGGCATCTTAAAATAAGAATGTTGTTAGCAGTAGGTACTTCAAATAGTTTATGTACCTGCTGTCCAACACCTGTTTCACCTGTGTACTTTATTGAAATTACTTGTTTGTGTAAAATACGATATAATGCTGTATTTCATGTAAATTCTACCAAAACAAAATTTTCCTAATAGGTCTTTACCCTTTTTAGTAAATGCTAAAATATGTGTTTATCCATTATTAGTTTAATGTAGTATTTCTCTATGTTTCAAATAATACCCCCTAGGAATTTCACCTTTTCTTAGTAAGTGCATCAGTTTCTTTAGATTGGCTCGTCTAGGAATCGAACCGTGTTATAGGTCGCAGGGTACCCAGTGGAACACCAAGTCTTTCTCTTTTAGCCGATGGTATTTGTGAGGCTATACCTAAAGAGTGGCCAGTTCTGTTGAGGTATATTTAGATGGAAAAGCCTCTAAGATTGGTTTGTCGGATTATTGTTAGGGTCTTAAAGGGTTTTTTACAAAGTGATTTTACTACAGAACCCTGACTAGAGTACATTGTCCCTTTAGTAAACTTTATATGAACTTTAATTCATCTTAATGCATACATCCGTGCATCGATCATTGAGAGGATGATCTCAATTGTTGCTATACCCAGTCTGAATATTCATTGTTTATGATACCAATATACTCACGCCTGTAGCCCAGTGGGGTAGACAGAGACTAAGGACCTCCACATGACACGACCCAGACATATCTCTCTTGTTTACATACATAATATGCTCACGTCTGTATCCCAGTAGGGTAGACAGAGACTAAGGACCTCCACTTGACACGACCCAGACATATCTCTCTTGTTACATACCTTCCATTCACATCCGCTCCGTAAATAGTATTACAGTATTTTTTTCTATTTAATTTTCCTTCTATTGATTGACCTTTTAAACCGTCCTTGATAATGATCTCAGTTTGACAAGATAATACATAAATAAAACTACAATACAAAAATTATCTTAAATTCCCTGACCCCCAAATAATTATCACACATATAAAGTCATTCATATTTTTTTATAACAAATACCTTATTTGATAAAATAAAAAACCATATTAACAGACCTGTATTCCAAGAGGGGTAGACAGACACAAAATAGTAATATTTTCATACAATTTCATACAAGACAGTCGGTTTACATCATAGTATTGGTAGGAAAATTACAGATACATTAAATTGAGGTCCCCCTGTTCAAAATTATACCTAAATTTAGATTGACATGATCTAGTTTAGACCCCAGGTTGAAGCGAGTGTCATTTTTAGGGTTCAGTACCCAAAGGGTAAAAACGGAAAACCTATTACCTACTAAGGCTCCGCTGTCCGTCGGTCCGTCCGTCTGTCTGTCACCAGGCTGTATCTCATGAACCGTGATAGTTGGACAGTTGAAATTTTCACAGATGATGTAATTCTGTTGCCGCTATAACAACAAATACTAAAAACAGCATAAAATAAATATTTAAGGGAGCTCCCATACAACAAAGGTGATTTTTTTGTTCGTTTTTGCTCGATATTGATAAAGGCAACAGGTAGACACTTGAAATATTCACAGAATATTTAGTTACATATTCACTTTAAAAATAAATAATTAAATTAAAATAAACTTAATATTTAAGGGGTCTAAATTTTTTTTTTGCCGTTTTTTATAGATTATGGTACGGAACCCTTCGTGCGCGAGTCCGACTCGCACTTGGCCGGTTTTAAGCTACTTAAAAAATAGCTTCTTGTTTTTTATTTCATATAGTTTAATTAGATGTTTCCTTTCATAACCTTTCTCATGAAAATTGGTTCAACAGTTTTTAAGATTTTTTTATACCATAAAAGATGTCGTATGTTTCCCGGAAACTTGTTAGGTACCAAGATCAAACTTCCCCATTTAACCGATGATGAGTTTTACTACTGAATTTTGGGATCGAAAACAAGAGGTAGCCTCCATGGTACCTGCATGAATCATGCTAATCCTAACTAATCATAACTGAGAAAGTTTGTTTGTTTGCATATTCTTCTTTCACGAAGCATTAGACCAATGAACCGACTCAATTTTTCGCACAGAGATAGCTGAAGAGAAGATGGCTATACCATAAATCCTTTGAGATAAATTCTTCTGTTTCATTTCAAAAACTTCCACGGGCGAAAAGCTACGCGTAATTTAATACCAATTTGTTAGAATTGATTGTCCGAGCATCGATCCCATAACCTCTTACTTTGTATATAATAAACAATAAGGATCCGTGTCAAAGGTTGCCAATTTCTTATCATGACAAACAAACGGGCGTATTGTCATTAGAATCAATCATATCGATAACACCGCTGTACATTTCCGAACACATCTACTTGCACATAACATACATCAATACCCTCACACCTTAATTCCTTTAGGGTAGATATCCCCAGTCGCTATACGATCCTGGCATTGTGAATTTTATTCTTAAGACGCTCTTGATCAACTCTTCCAGTCACATATGTTCTTTCGTAAGTTTCTCTTATCATTCATTCTTTTCATACCAAACCTAACCATCCTTTCAAAGCATCCCTTTCTCTGTGTTAGCACTACATCTCCTTTTAGTCCACCAAAGTTCTTATTATATGCTATTTATGGATTATTCTGGAGTGTTGTGTTTTTTCTCCACCGCCGACCACACACGATCTCTTGCCTTCAATTCTCTGCCTTCTACCACTTGACGCTCCTTGATTCTTCATATTTTTTTATTTATTTTCTAAACACAATGTAATCTGTATCTAGTCTCTTGATGTTCGAACAATAGCTTCATTTAATTTTTTGATATGTTGTGTGTATAAATTGGATTTCTTGATTGTCACATTGTTAGGTGATTAAGAATGTTACATAATAGGTACTTGGAAATTTTTGCACACTGTAAGTCACGGTAGGGTTATTGGGCTATATATGTAGTATGCACGCACACATGTAGGTCTGAAAAATCCCTGGCAAATAAAAATTATTTCATTTCATTTCATTGTGAGTGATATGGTTGTGATAGTATTCACATCTGTAACATCTGTAAAATGGAGGCATATTTAGTACGATGTACGATCCAGCTTATTTTCAGAAGACGTTATGACGTGGTGCTACGTTTCCATTTTCTATTTTTCTTCAGCCGTCCATATCTCCACTTCGTACAGGAAAATTGGATAAATCAGACATTTCATAAGTTGAATCTTTTAGTTATCATATTAGGCTGTGTCTCCAAATCTTCCGGTGTATTTCCACAGCGCCTTTTGATCTCCGCCTTACAACCTCCACCTATGTAGATACTTCGGTTCTGTCTACAACTATAATTTTAGTTTTCTCATGATTAATTGCAAGACCAAAATTAAGACTTTGCAAAATATGATAATACGTATATAAATAATCATGGTTAGTTTTGGTGTTTAGAAAATGTTGCAACCTTCTCCTAATTTTGAAACATAAGATTTCACAGTTTTTGTAAGAGGCTTATCTCAAAATACCTCAACAGAACTAGCTATTTATTAAGTAGGTAACCATAAAAATAAATCATCAACGTAAGTCTTCCCTGGAGCCTTCAAAAGTATTCTCTTGGACATAGATAGGCTGAGTAAATTTTATAATATGTCAATCCCATAAAAAATAAATATAACCGATTTTTCTTCTTATTTGTTTCAGATAAATGCTCACTCGGATGCAAAGGATGTAAGTTTTTTTTTTTTAATTTTCTAGTAACTTTTTATATTCGCGTTCCGGGTTTCAATGCCTGGACTATTGGACATTTGCTATGGTTAACTCTAGCTTTGAGCCACCTGCCTTGCATATACATATTTTTAAAACTGTAGAATACACTAGTAAATCTGAGCAAAACATATACGATTTAATTCCATTCTATTTATAAAATTATAAATATAATTTTGAAAAATCACATCTACGTCATAAAACGCAACTACTGTTCAGCGTTTTTGGCTCTGCGTCCATGAATCAACCAGAATAATTTTATACTTTACAATTCGAAAATTCTAACTAGAAGCTCTGTCCGCTCCGCATGCCATAAAAGCCGTGATGGTGCTAATTTTATTGATTATTCTCTACAGCTGCATCAGGTGCATCTTTTCTGAGCAACCATAAATACAACTATGCAGTAGAAGGCGATGTGTCGATCTTCCTGACTGGTGCCGAGAAGCAGAGCACGAATGTCAAACTGAATGCTCAAGTGACAGTGACAGCTCTAGGCAACTGCGCACATGTGCTCAGAGTCCAGAGTGTCCAGATCACGGGCCCAGATGGCAAGGTACGTTAACCAATTTTTATTGAGCAAATACTTTCCACCTCGTGTTACCAACCCATTGGTACTGCTGATATTTTTGGTTCAGAAATGAAAATGTTCTGAAAGGCTTCAGTGCAGTTAGTCGACAAATCCTACTAGAAGGCCTGTCCTCATATTACCTCAAAAGAAATAGCTACTCGTTATGTAACCTCAAAAATTTCAATTGCTAAATGAGGATGGCAGGTTACACAGTACGGCAACCCGAAAGGTGTGTAAAAGATTGTCCATTGTGAGTATTTATGCCACCAGTGCTTACTATATTATAATGATACTGAGCTGATCTGGTCACAAAGTTGGACCCTGGTTAGACGAACTCCTGGTTAACATTAAGTTTGACTTTTTTAAAGCGTTTTATTTATTTATTTATTTTACAGAAATACAATAAACCTCCGGGTATTGAGAAACCAGTCCGCTTCACTTTACAAGATGGCCGCGTTGGTCCGGAGATATGTGCTGAGGAAGGTGATACCCGTCGATCACTTAACATCAAGCGTGCTGTCATTTCTCTGCTCCAAAGTCCTACGAAACAGGCCACCGAGGTACATTGTTTTTTATACGCATTTGCCAATAACGTACACCGATAGCTTGTCATCTGTTCCAGGCAAAAAACTAGGGTTTCTTATCATTCTAGCGTTGCACTGAGTTGAGTACGAGTATTGATAGACTCAATACTTATCTATTTACGGGTCAAAACTGAAACAAAAGGCATAAGTTATCTTAGAGACTTAAAACGTAAAACTATGCATACGTGGAAGCTAGTACAGGAGTTCCTGCACGGACATTCTCGGGTTGAGCATACTCGGGCCGGGAAGCCCATGGTCTTGTGCCGAAGTCTGTACACGAATTCCTGCCCAGGCATTCTCGAATCGAGCAAGTCGCGAATCCATAAGATTTCCCCTTACCAAAAATCGCTCAACGCGATTAAAAAAGTTTTTACTTCAAAACAAAATGGGAATAATAATTGGGAATGTGAAACTGGAACTCAAGAAATAATGATCACTAAAATTGAACATTTGCGAGATAAACTAAGAAGTAGACAAAGAGTAGAGTAAATAGACTGGTGAAGTATTAGACCAATTAGAAGTTTTTACCTACAACTATACATGATACATGTCTCCAATTATACGTCTACATCAATATTTTTTGTCCACAGACTGATATCTTCGGCATTTGCCCAACGGAAGTATCATCCTCGGAAGAAGGTGGGGCTGTCCTACTACACCGCTCGAGAGACCTATCACGGTGCGGTATGAGGGAACAGGGTAGACACGACTTGTACACCGGAGTCTTCGATCCGCAAGCAGTGAGTATACATTCTGAATCGATTTTAATGACCGTTGTAATTTTAATAAGTTGAGGTAGAAATTGCAATTGAGTTTAATTTACTTTTTCGCTTCAGGAAATCAAGAACACTCAAGTACTTCAATCTGTATTGAACGTGGAATCCAAAGTCAAGAATGGAGTACCAGAGAAGGTCTCAGCCACTGAGGAGTACTTGTACAAACCATTCTCCGTCGGTCAGAATGGAGCTCGGGCTAAAGTACATACCAAATTGACACTTAGCGGCCAATCCAGCGGAACTGATACTGGTAAAAAAAGATTTTACAAATACGCGATCTTCCTAGAGTTCATAACATGTTGGCAATTCTGCGTTTTATCCTACTAGCCAATGGTAAAGAAATCAGTTTTCCAAAAGATACCATAATATATTTGTCATTTTAGAGTCGTTTAGGATTTTGATGCATCTTTGTAGGTGTTTTGTGATAGATGGACTAGATGGCTAATCAGCTGCTGATAGTGGGTTTGGAACCTTATGGAAAAAATAGGATATGGGATTTGTATGTATGGAGTTTGTACAATATTTGTTTTTGGTTTCAGGTAAATTTGCTGAAGTCAGGACCATCATTTTCGAGAACCCTCACGGCGTGAAACTGGAACAAAGCAACCTTCAAACCGCTTCCCAATCCCTTAAGGATACTGCCAAGACCCTGCACAAGGAAGCTAGCTCCAAATCTGCTGGAGAATTCGCACAATTCGTCAGAGTAAGTTCACCATAGTCTATGTAAAGGCACTATAGATAAATTATGCTAAATGTTTGAAAGAATTATTGATAAAGTTAAGAAAAATAGATTTAAGTGTAATGAAGGAAAACGATTTTTAGCATTTTCTAAATACTGTTAATACTGATTTCGATTTCGATGAATCGTTATAATCGTTACAACTTGTTTTATAGATCCTGCGGTTAACAAACAAAGAAGATCTTATTAAACTGTACAGCCAAGCAAAAGGAAACAGTCTTGAAAGGTAAATTATTATTTTAAATATATAACATTTCTGCTATCAAAATCTTAATTAGGATCATAAAAGTTTACAAAGAACTTTTAAGGTAGTTCATTACCTTAAATATTATTGCTTGTCAACAGGAGGGTGTTCTTAGACGGTCTCCTTCGTGCGGGAACAGGCGCTAGCATCGAAACTTCAATTCAGCTCTTGAAGAACAAGGACTTGAATGTTGTAGAACAGAAGTTAGTATTCCTGGCACTTGGTAACGCTAAACAAGTGTCTGATGAAGCCCTGAAAGCAGCAGCTGTAAGTATTTTAAAAGCAGAACATCATATATACAAAAAAAATATAAAACGGTGATAGATATGTTTAACCTTTCCCCTGATTTATATAGTTAATAGATTTCTATTATTTTATTTTCTCGTAAAAACACTGCCCATTTTAATTTCATCACTTCTCAATATTAGAATCCTTACAAATTGAATAATTTTACTACGATACCGAAATCTTGATTATAATATCATAATATAATTTATTTTCATAACTTTAACAAAAAATTAAATAAACAATTACCAAAATATACAAAATTAGACTAAAAGAAAATATATAATTCCTCGCTGTATCGCTAAACTTATTCGTTGAGCGAGAAAACTATCATAATTACTTCAATAACACCGGGGTTTTTTTTATTTTAGAGCCTTCTGGACTTGCCAAATATTCCTAAAGAAGTATTCTTGGGCGTTGGTGCATTGGCTGGAACATACTGCGGAGCTCACCATTGTCACGGCAAGGGATCACAATCACCAGGAATTGCTGCACTTAGTCAGAAACTAGCAGGAAAACTTCATAACTGCAAACCTAAGACTAAAGTAGAGGAAGACTACGTTAGTATTATAATAATTGTTTCTTTCTAATGGCATGAAGTAAAGACTTTTACCTTCTCTTGGGAAATTAAAGATCAAATGAGTCGATTGAGATCCATGATTTAACAAATATGGTAGGTGTAACAAAAATAACCTGTCAATTTGCATGCATAAGTTATTTGGTGAAGTGGAATTTTACTTTATTAAACCTGTAAGGATTCCACGTCGTCGTTACTTAGAACCCATGATATACTCTTTTACAGGTCGTAGCTGCCCTTAAAGGAATCCGAAGCATCCGTCACATCGAAGATAGCCTCATCGACAGATTAGCGCAATGCGTTACTGACAAGAACGTTAAGGCTAGAGTTAAAGTTGCGGCTCTTGAAGCATTCCGCGCTGATCCTTGTACTGCTAAGGTAATTCGTACAGATCTTACAGTGCATTCAAATAACAAATATCAAACATTAATGGTATACAATATATTTAACAATATAAATATTTGTTTTACAGTTGAAGAAAGTGGCAATCGACACCATGAAGAACCGTCAACTGGACTCAGAAATTAGGATCAAGGCCTATCTAGCTGTCATTGACTGCCCGTGTGGAAAGTCAGCTAACGAAATCAAAACCCTTCTTGACTCTGAGCCTGTTCATCAAGGTTAGCAGTCCTAATACAATTTTTTTTACACTATTCAAAAGTCGTACACGTTTGATTTTAAAGCATTTCTTATTCTGGGGTTTTAGAAGATTTAACATTCAATGTTAAACCTTCGAGTTAACATTTTTGAAGTTAATAATTATACCTCATCACCGTCCCACACTAAGACGCACCAATCTTTTCCAGCTCACACAGCCAACACACTCTTAAACAAATGCTCCTATTTCTAACGCATTATATTTTTCTGTAACAGTAAATCGCTTCATTTCGACGTCTCTCCGTCACATTCGTGCATCAGCCAACCCAGACAAGCAGCTCGCTAACCAACATTATGGTCTCATCCGCACACCAAATAATTACGATGTTGATGACAGGTAAATACGGTATCTATTATTGTTTCACTAACCTTCATTAGAAATATTAATTCGCACAGTATGTGTTATTTAGATTGAACTTTTTTAAATTAGATTGTGCTTTTTCCTAGATATGATAAATCTCTTGGCTCCGAGGTTGCTAAAGCATGATGTATTAAATTCTGTTTTTTTTTTAGAAAATATTCTTTCTACCGTGAAGCATCATACGACATAGATGCGCTGGGTATCGGCGGTTCTGTTGAGGAAACAGTGATCTACTCTCAAGACTCGTTCTTACCAAGATCGGCTAGTCTCAATCTCACTGCTGAACTTTTTGGACACAGCCTGAACGTTCTTGAGGTAATCAATAGTACCGAAATTATTTCTGTCCATAACTTTAGCCAAATGACTTAAAATTTCCAATCATCAAAACACTCCAATAATCCAAAAATTTCGAAAGTAAGGAAAGGTCTGTTTTGAGAATATCGGTACTACAAATATTTTGGAATTCAGGGGATGAGATATGGTCCTACTAATCTACACTAGATTACCTTTAATTTTGTTATTTTTTAACCAGGTTGGCGGTCGTCAAGGAAATTTGGATCGCGTGATTGAACACTTCCTCGGTCCTAAAGGTTATTTCAACACTCATTCTCCACAAGAAGTTTATGACACGCTGAGAGAAGAGTTCAAGTCTCTACAATCTGGTTTAAATAGACGAAAGCGTAATATAAAACAAGACATAGATAATTTCGACAAGCAGGTAAGCGCTGCATTAAATAAATTCAAGTATACTGAACAGACACTGAGAAATTGTATAATCCACTTATTTTCTTCATATATGAACGACATGATAATGGACGTAAAGTAAAAGTTATTTTGAACTGACTCTGCATCTACATATTGTCTCAAAAGTGGCACAGTGTGGCAAAGTGGAGGGATTTGTATTTTGCTAATCATCCACATTCATGGACCAACCACCTTCGCTTAAAACCAGGCTGTGGCAAGGTCACATGTCGTCTTTTCTGTTTAAAAAAACTTATTTTTATATTGTAGGTGAAAGAAGAATCTGCACCATACAACAACGAATTGGATCTGGACATCTATGTCAAATTATTTGGCACTGATGCCGTATTCCTTTCTCTTGGTGATGATAAAGGCTTCAACTCTAAGAATGTCATAAATGAAATTATGAAGTATGTCAGCTCTGGAGTCAAATCCGCTAAACACTTCCAGGTATTTTTTTATTCCTACTTAAATGTATGTAATCGAGGTATAGCTTGGATATTCAAAGTGAATTATAAAAGTTAAATCAAATATCAGTGTAGATACAGATTTATTTCTCATTTACAGCAAGAACTTCAGGGACATATTCTGTTCTTGGATGCAGAACTGGCTTATCCTACTTCTACTGGCTTCGCTTTAAAACTTGATCTCATTGGAGCTGCTACTGGTCGCCTGGAGGCTTCCACGAATGTAGATCTCGAGCAAATATACCGTGACACGAAGAACGCTAAAGTTGATATCAAGCTTATCCCCAGCACTGATATTGAAGTAGCTGGTCTGTTCTTAATCGACGCGGACGCTGTAGCTACAGGTCTTAAAGTAGTCTCCAACTTACACTCCTCGACTGGTGGACACTTCATCGCTAAAATATTAGAAAACGGCCAAGGAATTGATATACAATTTGGTCTTCCTGTTGAAAAGCAAGAAATTATCACGGCGTCAAATGAACTAGTGTACGTTACAAGAGAGAAAGGTCAAAAAGAAAAGATTGTACCCTTAAAATTCGAGACTGATAAGAAGGATTACACTGGATGCTTTGACCAGCTTTCTGGAATTATTGGATTGACATTGTGTTGTGAAATGAGCCTACCATTCTCTGTGTCTGGTAAGATATGTTTTATATTATACTCATTAAATATTTTATATTTAAAAACCTAACTTATATACTAGTTAATGCTGTATAAAGTTATATTATCTATATCATATTGAATTAAAGATTAGATAAAAGGAAATATTGTACAGAGTTTATTAGTAAGTAACGGGCTTCGTGTTAAATCTTTATGTATTTTTACATTCATAATCATACCCTGTAACCCAGATAGAAGGCCAGTTGCTATGACTCTGATTTGAGTCGTGGTCGACAGTGGTCGTGAGAGATTCGATTGTTCTTAATTCAACCCTGAGTTAAGATAAAATATATAACATTGTGCACACCTTCATTTTACCCAAAATTAATGATAAATAATATTGTTGTTTCATTTAC
Organism: Nemapogon koenigi; assembly: GCA_963924495.1. Lineage (NCBI taxonomy): Eukaryota > Metazoa > Arthropoda > Insecta > Lepidoptera > Tineidae > Nemapogon > Nemapogon koenigi. The sequence goes on along the minus strand of OZ004654.1, from coordinate 7,976,601 downwards.
AGGCCATGAAGTTCAGTCATCAATGCAGAAATTCATTGCGCTTTACCCACTAACCGGCCCCGCTAAACTTAAATTAGTTTTAGAGAAAGGTGATCTTAGTGGTTACCATATCAAATATTTGATGCACAAGAGTGATAGTAAACGAGGATTTGAAATGTTATTCGAAGTCGAAGGTAATTAATATATAATTATGTCATCAATTATTATGTTTGTAGTTTTTGACATATAATAATTTCAATATATATGTAAAGATAGTTAGACTGCAAACTTATTTAATCAATTTATAATTTTAGGTGGTCCTCGCTCTAAGACTGCGATTAAGGGTGAAATTATAGACACACGAGAAGAGAAAACAATTCTATTTGCTTTAGAATCACCCATCAAGACTATTGAAGGCCAACTTTCACTAATAACAAAGCCCACTGAATATGTAGCACTAGCCAAAGGAAAATATGACCAAGAAGAATATTTTGGAAAAGTTGGCGTATCTGTTCAAACTAGCGGACAGCGCTCTGTCTACCGACCGACCATAGAATATAAAATGCCTGGTACTGACAAGAAATCTGTCAAAATAGACGGACAAATTATTCAAGAAGGTACTGGTCGCGCGGGTAAATTTAATTTCAACGGGGTAAAGATTAACCTACCGAGCAGCAATGAAGTTGTAGATATTAATGGACAAATAATTATGGACCCCTTATCACTAGAAATGAAAGCAAAGAAGGGTGAACACAATGCAGTTATTAAAGCAAATTATAATGGTAAAGATATCGGTGTATTGTTCACAAACACACTGAACCCAAATGTCAATTTCAAATTCAATGGAAAATTCGACAATGTCCAATATGAACATGTAAGTGTAAAAATAACTTTCTGCATGATCTTTGATTATTTGAATAAAAGAACGCTTCTTAATATATAAATTCTCACATGGGCTTATTTAGCTCCATAATTCTTCATAATTCATAATAGTACATTATGATAAGTTGCAAATTACAATCGAGGTGAAGATTTGAAATGATAATCGAAACAACGACTTTTTTCAATATATTTGTAAGGGAAAAAATTATAAATATTTATTCTCCAATAATATTATAATGGTGGGCTGTATGAACAAACGCGCGCTATAGGCACACTTTATAAATTATATTTTAATAATCTGTTAATTATTTTTCGAAAACAATTTCATTTTTTGTTCGAAATTAAAACTTTTCTTTTTTATATAATGCATAATAAACTGTAAAGTAAAAAGAACTAGTGCGATAATAATTAATTAATAATCACTCTATACTAATGATATAGATAAGAGCCACTTCAGTCACTTTACTTTCGAGCCCGCTCTCTACAGTATAATTATGTGCTATTACTTGTATATACATGTATATATTGTTATGTTTAATAGAAAAGCTGGTTACCACTTATATGCATGTTAAGAGACGAGTACTACTATGAGTCAATACTCATTATTGAAATCGGTTACTATTAGTGAAATCACTACTGAACTCCCTCTAATCGATGCATGTGTACACAGACGTGGATCTTGATGGATCTAGAAGATTCTACTCTGGATTAGGAAGTTTTATCACTTCAAAAAGTTACCACTGTCTCTTATCAAGAAAACATTATTTTTTCAGTACATAAACGAAATTGATATATTTTATGGTGGAGACTTGAAGTCTGATGTGCAACGTATCACATTATCACAGTTCATGAAGATGGACAGACAAACAGGCAATGTTATCACCAAGAATAAGTTATCCATTCCTATCTTCCCAATCTTACTCAAAGTCGATACTAATATTGACTATTCCAGTATAGAAGTAGAGGCTGAAGCCAAATATTTTGACAAATCTGGTAAAATTGACTTGAAAGCTAGAAAACAAGAGTCTGGAGATTATAGCGCTAAACTTGAAGCTCAAGTTCTTGATAATGGCGTGGAAATCTTTGCCAAAAGACACGTAGAAAATGAGTTCAAGTCAAACTTCGAAAATTACATCGCCATTAAAAACTTTGGCAGATATGAATTATCAGGGATCGTAGATCACAAAACAAAATCTAATGATCTTAACATTGGTGCTAATGGACATCTTAAATTGAGAACGGGAAAACAACAGCAAGACATTAAGTAAGTATTTAATTTTTTAAATAATGCTTTTATAAATGCTTATTATTATTTTATTCAAAACACACGTAATATGAAAATTAAAACATATATTGTATTTAAGATTTGACTTTGGACTGCAAAATAATCCTAATGCTCATTCGTCGCATCTCAAACTGAACACTGATAAAGAGTTGGTGAACTATATTTTGAAGATAAACCGAGGTGCCAATCCTAATGGTGAATTTAAAATTACACTTATTGACGAAATCACAGCCAGCGGACAATACAAAGTAACTGATAATGATGGAAAAGGAAATGGCGGATTCATTGTACACTTCAAAAAGGTAACTAACAATAATATAATTTGACCCTCCTTTTTCTATTTCGAAATCATTATATTACTTAAAAACCATTTCTTGCTTCAGGTTGATCGAAAATACAAAGGAGATGTGAAATTCGTAGCCAAGGAACCTGTATTTAATGCCGATGTTGATATATTCTTGAATTTCGGAAAGGACAACAATGACAAGATTCAGTTCAGTACCAACAACAAGAGGACAGAGAAACTTCTGGACACCAAGTAACTTGATATATTTTATACATACCTTACCCCTTCAATTCAATATTTGCTCTCATATCATTCTCCTACTGGTACATATCTCCCTAGTTTCGTCTTTATTCCCAGTTCCCCTCAGCATTAAATGTAGCTTCAATAGATTTCCGTTCCGACTTCCATCGTGGATTTTTTTAAATATGAAAACATAACCCTTTCTCCTTAACCACTGTATTTCACGAAACAATAACTTTATTTTAATAAAAATTGAACAACGTCCATCTTGAATAAAGTAACGTACTATAATGTAAACAAAAGTCAAACTATTTTTCAAATCTGGACAGATTTTACTTCTTATATACAAACACATACTCCCTCTCTCTCTCTCTCTCTCTCTCTCTCTCGCTATTAATAATTATTAGTATATAGAATACTGTGGAGATTTTTAGATTTCAGTTTAAGAAGACAGTTATTTTACAGAAACCATCTCGTATACGGTGGAAAGAAGACTGAAGTCAATGTTAAGGCTGAAGGTGAAGTTGACGCTAAGAGTCACGTCTTAGCTGAACTCGTGTTGCCTACTGAACGAGTACTTAGTCTTAAATTTGATAAAAATATTCAAGACAAAGACAAGGTAAAATTTGTACTCTAAATATTACTGCTATTAAATATTAAAGCTTTTAAATACCTTCGCAAAAAAATATATAGTTAGATGATGTCATTCAGTGACTTAATAAATATTTGGATGTTTTTCAAGTTAAAATAACTTTTTAGGAATTGCACAGCACCGCTGAAATTGAAATCGGAGACGCTCCAAAACGCAATGCTCAAGGTTCCAAAATAACGTACAAAGGCAAATACGACTTTGATGAAAGCAAGAACTTCGTCAATTATGAAGGTGAATTCGGAATAAATTTGAAGGGAGAAAAAGATTTGGTTCAGACCATTTTACTGAAGAACGGTCCCACGTCAGACAAGAATTATAAGGCTGAGTATAAGGTATGATGGTTACATGACTATAAAGAATTAATGTCGCCATGTAATTAAGAAATGTACGTTAATGTCATAGTTATAAGAATTTGCTCTCTTTTGGTTTTCTGTAAGTAGAGATATCATAATAGAGGCGACAAGTCGTACTCTCGTATTCTACATCGCACTATAAATTAAATTGAATAGAATAATAATACAACTTTTCAACGAGAATTTGCATTTCTTTATATGATTTTCGAAATATATTCTAATAGTAATTGTATATATATGTATATATAAAATATATAAATAAAAATAGTAATTTGATATATTTCAGTATGAATTAAAGGGCAAGTGGATGGAAGCACCTCTGACGTCATCTGGGTACATTGATTATGAAGATGAGGATTTAAGTTCCCTGATTAATGGTAAAGCTAAGTACTTGTTGAAACTCAACTATGGAGATAAGCTCAACTTTAATTGGGACGGAAAATACGATATTGTTCTTTTAAACGAAGGTGACAAAAAGTAAGTTAAAATGTACTCAATTTTAATTTGTTGACATCTTTATGTTTTCTGAAAAGTACATAGAATATGACTCTCAAAATTCAATCTTGTAAATACATAAAGAAATCTATATTATACTAGCGGACCCGGCAGCCGTTGTCCAGCCCAAACGTTGACTTGCTTGCACTACTCCTACCCCTACCCCTACCCCTACCCCTACCCCTACCCCCACCCCTACCCCTACCCCCACCCCTACCCCTACCCCTACCCCTACCCGTACCCCTACCCCTACCCCTACCCCTACCCCTACCCCTACCCCTACCCCTACCCCTACCCCTACCCCCACCCCTACCCTTATCACTTAGGGGTTTGAAAAATAGATAGTAGCCGATTCTCAGACTTACTGAATATGTATACAAAATTTCATAAGGATCGGTCAAGCCGTTTCGGAGGAGTATGGGAACGAACATTGTTACAGGAGAATTTTATATATTAGATAAAAATCAATGCCACTTTTTGTTGTAATTTTATAACTCAAGAACGGGCTCACCTATCCAAACCAAATGTATAGGTTTTGTTCGGACTATTTAGTAGATGATTTATGTGAAGTTTGCACAAAATCGGTCGAGCGGTTCTTCATTTATCACACTTTTTGTAACAACTGAATTCAATAAATGGCGGATCGTTTTGTTAATGGCGATTTTGCTGTCAAATTGAAACTTTTTTCAGATAGGGATTGTGCTGTCAAATAGCTAAAATTATAAATTTTATTATAAATGTGAATATGTGGCGTCATCTTGATTTTTGCATTATGTATTAAAATGTAATTGCAAACGTCAATAGATGGCGCTGTATTATACTTTTCTTAATATATAAAAGAAAGTCGTGTTAGTTACACGATTTATAACTCAAGAACGGCTGTACCGATTTGGCTGAAAATTGGTGGGGAGGTAGCTTAGAGCCAGGAGACGGACATAGGAGCGGTAGCGGTAGCGGTAGCGGTAGCGGTAGCGGTAGCGGTAGCGGTAGCGGTAGCGGTAGCGGTAGCGGTAGCGGTAGCGGTAGCGGTAGCGGTAGCGGTAGCGGTAGCGGTAGCGGTAGCGGTAGCGGTAGCGGTAGCGGTAGCGGTAGCGGCAGCGGTAGCGGCAGCGGTAGCGGCAGCGGTAGCGGTAGTGGTAGTGGTAGTTGTTTTCCACGGACGAAGGAAATATAGCAGGCAAGCCAACGTTTGGGCAGGACAACGTCTGCCGGGCCCGCTAGTTGTAATATTATTATTAAAGCCACATCCCTAATAAGGAAATTCTTAAAATCTTATAACGTGCTTTTTATATCCAGGTACCAGGAAGACTTCATTATTACCCTCCGTCTCCCCTTCGAGAATATGAATAAAGACATAAAGTTCACGTCCAATGTTCTATTCTTACTGCCTGAAAACAAGGATGTGTTACTTGACGTAAGTAATCATTTTTTTTTTATTTTTACCCCACCAGAAATATTTTTGGGCAAAGTCAACTATGGGGGAAGTAATGCAATTCCAAAATTACTTACATTCCATTAACGTACGTGTTTTCATTTACAGTATAGTGTAAGCCAAGCAGCACAATATAATGGTCAGGAATATAAAGTAGATGCCAGCGGCAAAGTAGGAAAGAGAGAAGGATTTAACAAAATTAAAGTGTTCATACCTCACGAAGAACCTTTCAGTTTGGACACCTCATACAAAACTTCAAATGAAGGTACATTGAATTTGCCACTAATAAACAGTGCTAAATTAAAAAAAATAAGCTCTCGTATTCTAGTTGTGTATACTTTTATTTATTTATTATCTTTACCAGGTGAAACGAAAAAGGGTCAAATTGATGTCAAGACCAATTATGGTAAAGGAAAGAGTGCTAACGTATACGTATCTGGATCTGCCCTGCCCAATAGGGAGTACACCCTCGATGTGAAAGCTCAGGCCCCACAAGCTGAGAAACTGAAGAAGTTGGCATTTACAGTGCATACAAAGGTAATCTTTAAAATATTTGTATTACATTTTTATTATAATGACAGTGAGATTATAGTCTGCAAATAGTGTTCAAAGATTTTGATTAAATCTACACTGGTATAAATTTCTAAAAAATCGATGACTACCTTTTTATAACGAACTAATTTTCTACACGTCCGTGAAATTATCTGAATTGTGAAAAATTACATCCTACGTTAATATTCGGTTGAATAGTTCCAGAGATTGCCCCAAACACAATAAACTTAACCTCTTTATAATAATTAGTATATATGAACAATGAGTAACCTTCAGGAAATTTGTTTTGCAGAACCCCAGCCCAGACACATATTCCGTGAACAGCGTTGTGGACGTGGACGGACAATCGGTTCGAGGTGATCTCTTAGTGGGATACTCCGGTACTAACAGAGTCGTTGATCTGAAATACAATCTACCTAACTCGAAACCAGCTAGGTAAGCTACCCACTAATTCTAAAATCTCCAAAATATCAAATCTTTTCTCATTGATTTTATGAAATAGTAGCTGTTGCTCTTCTGGGATAATAAATAACGTTTATAGTATAATTTTATTGAGATCATTATTTTACTTGGTAACATAAACATTTGTTCAAATATTGATTAAATAAATTCAGTGATTTTTTTAAATTAATTGTAAAAAATAACTCTTCTCTAGATTAGCAAGTCAATGTTGAATAAGAAATCAAAGTTAATGATAAAAATAAACTTTGAAAACCTGTTTTGTATTACAGACTATACATTAAGAACACAAACGTAGCAAACAACCACGTGTCAGCCGAACTTAAAGTTGTTAACATCAGAGACGTAAACATCGATGCCACAGCTGAAGGTATTAAGGAAGATGAAAAACTCAGTTTCGACCTTGGTGTAAACAGCGCGAACTTCAATCTCAAGAATTATAAATTGAAAGCAGCTTCTACTGGAGATACCGGTAGCGGCAAGAGATTAGAATTAAACATTGAAAACGATGGCAAAAATGTTTTGAGTGGCAGGTAAGCCATTTATTTATTTGTCAATGCACACTGTTACTTCTATAACATGTTTTGTAAATTGTATAATATCAGCAACAAACATATTAACTGAAAAGTATTATGTGATACCGAAACAATATTATGAGATGCCTGTTATCATAGGTACTCAGACAATAGTTTCATCAACAGTAGTAGTTATTAGCCGCTGGATTTTTATAGCTATCATATTGGTTAGGACACTATCTGCTACTTGAGAATAATATAAAATAATGTTTGTCTTTTTGCAGTACATCATTCATTTCTAAACAAGAAGGCCCCAAGACAATCATCGAAGGATCCGGATCAGTTAAAGTAGAGAACCAACAGAAGTCCGCCACGTTCAAATACATCCGCACCATTCTTACAGAGGGCAATGAACAGGGAGTTGAGGTTGGTATTGTTTGGAAAGTTCACACTGTAAATGAGATCTAGAACACAATCTAGTCAAAAGTTAAGATGAAAGTTAAACCTGAAAATGGATTTCTCTAATGTTACGATTTAATCGTTAGAGCCATTATTAGAGAATGGGGTTAATAATGGCTGCTTTGTCTTATGGACTCGAATTTGAATTGAATTGATACCTGGGACTTTCGGTTACAAGCCCAGTTCTATGACCATTAGTGAAACCCTTACTATTACCGTCTGAACCATGTTTCCCTGGGCATAGTTTAAAATGTTTCCTTTTTGCAGGCATTCATGAACTTGGCGATTGGTGAACGTAGCTATGTATTCGAATCCAGACAAACAAACTTGGAGTTCAAGACCGCGTACGTTTACTGCGAGGAAAAGAAGCAGTGTGCCCATGCTGAATTTAACTCTAAAGTTCAGAATTCAAATGGTAATCCTTAATCCTTAGTTATCATGCATCATTTACATCCCTATACTGCGAATATCAGCCTTGGATCTCTCTTTTATTTGTTAGTATGTGTGTGTAATGATGATAGGCCTATCGTCTGCATGTACAAAATAACACATCTTGTTGCCTCTTATGACGTCCGCGTAAAGTGTAAGTGTAAAGCTAACATTTTATTTATTTTCAGAACTATTCCAGCACACAGTCAACATACTCCTTGATTTACGTAAACTTGGTATAGACCCCGAGTTTGGTCTGTTATGGAAGAATGAGCTGACTAAAGAGTACCGCTTGATGTCCACTCTGAATGTGCACCTCAACCAGGCCGACAGAAAATATCACCTGCATGTTTACAATAAGCCTAGGACTGGAGGTAGGTCATTTTATTCTCTCTTCAACATAGAAACAATTTAAACCCATTCATCCATTTGATGATATTTACATAGCCGTTAATTTTTTCCCAGGACACATAGGCTATGAGTCCGGAGTGACGATGGAGCTACCGAAACGTACGATAGGCGTAGAGAGCGTATTCACAGCTGGAAGTAAAAATCTACCATTCCCTTTGAACGCTGAAGTCACTGCGTACTTAGATAAGAACAAACCCAACCAGAAACTTTCTGCGAAACTGAACATGGACCTTGTGGGCGATAACAGACAGCATACGTTTAAGACTGATGTTAAATTCCATCATCCTAAAATACCTCAGGTAAGATTTAGCTGATACTAGCATTTTATATCATATAAGTTTATCAGGGTACCCAGTGGAAAACACGTACTTGTCCCTCAATTCGTCTATGACATTGATGAACCTACCTAACGAGTGACCAGTTAGTTCTATGGATATAAATAACTTTTTAATCATCAGTTCGAATGCTAAGTCATGTACTTCCATCACTATTGGCATCAATTAACTATGCCACACCACAGCCTATCCATTTCCAGACTAATTTTAATTGTTCTATGGTTGTGGGTAATGGATTAATGGGTAATACTTCCAATATTCAGGGGATATGAATGATCAAGTAGACCTTATAATTTCTAGAAATGAGTAACCCATAATAAATATTGTTTATGTTATTTTCAGGATGCCGGTTTCCATGTACAAGGAACTTTACGGCATGAATCATACGATAACTTCATGTTTGAAGGAGTCGCTGCCATCGCACAGGCAAGTAACAATGAAACTAAATATCTATATACCAAATACTTTCGCTATTAATTACAACCTAACGATTAAAAAAATATATGTGCACAATATTTAACCTATTTTTTACTTTCAGGAAGGACAATCTAAGGTCGTACTTGACGTCAAACCAAACCATCTGAAATTCTTAGTAAGTAACAATTTGCAGCGTGTCAATAGTTCTTATGTTTTTTGATCACAGAATAAATCAAAAAATAATGGCTGCATACATCATTTACAAACCAATATAAAACTAACATGTAACGCTTAATTTGCAGGTACAAACACCAATTGTGAAAGTAATCGATGCTGAAGGATCCGTCACCTTAAAAGAGAACCTGCAAGAAGGTGATTTTAAATTCAGCTTGCTAGAAGGAAAACCAGTTCAGATGCGCGCTGTCGCTAAAGACTACCAATATTTCGAGTTCACCACTGGATACACAGGTAAAAATACTAACAATTCAATGTACTAATTAAATTATTTCTATATCATTTGTATCATCAGTACAACTCAGTGCCAATTGTATCGTCTTTGATGAATTGTATCCTAGTTTGGATCCAAAAGCAATATTTAATGTGTAAATAATAACACCCACAGAGGACGCCCAACGTAAACTATCCATCATCGGCCACATTGAGGTTGATAAGCGAATAGATATTTCTGCTGATATCGTGCTGCCTGGAGCTAAGAAGAATATTGGTCATGCTGCTTTGTTCGTTAAAGACGATCTACTCAAGACTGACTACGGCGCGTCTAAGGAAAACTTTGACTACTTTACGGTGAGTGTTTAGAGTGTGAGAGACCACTGAACACTGTTGGTATAATTTTGATGTGAAACATCTATACGCGCGTTAGACTAGAGTAAAACCAAGACATCTCAAAATTCAGGAGACGCTTGGTTTTGGCCTACGACGCCTGTGCCTAGGGCTGTGCGCAGGCAGAGGGGATAACGTATTGGCACGAGGCAGGACCAAGCGTCTCACACTTAGGAGACGCTTGATGTTGGCCTACCCTGCGTGCGTCTGGTCGTGTAGGTATTTCTTTGTCTAACAAAATATATACCTACTAATTTTGATCTACCGGGTTTCCCCTGACGCACTCTTCTTTTTTTGGTACCAAATAATTTGGCATTTCTTATAAACCTAGAAAATATAATATAAAAGATTTAACCTGGATCTTTATTTACTATTTTGTAAATTCTAATTCAGCCAATATTATTTTGTACAGAAAGCGCTTTACACTGATATTGAAAAATTACAAGAACGCGTGAAGAAATTGGCAGACAATACTCAAATTGAGATGAAGAAGCGCCTCGATCGCTACAAGAACAATTTGAAGAAGGTCGAAGAAGAATACGTGAAGGAGCTGGAGTCTCTTAAACATGAACTTGTCAACGATGAGACCCTACAACAAATTGATAAGGCTGTGTAAGTTTTATTTTTAGATTGCGCGAAACTGTTTAGATTTATCTACGCCAGATTGTTGCCAAGTAGTCTTTCTAGTAGATGTTAGATAGCACGTCAGAAAATTGATTTCGCCGAACCTTTCTAAGTTAAAATAAACTTACTGGAATATTCATCATGGAAATTGTACATCAGTCTTCTAGACTGCGAGTATAAAGTTACTTGTTCAATTATACTATTAAGCTTAGAATAGTAATAATTTCAACTAAGTTATAAAATCAAGCATGTTGGATTTATGGTTGGGTCATTTTGTGATTATACTTCAGTTTTCTAGTATGAATATAACAACCGTAGAAATCTAATACAATGATATTTTTCTTTTGTAGGCACAGCATAGTACATTTCTTTGCAACCATCATTGAAGACATTGCTAAAGTCACTGGTACCCTGGCTTCCACCATCAACAAAGCTATACTTGAAACTTGGGAAAAGGTTTACGAGGTTTATGAGAAACAGGTAATTAATTTCTAAAGCCTTCTCTGGCTTAAATAATTCAAATATTGTAAACAAGCACTCTGATCTCAAGTCTAACAACTACGCTATGGATGACGGCCTAATTTGATTCAATATTTCAGCTCAAACCCGAACTCCAAAAGACCTATGACGCTCTAGTGCCCATCATCCGCTCTTACACTGATGCTGTAATTGATGTTATGGCGTACTTGGCTGCGTTAGTGACAGATTTTGTGGAGAAGCATAAGCCAGAACTTAAGGAGCTGATAGACGCGTTAACTGGAATATTCAAGAGTAATTTATTATTTTCTATTGCTTCTGTTTTTATTTGGAAATTTAATGTTGAATAAAGTTCTCTGTAAACCGAAATTCAAAGATCCAGTGGTTCTCCAGTTATAAGTGATTCCCGCATGTTTGCAAATAATGTCGCCAATATAGGTAGATACTAATGACTAACCATGAACTAAAGTTTCAATGAACTTCTTATCTTTCTCTACATTGCATTACTCTTCATTTTAGATTTTACTGGAATCTTTCTGATGCCATAATATTTTTAAATTGCTCCATTGATTTTCAGGTCTGACCCGATTGATCATCGAAAAATTGAAGGAGTTCCGTTTGATGTCAACCACCATCATCAAGGACTTGATCGAGGAAATTAAGCAGATGCCTGCTTTAACGATGATTAAGGAGAAGGTACTGTTTGACACTGACTAATTTTCACCACGTTTCAATAAAGAAATTTCCAAAAATATACAGCTGAAACATGAACGTTTCGACGTTTGCTAAGATTATGAATATTTCATGTATCTACAACGACTAATTATTTGCAATATTTTCAGATTGCCGAGTTAGTGGTCCCTGAAAGATTGGTAGAGTTGGTAAATGAAATCTACGAATACGTTAAACTATCCTTGCCTACAAGCGAATCCAAACAACTTGGTGAAGCCATCGTCAAATACATTGAAAAGGTAAGTAACTATATGAAATTATTTTAGATTTATGATCCCTGTGTATGTCACGACTTTTACTCCTTATTATGATTATCCAGAGGCACTAATAACAAAATACAATGTCAACAAGTAGATATTAAGTGCTATCTGAAACGGGAATATTATATTAAAGCACTTAGATTTGGGTTCGAATAAAGATTGAACCATAACTCTTCAGGTTACAACTCCAACTTATAAACTATATTTGCTTTTTAAACTCTCGTAAGCAGCCTTGCAAAAGAGTGGACTCCAGAATAATACTTATATCATACATTTTTTCCCAGAAAATCCGAAACGAAAAAGTCAACGAGGAAGCTGAACTGAGAGCGATCGCGGAGAAGGCGGCCGTTGCTTTCTCTTCTATTCTGGACTTCATCAAACAACAACTCAGCAGCCTCGGTGTCCCTGCTATACTCAATTTGAACTTTGTAAGTTTATTTATAGGTACATATAAGCATGCCTTATGGCTCCCGGAACAATGATAACGTTCTCAGAAACAAATCTTCTGCATTTAGCTCCTACTTAGAGAGATAAAGAGTAATGCATGACACAATATTTTTTTATGAAAGCACAAATCACATTTACTATACTAATGGTATAGTGTTACAGGAATCATACTCATATTTTTATTTTACAGATACCTTCATTCTCGAGCTCAGGACAAAGCTGGCCGACACTTGGAGGATCAGCATCATTCAGTATCTTGAACCAAGTCCTAACCGGTGACATACCAAACCCGTTGGCTTACATCAAATCTTACAGACCACGAAGCTTTAACCCATTGGAAGAAATTCCAGCTAAACGTGAGTATTTTTCTTTGAGTCTAATATCTAGTCGTGTGATGTAATTTAATAAATCCGCATTTTTTCACACCAAAACCGTTAACCACATTCATGTCATCTAACACTGATCAACGATATTTTTTTACAGTGCGTGCCGTTGTCGTGAATGGTCAACATATATTCACATTCGACGGTTCTCATGTCACCTTCCCTGGTAACTGCCGCTATGTGTTGGCCCATGACCATGTGGATAGAAACTTCACGCTGGTCATCGAGCTGAAGGGAGGACTGCCTAAGGCTATTGCTATTGAAGACAAGTCTGGAACTATTGTGGAAGTCAAGGAGAATGGACAGGTAAGATTCCACCTTAGTGTTCTAGAATTCTGACCATTTGATCATGTGATTCTTTGAACTTATGCATCAACTTGAATGAGTGTCCATGAACAGAAGGATAGATAATATAATTTTGCATATTTCTAGTTAACGGTGAATGGCGCTAACCATGGATTCCCATCTCTTGGAAAAGACGTGACTGCACTAAGAAGGACAAACGGTCACGTTAAGATTACATCCACACATGGTCTGACCGTCGAATGCAGTTCCAAACTTACTGTGAGTGTTTTTTAATTAAATAGATATTGTTTGTTATTCTACCTAATAAAAAAACTGTCTCGTGTTTTAAAAAAATGTATTCAAAATTTGAGTCCAAATCAATAGTCTCTCTGTATATGACTTAACTAAATGAATTGGTGTACTTCTCTCATCAGGTTTGCTACGTCGAGGTTTCTGGATTCTACCTGGGCAAACTGAGAGGTCTGCTCGGAGATGGAAACAACGAGCCTTACGATGACTTCAAATTACCCAATGGAAAGGTATGGTATTTTTGTTGTTGTAGTTTAGTGTTTTTCACGTGAAACTGATAACCGTAGTTAAATCAGGGTGAGACTGAAACTTGATCTAAACTCACTAGATTATATACGGCTTTAAAAAAAAAGAAGGAGGAATGCTTTTTTTAATCTTCCACAGTTTTTAGTAAGTTAATTTAGATTTTAGACAAACATAAATGTAGATTCTCCAACATCACTTAGGGCTTTAAACAGATAGAACTAAACTAATAATCCACTTCTTTTACTAGATCGTGACATCGCCAGCTGAATTTGGTCATGCATACCGATTGACAGGAAGCTGTCCCCAAGTCAAGTTACCAGAACACTCGCATCACCAAACGCACGCTGCCTTACCTGCGGAATGTGAGGAAGTCTTCGGTTCATCTTCGCCTCTGTGGCCACTATCTATGCTTTTGAATGTCGCTCCGTTCAGGTAAGATACTTATGGTTTGATAATAGCTTTTTCAATAGAAACATTGAACACATCTAAAACCCTCCCATTACCGTTTCTATACCTTACAGTATTTATAAATTACTAGCATTCCGCCCCCGGCTTCGCCCGTGGACATTTACGAATATCTAATTGTAGCTGACCGAAATGAATAATATTCGATCTCTTTGTCTGTATAAAGAGTTCCTTTTTAAGAAGATTTTTTGACACATTCTTTACTTTATATTTGATAGCTGTTTCCCACGACTTCTAATTTCAAAATGTTGGCAAACATATACACTTCATACACTGCCCACCCCGTTCCCGTCGTCATGCCGTGATAATAAAAAGTATCCTATGTTACTTCTAATACCTCCAAGAATATATGTGCAAAATTTCATGATGATCGGTTAAGTAGTTTTTGCGTGAAAGCGTAACAAACAAACTTACATTCGCATTTATATTAATATATATAGGTATAGAGCGATAGGTAAGACCTTAGAGTCCATTATTAATCCATATATCGTTATATGATAAATAAATAAATAAATAAGACCTACACCTAATTCCTAAGTGTAACACTTTGGAATGCGACTCGGCAATTCAGTAGTTCTGTTTTGCCATATTTAGCCAAAATCCCAGTAGTGTTTCTTTAATTGCTCATTTTCCGCTCGTTTTCCATCTCTCCACTTTCTATGATCAGCTCAATATGATCTCCATTTTTATCTACAGACAAGCTTGCATCCACGCTGTAGCTGGTAACAAGGCTCACGCTCAACAAGAGGCCTGCAATATAGCTAAAGGCTACGCCGTTTTAGCCACGACTGGTTTACTACCAGCTTTGATGCCACCAATCTGCGTCCAATGTTCTGATGCGGATGGACCCAAAAAGATTGCTGATGAATATAAACTGACTCTGCCTGCGAAGCAAGCAGATGTTATCGTTGTTGTTGAAACTACAGTTGTAAGTACCAATTATTTGTCACACTATTTCAATGAACACCTGACTCTCTCAGGGGATGAAAGTTGAGGTTCCAGTACTGCTTACGGCATTATTTTCTCTAAATATGAAAATAACACTATACCTACTCCAGTATTCCAGACTAAATATTCCAGGATTCAATGAGTTGGTCCTTGTCCTTGAACGCAAGGAGAATTATTAAGCTATTGCATAGCTTCTATCGCGGGCCTTGAGCGCGGGGACCGAATCCAGAAATTCCGTAACGAAAAAACCTCACGCTCCCCACTCCGACGGGCAAGGAGGTGTGGCTTGAAGGCCGTGCATCGTCTAACGTCGTTTCAGTTCGGCAGTCTTCGACACGGCGTTGTGTGCGTGCGATTAGACGTATTGTACGACTCTACGAAACTCGCACGAATCGAGACGAGCTGCTCCGAAATCGGACGAATACATAAGCAGCTGTTTATGAGAAATAATAGAAAAAAATGTTTTCTTATCGGTCACCACGCTCAAAAAGTGTAACTTGAATTAATATCAAAGAAAAAGCAATACTGCACGAATAAAATAAATAAATAAAATTATAATTGCATAAGTTGATACAAAATGCTATGCAATAGCTTTACCGCGGCAGTCCCCGAGTGCCACACGTCTTTTTTTTTTATAGAGAAGACCTCATGTGACCTTGCCACCGCCTGTTCTTGAGGAATGCAAGCGACTAGATGAACAGGGTTCACAGTTTTTGCCTACCCCAATGTGATACAAATGTGAATATATTTATGAATGTATGTATTACTTTCAGGGAAATTCCAAAACATACAAAGATCTGGTCGTGCCCGTGGTATCTCAAATTGTGGACTCTCTCAAACAGAAACACATTGATGACATCAAAGTCCACTTAGTTGGTATTTCTGTTGAATTAGCGGAACCGATATTGTTCGACATTGAGAACGGTATGTGTTTTATAATATACTATCTTACCGTCCCCGGCTTCGCCCGTGGTTATTTCGAATACAATAGTCCTATGAAGGACTACTTCAGAAACTTCCATAAATATGCATGTATAGTTTTTTGAGATAATTCCACCTACATTAACTTCCCAAAAAATTTTGGACCTAAATTATGTAGGTACATTTTCTTCCAACCAACCTATTTCTGTACTATAGCAAATTATTTTGAAGACTTACCTAGTTCAGATCCCAGTCCAGATAGGTATTTTTTAACATTTCCCTCGAATCGTGGATGTTTTATATGTATTTAAATGCTCCTTCACCTGTGAAGATTCTTGCCATTTGTTTTCCACAAATGACACAACTGGTGTTAATATATTTTAAACGTTCAAAGCACATAGCACAAATTTATAAAAACGTCTTTTTTTTCAGTAAAATTGAAGGGATCTAAGATTGAATTCAATGACCAGGCCCGCTACAAGCCATGCTTCAATGATATTGACTGGCAAGATGTTTCGGCAAATAGATATACTGACATATTGAATAATTTCTTGACCGACCTTCGCATTTGGTTGGGTAAGTTCATTTAAAAACACTATGCTAAAAATTTGCTCAACAAAACGTCGTCGGTGCGTGTATAAGACGTCTGGTATTAACTAGGCAGACCACGAGTTCTATTCCGGATCCCGGCCATGTACCAATGGGTTTTTATAATTAAACTTATGTACATAATCCAACAAACCACACTTAGAGGCTTTTCCATCTAAATATACATCAACAGAACTGGCCACTCGTTAGGTATAGCCTCACAAATACAGGAGGCTAAACGAGGGAGACTTGGTCTTCCGCTGGGGTTACCTGGGACCGTATACGGTTTCGGGAGCTGTAAGGCAACCCGTGAAGGAGAAAAAAATAAATCTATACAATGTTTCTGAAGCTGCTTAACGAGTAGCTAATTCTACTGGTTGAGGTATATTGAAAAGTAAAAGCTGTATTTATTGTTATGGCTTGACTTGGCTTGACCTACATGGATATAAATGGTAAAAAATCGGGCAAATGCGAGAAGTGAATATATAACTTAATATTCTGTGAATATTTCAAGCGTCTACCTGTTGCCGTTATTCTGATTTTAGTATTTGTTGTTATAGCGGCAACAGAAATACATCATCTGTGAAAATTTCAACTGTCTAACTATCACGGTTCATGAGATACAGCCTTACTTGGTGACGTTGATACTATTTGTTGTAGTATTTTAGATATAGGTAGATAACGTTGTGTGTGTCGATACAAAGTTACTCCGTTCGAAAGTGCACAAGTTTTGTCTAATATACGACATACTATTAGGTATATAAATCTCAAGAGTTTGTTGTTTTAATTTTTGAACTCCGTTTTGACAATTTTGATAAAATAGCAATTTTATTGTGGAAGGTTATAAGCTATATAACATCACGCTACGAAGGAGCGAAGCAGTTACTATTAACGCGGGTGCAACCAAGCTCGGATCCACCGTTGTGGGCACGTGGGCACGATGCGCATGCCCACATCCCTATAAACTTGTGACGTCGCACGTTCACGATCTATTGATGTCGATAGGCTGATTATATTATATCCAATACCTTAATAAATATAAAAAAAACAATGAATCGTGCGTCGTGCGTGATTCGGACTGCAGCGAAGTACTTAGTCATTTCAGTTGGGAGTTTTTATATAAATACTGGCAACTCTCCCGATCAGCGTAGCTACCGCAGAGATATCGTTTTCTACTCTTCGCAGAGTAAAATCTTGGTTGCATGCCTCAATGGCACAGAAAAGATTATCCGGGATAACTCTCCTAAATACACAGAATTAACGACTCGTACTTGGACGATTTTCGGGTGGCTGTGCCCACAACCTTTTTTGAGGGCTAGATCCGCGCCTGGGTGCAACTAATTAAAATAATAATTTACTTTTGTAGGAGCATCTAATGTACAGAGGGCTTACACCAAAATTCTGGATCTACCTTTGAGAGCTGGCGCCACAAAAACCATAGTGAACGTCGTTTCTGAACATTGCAAGAAGAACTTTGCCTTAGTAAGTATTGTATAATTATTATTGTTAGATATTTTGACGTATAGAAATGTAGATTGAAAGATGGTGTTGTGAGTGAAATAAGAAAATCCACTACTAGAGATCACGTCAACGGTTCAGATATTAGCTGATGATGTGTCTGTGACATTTTCACGCAATCACTACTGAACATATTGTGTTGTGGTTTTCACTATTACATAGGTTAATTCACGAGGAAGGTTTACGGGTATGAAACGTGGACCTATCATGTTTAGGAGCTGAGCATTAACAGTATTAGTAAATCAAGTCGGGGAAAAAGTTAGCCCCAGTGAGTTTTCATGGCGTATGCTGTCTAATCCGTCAGAGATATAACAAAATGATGTAGAAAAGAATTGTGTAGAATAAAATTATCTACAAAAAAGTCTGCGGTAGCATATATCTATCTCAAATAGATAAGTAGTTATTAACGTAACATTATTTTGTAATTTATAGGTCGAGTTCCTCAGAATGTTGATTGTAGGTACTACAATGGAAATGGAAGGCATTACACATAACTTGATCGTTGCCAAAACACCACTTATAGACGGTGCTGAACCTGATACTAACGTCATTGGTAAGTTATTTCTACATACATGATTTACTGATTAAACGATATTATACTTAAAACCAGAGTAGATTCATACTCTTGGAGATCGGATCTTTAATAAGATCTTTTCTAAAAAGAATAAGGTATAGCCAGCAGGCTGAGCCAGCCCTCGTCACCAGATGAGATGATCAGTCGTGAGGATGTTGGCATTTGAACCCCACGCACCTAGAGTTTCTACCCCAAACGACACAAAGTAGTTTTCTATAATTGAATTTTATTTGCGCAGTTTTTTAGACTCTGCGATTTCCGCCTTGATTACTATTTTCCCTGAGATCAGACAAGGCTAATGTGTCCACGCACGTCGCAACTCAAGGGCCCTACCTCGCTCCCAGGGAATCAGAGTCATTCCATAGATTCTCTTGCTGTCTTCATTATTAAGCTATGACACATGTCATAAAAACATGGATCTTGTTTTCAATACTAATACTTTACTATTTTCCCTGAGATCAGACAAGGCTAATGTGTCCACGCACGTCGCAACTCATACAAGGGCCCTACCTCGCTCCCAGGGAATCAGAGTCATTCCATCGATTCTCTTGCTGTCTTCATTATTACATACATACCAGGATCTCTAGCTATGACACATGTCATAAAAACATGGATCTTGTTTTCAATACTAATACTAATATTCTTGGATTTTTTACTTACATTTGTTTTATTCACACAGGCTACGGTCCATCATCAGTGTTGAAGTATGGTGACAAGACTCATGGAAAGAATACTGAGGATAAAAGAAAAAAATTGAGCAACCTACCGGACGCTTGCGTCAGATTTGTGGAAAGTGTGAGTATATTTACAGTAATTTTGTATCAAACACTAGTTCATCTACATGTGGCTAAAGAGGGAATTAATAAAAATGGGAGACGACTAAATGTAATTTAGAACTTTTAGTTGCCTTTACAAACGCACACTACGTACGGTCTATCAATATTTAGCAAAGAAAGATATTGAAACAAGCTTATCACGTTACAGCAACTGAGATAAATATAACAATAATTGCTGTTAGCAATGCAGCTAAATTTACAACCGATGTAGAACTAAGGAATTAAGAAATGACATTAAAACTGTTTAAACTAGGTCTCTTGTGTGGTAGCCTTATAATCCATCAGCTATGGTAGGTACACTTTGTCTGGAGTCAGTAAAACGGTTCTATTAAGTTTTTTTATATTAATATTTCTTATATTATTTTCTCAGACCGGTGGAGTAGTATTCTCGTCAACAAACTTCGAGAATAACAAAGGTTCCCAAAAGGAGTTTATCCAGACTGCAGCCCAAGTGATCGTTGAGCGCATGACACAATACCAACGAGTCCAGGACTGCATATGCACCTATGTAGATGCCTTCCACGCTAAATCTGTCTGCTACAAGAGCAGCGAGAAAGATACGGTATGATTCTTTTTTTTCTTTCATCACGAGTTGCCTTACAGCCCTGAAATCGTTTTAGGGTTCCAGGGTACCCAGCGGAAGACCAAGTCTCCCTCGTTTAGCCGATGGTATTTGTAAGGCTATACCTGAACCATTGGCGGTATATGGTGTGATAACCTGCTTATATCCAATTTAAGAGCAATCTTTTTCAACTTTTCCTGCAGTCCGGCCTACTCTTCACATCCTGATACGACACCACATCTAACTTATCCTTTATTTACTGCATGTATCGTCTTCTAGGTCTTCCTCGTTTTCTTCTTCCCTCTATGCTTCCTTCCATTATGATTTTAATGAAACGTCGTGTCGAATCAGGTGTCCCAGCATTTTGCCTCTTCAATTCTCTCGCTCCATGCTCCTCCAGCACCACATCTCAAATGCCTCAGTTTATTTCCATCTAATATAGTAATTTTGATCCCACTATTTTCCCGAATATCCCAGCAGTATAACTCGTCAAATACCATCTGTTTCTGTAGTACCATTGGTTGCACCATTGATGGGACTACGGAAAATTCAATTAACCGTAGTCCTATAGGTAATTGTCCAATGGTACAATGGAAAACTTTGAGCCAGATTGAGCGCTAGA
Organism: Nemapogon koenigi; assembly: GCA_963924495.1. Classification (NCBI taxonomy): domain Eukaryota; kingdom Metazoa; phylum Arthropoda; class Insecta; order Lepidoptera; family Tineidae; genus Nemapogon; species Nemapogon koenigi. The sequence goes on along the minus strand of OZ004654.1, from coordinate 7,955,783 downwards.
GTGTGGAATACGCCCATACAAATCATATAAAACGTCTAATACTTTTCGGCTCAAGCTATTTCGCGAGACTTATACAACCAGCTGTTTAACTATTACATAGTTTAATTTTCATAAAGCCTGAACGGCTTACTAATACAGGTATTCTTCCACAGGCCCACCGGAGGAAGTAAGTGGAAGTAAGCGGCGCTACAATTTCTGTGATTCATTCTTAGCTGTAGTCGTGAAAATGGCGACGAAACCTATAGTTTGTGTATAGTAACTTTAATACTAATAAACAATATTTAGACATATTATTATTGTTGTTTTATTCTAATCTAATCTTTATTAGAAAAGAAAAAGTGCCCTCCGACACTTGATTTAAGAACTGTATTATTAGTTCCTTAAATTGAAGCGACAGGCTTGCCGTGTCTAAATGAGCACTATGTTACCAATACATGTAAACTAGAATGGGTGTATCCCTATTACTAACATGATTGGCCTGATAGTAGTCTTGAAAAATCTGGTAATTGGGAAGATCTGATGATGGACCCTAGATGTCTATCTAAACTATTTGAGACAAGAGAAATGCGGTTCATATTAAAACTATTCAGTAACACTGGTAATTAGAAAAAAATAAACTTGACTTAATTTTGAAGAGCAGGTAGCTTACCTAATTTCAAATCCTGAAATCCTGAATTTATGCAATGACGACAATTTTTTTTATCGCGTAGCATTTTTATTATTTAAACACAATTAAATTTCAATGAAATTGTCGCTACTGAAGCCATAGCTCGAAATTAAAAGGAGTTTAGGATTTGGATCGAAGTCTGCGTCAAGAGTAACTCCCTGATGATGGACTTTAGCCAATAAGAAATTATCGAGAAAATGAAAATTTACAAACAAAAAAAAATAACAAAATTAAATAAAAAAAGGTTTATTAGAATAAATAAATTACACGTTAGACATGAATAACAATAAAAATAATAATGTAAATTAAAATAAGTATAAAACAATTATTGTACACAATTTAAACACACAAATTAGTATAAAATAATTATATCAATCATCGCAGGGTTCCGTAGTTTAATAAAAAAAACCTATGGGGATCGGGTGAATACAAATAATACAGGTAAAGCCGTGGGCTTCTAAACTTGTAAATATATTCCTTATTAATAAGCACATAAGGTATCTATAAAAACACATTTTTGCATGAAGCATTTATACAAGGTTACATTGTAAAAGAACAGCCAAAAAATCTGAACCAATTGTAATAACTTTAGCTGCCTCATAAATATTTTCACATGCGCGATACAGGTTACAAGAGTATTGAGACAGCATCCACAGCCTAAATGAGGAAGACCTTATCTTTCACAAAAAGTCAAATTTTCTAGCTATTCTTTAAATTATACTTCAAAACAGACTATAATTCTTTGTACTTATATTATACAGGCCTTTCGATTTCAAAATAATAACACATTACCGCTGCGTATTAATGACCGATCACACTTCTAGTATAATCTGTTTTGAGACTTACAACTAGTTATTAGTTAAATCTAAAATATTATCTAAGTAAGGCCAAAGGCAAAGTGTTGGTTGCGAGATTTCTTAGTTCATTAATATTATGTTCAAATACTTGAGTTTTTACGAACAATAGGCAACTTTTTCAGAAGGATTCTTTGAACCCTTTTATTTTTTAGTTTCATTATTTTTGTTGTTCAAAAAATAAAAAAGTTCGAATAGGACATGTAAGGTCCGTTTTTCTAGCCTTGTCTTATTCAGTAAACAACATTTGCATAGCTATTTTAATTAAATTGTCATTTTAAATTCTTAAACGGCTTCTTAAAAGACATACCAAATGAGACAGACTGCTGCACGCGCGCCTTGTTAAATTTATTCAATGGTATTATTGAAAATACACGCAAAATACCACATTCAGAAAAACCGAGTTTAAGTATTATGTGAGATAATAATAAAAATCTATCATTTACTAATAAATATTAAACACTTATATAGTTAGTGGCAAGATGGTACCGGATTGTAACACGTAGTCAGGCCTTAATAAGAACTGCAATTTTATTTAGTACAAGTTTACATAATATTAGCTTATGAAATTAAGTGATTTTGCACATACAAATATTAACCGTATATATTAAAAAATACACGACAATCCAAACCACATAAAAGAAAATGGAAGACCAACGGACATCATTGGAAATTTGACACAGAATTGCGATACAGGCGCCACCTATAATACTAAGTGGTAGGAACATGATATGTAACAGAAGTTTCATGATTGTAATCTACCCGCAGACAGATAAACTAATAGACTAAACATTTGATATTTTTTTGGCAATTTGGTCAAACAATAAAACTGTAAATCACTTAAAAACTACTGAATCGGTTTGGATAGGGTCTTTATTTCAAAACAATCGGATATATGCAAATTTTAAGTTTTCATTGCTTAAGACAAGAAAACCGAATGCAAGCAGACGCTACTTGCGTATACAAAGTCGCGGTCACAGCTAGTTTATACCACTTTGGAAATATTGTAGGCGTTTTATCTATTGATCATCTGCCTACGCCGTAGACTAATCATTTTAAGTTTTATTAACTATTTACATGGGAACTAGAGCCAAGCAATTATATTTATATATCACTTAAGTCCAATATAGTATTGCATTTCATTTAATAAAATATATTTTATTATTTTATGTAGGTATATGGTATACAAAATATATATATTTATTAGGATATTAGTACATGGTCAGTTAAAAAATATGAATATATACTTAATGCTTAGTTATCTAGAATTAGATTGCGTAGAGCCTAGTCGTCTCTATCTAAGTATTACTTATAAAGCACTAATAAATGGCACTTCCGTTCTCAAATCACACCAGCATACATTAACTTTAAAACTTAAATAAAAAATTATTCGTTGTAAAACAAATTTTAAAAAATTGAGACAAATAAGTTCGATTTAGTGAGAGAAAAGAAAATTTTATTACTTAACAATATAGGTCGATCTTTTTAGTAATGGTGAGTAATTAATTTACACGATTTGGAATCTCTGTCGCGAGTTTGTTAAGTTTCACGAAAAAAAGGAGTTTTATAAAGAAAATTGCGAATAGAAGAGGGGGACAACGTTAGGACACCTCATTACACATGACGATTTTATCAAAACTATAATGGAAGGAGGACCTAGAACACATAAATCAACAGATAAAGGAGAAGTTGGACGTTGGTAGCGGAGTGAAGGGAAACTTGGAAAAGACTATGTATACAATTATAGGGGTTGTTCTATAATTCCCATGAAGGATTTTTAATAATAATGAAACCCCTTGTATTTAGGTATAAGTAATTATATAAATAAAATAAATAATAATGTATGGAAGACTATTGACATTATTATTCTGTCAACTCCATGACAACTAGACGTACCGGAAACGGATGGGTGTCGGTGGCAGTATGACATGGCTCCACACCATTAGTATTTAGGTCTTACTATACATACTATTAATAATTCTTAGTACATACATCTACCTGCCATGACTAAAAAAATCTACCTATATCCCTAAGAGTCTATTTCACAAAAAAATAGATAAAGCAAGACTAATTCACACATTGTGAAACAGGCTCGATATACGAGCGCTTGTTTTCTCTCATACATAAAATATAAACAATAAATACATTAACGTAAAAAACATTGAAATTTCAAAGCACCATATCTACATAATTGTGTATAAGTTTGTTATCCGGGTACCCTGTGATCGGGGAACCCAAGGAGTACCACGTGACCATAATATGATTTTTATATCAATCTGACATAATAATATATAGGATATACAATATTAAAAAAAACCATTCCTATTCAAATGTGTTAGTTTGTCCTTCTTTCAAAACAGAGCAACAGATCTGTGACTTGTTGGCTGAGAGTGACATAGGCTATTTTTTATCCCTGGATACTATCTTCCTTCTTCTCTCCATTCTCTTCTTATTTTAATTGTCGCTAGTATTCCACAAAAACATTAAAAATAATTAGCCAAGTTGCGAGTACGACTTAGGGTCACGATTTTCGTTTCTGTAAACTATAAGAGATGCCCTATATTCCTTATTTTTTCAAATTTTTCGGAAATAATAATATGAGGGTATCAAATTTCGCATCTTTTCTTTAATATAATTTTAACTATGCAATTAAGAATATTTGTATTACCTACTTATAACGAGCCCTTTCATTTCATGTCACATGATGCATTTGAAAAAAAAACTTTTTTACTTTTTTTCCCCCCAAAATTAACTCTTTTAATTTAAATTCAATTATTTGTATCAAATTTCAACCTTTTCGCCCAGTAGATTCGGAGAAAATAAGCTGTGACAAACGGAAAGACAAATAGACAGAAACAAGAGTGACCCTATAGATGGCCGTCTCCAAGAGCGAGAACGATAGTCTCGCCGAGCTATACAAACTGTATAGGCGATAGTATCGCCCTGTGGAGATTGGAGTTTGTATCGAATTTAGTGGCAAGGACGGGACTATCGCCGCGATTCTCTCGCTCGTGGAGACGGCCCCACGGAACCCTAAAAATGTCAATACACCCGTGGCCCAGTCATATTATCCCGGAATAAAGTCCAGAGTTTTAGAATATAAAAATGGCAATACACATGCAACAATCCGAACGACTCAGAGTAGAGGGAATACTCCCCAACGAGCACATATTATCTATTAAATATTCTCATTAGCGCGATACAGTATTGTCACCTATCGACGTGTCGTCAGAGATTAAAAAAAATTTACTCAATAATAAGTTTTTTTACATATTGTATATCAGATTATATAATATTATAGTGTACTCCATGGTACTCGGGTACATAAAGGTACCCGCGATGTAGCTACTTAGATCTGGTACCAAGGCGAGCGTCGAACCCAACGCAGCCTGTACCCTGCTTGCACTGTCCTTATCTTGATGGAAGCTCCTTCAGCCGCTTTTACAGTCTCCTTGACCTGAAATGTTTATGATTAGGTATCAGTCAAGCGCGTGTCGAGTGCCGAGGGTAACCTACAAGGAACAAATCTTATTTAATAACCGGATTAGCTAAGAAATAAGAACAAAACTCAAAGCTAATTATAGATGGCGCTCTATGCGACAATCCCCAGATAGCCTTCATTACATAAAGCTAAAGGGTTTGTATATTTCAAAGCTTATCAAACCGATCGTGTATTTATGAAGGTTGAAGGTTATATGCTATATAACATCACGTCGCGCTAAGATCCAAAAAACCGGCCAAGTGCGAGTCGGACTCGCGCACGAAGGGTTCCGTACCATTATCTATAAAAACGGCACAAAAAAAACACGTTTGTTGTATGGGAGCCCCCTTAAATATTTATTTTATTCTGTTTTTTAGTATTTGTTGTTATAGCTGCAACAGAAATACATCATCTGTGAAAATTTCAACTGTCTAACTATCACGGTTCATGAGATACAGCCTGGTGACAGACGGACAGACAGACAGACGGATGGACAGCGGAGTCTTAGTAATAGGGTTTCCGTTTTTACCCTTTGGGTACGGAACCCTAAAAATGACCACGGGCGAAGCCGGTGCGGAAAGATAGATCTACTTACACTTTGCATCAAGTTCTGCGCATTGCCAACCAACATTTCCGTCGCTTCTTGATCTTCTTCGCTTCCTATAAACATATTTAAATATTACAAATTGTAATCGTTAATAATAATAGAGACAACAGTGGATGGACTCTTCCATCGGTTCGGTGTACTCAAAATAACTCAACCAGGCCTCAAAAAAAGAGTTGTAAGGCACAAAATAGCAAGTGCTTTGATCAATGATGTAGACGTAATAAATCACACATAAAAACATGGTACAAATCGTAAAATTAATATTTAAATATGAAGAGTATGTATGAATCAAGCCATTCCTCCCTACTTACCCCGATGGCATAAAATAAGTACCTTTATAGTCCGCCATGCCAACTGTTAGAAGCAGTCAGAAAAAGCATTAGTAAGCAGTACAAAGACCTCTTTTGCTAGCAGTGTTTCCAGATTGGGATCCTCTTTTCCCATTTTTGGGGGAAAATTAAATTTATAGGGCAATTTTGACAATCAATATTTCGGTATGGTATCGATAATAGAAAATCACTAGATTGTTGTAAAAGAAAGTGTCCCGCCACGTATTGTATGTATGTATGTGTGTGTATTAAACCTAGACATATCAACGAGGTGCGTCGGTGGCCGAGCGGTTAAGACGTCTGGAATTTAACTAGGTAAACCATGGGTTTGATCCCTGATCCCGGCCATGTACCAATGGGTTTTTTATTTAAAAACTTATGTACATAATCCGACAAACCACACTTCATCATTTAGATATTTATACCTCAACAGAACTGGCCACTCGTTAGGTATAGCCTCACAAATACCATCGGTTTAACAAGGGATACTGTGATAACAAGATATTGTGAATCATGTCTGGGGGATAGTCAGCGCCAGCGCTTTTTCATGGCGTATTATAATCTGATCCGTCAGAGATATAACCAAATAATGCATTATGTAGATATAGAATAAAAAGATATGCAACTAAATTCCGCCGTAGTATAATATCTTGAGCGTATTCGTGTAGGTATTCAAATTGTTATAAGCCGAGGGCGAGACGCTAGTACTCATAAGTGTTACTATTAAGAAACAAAATCGTATTATCGAGAAAAAGCTAGAAAATACCTTTTTGGGGAGCAATATATTAAAATATATATCGCATGAAAGGTGATAGCATATAAATATGCTTTATAAATTAAAAAAAAAACTTGATGTTGATATACATACCTTGAGCTCCCAACATAGTAGCCTTAACAGTTGACAGTATTTTCAGTTGAGTACCGATCGTAGGAATCCTCTCGCATACTTGAAGCAAGTTCTGTAATATTAAATAACGTTTTAATACGCGTCATGATTTTTGTCCTATACAAATTAGATGTTTAGTTTTTCCAGTTTTACGCGATAACGGTATGTGCTAGGCTCAGAATTAAAATTGCTTTTCAAAGATAAATATATTCTAAAGTTTATCATGCGGAAAAAAATAACCAAAATTATGAAGCCTTGAAAATCCTCATTTTCACGCGTATTTCAGCCAAGTTTGCGACTTAAGTTCTCTTGCTAATTTTCAATTTTCTCGATATCAAAAGATAGATAATTTCACATACTTAAAGAATACACTAACTAGAATTTGATAATTCTAATTGTTTTTGTAAAAACATAGAAAGCCGAAGTCTTTTTTCGTGTTTTTTGAAATACCGATTTTGTTGAGAAATCTTCAAATTGAGAATCTCATGTTTCTGGTACGGTGAATATTGGTCTATCTTATCTTTCTAAAGAGATATGGACAATATAAGCCGCGCGTAAAACTGAGTTCGTTGCGCTGTTGCGTCGCCTTAAGAGGATCGTGTAGCTCAGCGTACGCAGCGAAATAGGTATTTAGAAAATCATATTCTGTCTCAAGCGCGCTCTTCCCCCGGGCATCAGTGCGACAGAGAGCACTGCAGCTCGTGAGTGTTCGTAGGTATGTTCTTCGTTGAAAATTGCGTTTTGGGCGAAAACGATTTACACCTACTAAACTATAACGAAACCTTATAATTTTGGTGTCAAACGTTTTAGCAGATTATAATCTACGTACGTACGTTTTGCTTTTTTTGAAATTTTGCTTTGTTTCTCAAATACAGACGGTTTATTACCAGCAAGTTATGAACCAAAAAAACCGAGATTTGAGGGGCTTATAACTTTTGACCTAATACGAATTTTGATAAAAGGAAAAAATACGTACGTAGTTTTTCATTATGTCAGTAACATATTACAAAATCGTTAAAATTAAATAATATTTGGGGGTAGTAAAACGTTTTCTCCGTTTGTATGGACATGGACGCGGTACACTATACTCTTAAGAATCGTGCTTTAATCGATTTACCGTGCTCGGAGGGCTATTACGTATCTCGCATGCTAACGAAAAGTGATAATCAACGGGCCAATTGGCGTACTGTTGAATAGAGCGAGACAACAGTCAAAACCAACAATCATTGGTCGCTCGCTCGCTCACAACCGATCACAATCACTTGTCGTTAGCAACTGAGATACGTAATATTTATTTATTTATTATAAACAGCCCAACAACACCTACGTCCACACATATGCATTGTACATTTTTGTAACTTAGTAGACGCAGTGTCAATTATAGGGCTATTAACATTTTTATAACAACAACACAACATTGATAAGAAAAAAAAAGTAATTGAATAATAATAATAACACAAAAAAAATAACACAAAATATGGTGTATAATAAATGAATAACAGTGTTATAGGTATACTTACAGTTCTGATACGCTTGTCAGTACACTCCAGCGCCAACTTCTTGGCAAGTCTGGTGACCTCCTCGGACGCTTCCGCGATCGCCTTGGCAGTCGCTATCAACTCACGCTTGCTACCTGTTTTTTGGGAATATACAAAATATGTACTCATGTAATAAACAACTCGGCGAATTGCGAGTCGCACTCACGCACGAAGGGTTCCGTGCCATTATCTATAAAAACAGCAAAAAAAAAAATATTCACGTTTGTTGTATGGGGGCCGCCTTAAATATTTATTTTATTTTGTTTTTTAGTATTTGTTGTTATAGTGGCAACAGAAATACATCATCTGTGAAAATTTCAACTGTCTAACTATCACGGTTCATAAGATACAGTCTGGTGACAGACGGACAGACAGACAGACGGACGGACGGACAGCGGAGTATTAGAAATAGTCCGTTTTTACTTTTTGGGTACGGAACCCTAAAAAAGGTGATGGTGGAACATATTATTATACTCATGACCTTTTTCTAGGATTTTGACGTAAACCTTTCGTCCATTTAAAAACCTCTCACCGACGATTGTATCTACTTAAAATTATATGCTATATGCACACTAAATAGTATAAAAGCGTCATGATTGTGTCCAAAAAAATACGCAATTTTCCACACCCGTCATATTTCACGCCACGATTTACCAATTTCGGGATAATTTCTTATTATCTAGAGATACACCTATTCTATGTTCCTATTCATTATTCCTATATTGTCTTTATATCAAGAAACACAACAACCGGGTACACTATTTTAGTGTACTATTTTTAGGCTCAGTTTGAAAAATTGATGAGGATTCTGGTTTATTCTGAACCCAAAACAAACAAAAAATATCGAATAAACAACTTCGATATACAAGATGGCGCCTGCCTGCTTAAAATGGCGTCTGCACAAAATGGGCGCCGTGTTTAAAAGTGTGATGACATGCGCTAAGTATTTAGAATAACTTACCACTTAAATTCATAGCCACCTCTGTACATCCCAAGTATTTCCAAGCAAGCGTAGCATAGATAACAACATATAATATGATATATTTACAATGGTATGTATAGGTACACAAATGACAAATAGCATCTACATATATTTATTATAAAGAGGGCCGGAGAGTGACATGAGGCTAGTTTCTATCCCGTAAAATAGGTTGAGGGAAGAGCTTGCAATAAAGCGCCTATCAATTAGATTTTTTCAGACGCAAGCCATGGGATATTTTATTGTCTTTGTTCTATTTCCATGCGGGTGAAACCGCGGGCAAAAGCATATCTATACTAAAATTATAAAGAGGTAAAGTTTGTAAGTTTGGATGTAGAGGGCTAATCTCTCAAACTTTTGAACCGATTCTGAAAATTCACTCACTAATAGGAAGCTACATGATCCCTGAGTGCTATAGACTGTATTTTATTATGTTCGAAATATCCACGGGCGAAGCCGGGGGCGGAAAGCTAGTACTGAATTTAAGGCACCTCTGCGTGCATTTCCATACAAACAGAGAAAACTTTTGTTCTATTTCCAAAAGCTATTAAAGTGCTAGTTTAAGTGCCATTGAAGAAAAATCATCAGGATTGCGTTGATTTTTCCATAAGTGTCTTTGGTTCAGTGCTATATCCGTGCAGCGTCAAATTTGCCGTTTCAGTGGACTTTTTAGCGTCGAGTATTTATTTATTTGCAATAGCAGCGGTAAAGAGAGAGGTGGATGCAGGGGTTGTGGGGCTCACCTTTAGAGTCGCTTCGCACAAGTTCCGACAATCTCGCCATGAGTATGGCCATACGTTTGGCGGCCGCTATGATCTCGTTGTCCTTGGAGGACCACTCTCTCACCGCCTTGTGCAGGTTGTGTGCTGCCACCTACAGACAAAGTGCATTGACGATTGCAAAAATTACATCACCCGGGTTGTCAAAAATATTCTAACATTACCAACATCCATTGACGAGCAACAACCCTTGTGTGTCTACTTCGTGAGTGATGTGCCTACTGGGGACAACTCGAGGTGTTATTAACCCTCGCAGAAGCGGGAGACCTGCTGTTGGTATATGGTATGCAGATATGCTATGCCGCGTAGATGCCCGTGTAGGCTATTGACCACCTGTGTATGGTGTTATTGCGAGCAGTGCCTTGTTCTGCTTGATCTCCAGCTGGTGGTTCCGAGTGCAGGACATAAGACGGTACCATGCCAGAGTGGGCGGAGCGTAGTCAATGGAGAGCGCTTATTGGACATCGATGGCCGCTTTTTTTAAACCCAACTAGATACTCACCAAGATAGGCTGACTAGGATGCGGCTGTCCCCTAAATATATGTTCTCCCTCATCGTCAGTATCAGCCGGGGGCGGTGGACGTGGCGGAGCGGCGCTGGACGGTGGCGGGGGACGTGGCGGCGCGTGACTGTCCGACATGTGGAGCTGTGACAGCGCCGCGGGCAGCGCGGGCGGCGGCGGCGGAGCAGGCGGCGCGTAGTGATTGGAGAGCGCCGATTGGACGTCGCCGGCTGCTTTCATTATCTGTAGTCGCATTATGATACATTTTTCTTAGTAAGTATCCATGGGAGTCAATGAATGGAGGTGACAAACAGGAGTTGATATAGTCCTATGTCTGTCACATTCACTAAGCTAACTGTACACTTGTTTGGTGAGTACATATGTTTAACTCAGAGTATGTAAACGTCGATTATATACTGGATAATCCCCACCCACTAACCTCAGAATTAGCCTGTCTCCAATGCGGTGCAGACTTCAGGTCACCCAGGGCCACCTGCTTGGCACTGCGCACAGCCGGCGGGATGGCGGCTTGCAGTCGCTGGTGAGCGGTGTTGAGTGCTCGCGCGAAGTCGCCGTCCTCCGTGTTGTCGCGCTCCGAGCCGCCTACTAGCAGCACTCGGTTGGCCAATCTGGGCAGAGATAGGATTTTTTAAAGCTAAGCATATCTATCTATCATCACGCCATTAATCCCAAGAGGTGTAGGCTGAGACAATTTTGCGACTCAACTTATTGTGCAATTAAATTTTACAACTATTAGTACACACTCATTCTACACAATTTTTGAAGTGAAACACATGGGGGTAAGACCGACTCGTATGCCGTGACCATAAATGGCAAACTATTCCCAATTTCTCTGTAAATAATCCACCTGTGTCACTGTAATTTAGCATATAGTTACTTATTCAATATATCTAAGTGAAATAGCTCTTATTTTTTCAATGGGTTTTATTGAATAGGAAATATGGGTAGTTTAACTTTGCTCCTGCTGTCTCTTTCATAATTTATCACAAAACTCTAAATTTTTTTAAAAGCGCTGTTATACCATTATCCTTCAATTATATATGTCGAATTTTTTGGTAGCTTATTGAAAATTTAAAATAATAATTATTTTATTATTTTTGGCAAATTAAAAAATCATAATTTTTTTCTTTTTTTTAATTTTCAATAAGCTACAAAAAAAGCGATATATTTAATTGAAGACTAATGGTATAAGAGCGCTTTAAAAAAAATTTAGAGTTTTGTGATAGATTATGAAAGAGTCAGAAGGGGCAGAATAATCCTTTATTCTACCACCCAGATTTCCTATTAAATAAAAACAATTGAAAAAATAAAGACTGTTTCACTTAGATATATTGAATAAGTAACTATATGCTAAATTACAGTGACACAGGTGGAGTATTTACAGAGAAATTGGGAATAGTAATATCTCCATACAAATTCCCAGTATAGGACCCTTAAGACTCAAAAACAAATCTTGCACTGATACATTACACGCGAATGCCCCCGCCTTTATTCTTGAAGTGATAACAACAATCATTCTTCTAAACAAATTATACATTGTGAGTCCCGCCATGTTTTTTATTTCAAGTCGTACCTAGCAATAGCCGACGTGTTGTCCACCATTTTCTGAGAGTCGTTCTGTCGTATGGCCTCCTCACACAAGTACGTGTGTTTCTGCATCAGCTCACCTAGAACAACATTTGCGTTACTATCGTCGATAACGACTGTATTATTTGGGATCATTAAAGGTCCTTTTGCTTTGCTTTACGAAAGTTTAATTTTACATAGACCTTTGCATTTTTTTCGGAAAGATTACAAAAAAAATTTAATGAAATTCACATTTATAAAAGTTGAAACTCATTGTCACACATCATTAAGAAACAAAACTACACAAAAAAAATTTTTTTTCTTTTTTTCTTTCTTCATGGGTTGCCTTACAGCTCCCGAAACCGTGCTACGGTTCCAGGGTACCCAACTGAAGACGAAGTCTCCCTCTTTTAGCCGATGGTATTTGTGAGGCTATACTAAATGCAACTATTACTTTACTTTTGACAGCATGTATTAAAATAAACCATGTATGTAAATCACTACTGTAATAAATATCGATATCGATAAATATCGAAATAATATAAAGAAAAAACAACATCTATTAAGTATTAAGTATTTCACATCCGGTCATGGCGCCGAACGCACGCGTTTTCGTCATGGCGTGATGTGGAATCCGGTTTAATCCCGGCCGCGCTGTGATGGTTGTGATTAGTCAGAGATTAATAAGACATATCACAGTCGGCGGGATAATCTTAGCTACCGATTTATCGGCTTACTATTGCACAAGATTAAACAAACACTGGAGACTGGCAGAATTGCGACGAAAGTCAGCACTGTTGCCATATATCAAAAGAAGAAAGAAAGAAGTATTGCATTTTTTCTCTATGGTTGCCTCTGTCAATAATTATGGAACTTCATAGGCGTGCTTATGTCAAAAGTAAATAAAATGGTTGGATTTAGTATAAATTACCGAACCTTTTAATTCCAGCGCAGTACCAATGGGGTATTTTTATTAACGGACACCGTACTTAATCGCCAAAAAATAAAATATTTCAAACTACCTCATCAGAACTAGCCACTTATTATGTAGCCTCAAGTGTTCCGCTGGGTAACCCGGTTCAGTGTACATACGTGTACCACAAAATACTCACCAGCAGTACGAACGAAATCCAGCGGATCGACAGCTTGGTCACATAAGTCACGCACCCTCAACACTGCCTCGCTGTACTGTCCCTTCAAGTTGTTGAAGTGCTCCTCCGCAACCTGTGGCCATACAGAGCTGATGTTAATGGAAGTCTATGAGAATGTAGCGGTTAACTAGCTTTCGGAAGATAAATATATTTGACACAGTATTAATAAAAAAAAATGAAAATCAGTTACACCTATCCTATAGATAATTTCACATACTTTTTGAAAACATTAACTACAATTTGCTATTTCTAATAGTTTTTGTATTATACTGGAAGAGCATAATTATGTCCGTTTTGTGTATTTTCGCAAGACCGATTTTTGTGAAATCGTTCTTTTTCATGTTTTTGGTACGTGAATCTTGGCCTATCTTATCTTATGCGTGGTTATTTTATCGATTATTTTTGCAGTGTATCTCTCTAACAACTTTTAAAGAGATATCAACAACATAGGCCGCGCGGTTTACTGGATTCACTGCGCAAACAGCTTTTTGAGGAAGGTATAGACTCTTTACATAATGTACGAGGTAATAAATCTGTCGTACCTTACTCTCAGGATAGTTGAGCCTTATTTTACCAGCAGAGATCAACTGAGGTGCCAATTTCTCCACCTGAAACACAAAGTAATAATATAAAATACTTACTAGATAAAATAATCAGATTCACTGAATATTAATTTTATATATTATTTTATTTTTTTCATTACCATATTATATTATTTTTCGTGATTGGTGTATTATCGCAAGATAGGTTTTGTTTAGAAATCTTACTTTCTCATGTTTCTGGTACGTGAATCTTGGTGTATATTATCTTATCCTTGTCTATCTTATTGATTTAAATAGCAGTTCATATTTTTAAAGAGATATGGACAAAATAACTCCTGCGTAAAACTGAGTCGTCTTAAAGTGTACATTTGACGCCCAAGAAGATAAAAATACTTCTCTTGACGCCTAGTGGCAAGTTCAAAATCCACACCCAGCGCCAGCAAACTCCAACCCGATGACGACTTAAAAAAAATCATACTTCCTATGACTAGCGCTCAATCTGTCCCTAATGGCTCAAGGTAAATAAATCCAGGTTTCCGTACCTGTTGAGCGTTGTTGATCAGTTGATCAGCGAGCCGCTTGTTGTCCCCCACACCCGCAGCTACCATATGAGCGGTTGCAACCGCGCGGTCGCTGAACGACTTTAACGCGGCAGCTTTGTCGTGGAAGTTGGCCTCCCTGCCAATGGTACCTAGAAAATAATGAAATATGTAAAACAAATAGCGTACAATATCGGTATATAAAAATTGTAATACCCACACAAATACGATTATTACTGCTTATATATTAGAGATAGCTATATGCTACCACGAACTTTTTTGTAGATAATTTTATATAGGTCGCGCAACGTAAGATGAGCACAATATATAGTACCCACACTAATAGAATTTTAGAAATATACGGACCGATTTTCGGATTTGGTTATTGGCAATTTTGGGTTACAATATCGGTTACAATATTAAGTGTTTTTGGCGCACGCACGCCTCACACACAAAAATTGTGTGTAGACTGTAGATGTGTTGATGTGCTCAACTTACGCCGTGCGACCTATACCAATGGGTTTTTTAATTAAAAACTTATGTACATAACCCGACAAACCACAATTAGAGACTTTTCCATCTAAATATACCTCAGCAGAACTGGCCACTCGTTAGGTATAGCCTCACAAATACCATCGGCTAAAAGAGGAAGACCGTTTCGCTGAGTACCCTGTGACCGATAACACACATTCGGGAGCCGTAAGACAACCCGTGAAGAAAAAAACCTTTTGGACCTAAGCGGCTTATGACGTAAGCCAGTGCCACGGACTACAGCATGTGACGTCATATACCTTATCTCTGTTGCTAACAAAAACGTGTTGGTAACCCGTCCACAGATTAGTAATATACGATAGACCGAGAAGAGCGAGCGTGCGCGGTACACTCATTCTCGCCCTGTCATATTTACTTATCTGTGGAAAACTACCAACACGATTTTTTGCTAGCAACAGAGATACGGAAGAGGTGGGCGAGTCCAAAATTGGTGACAATTGGGGGGGGTCTCGACTAACTTTAATTAACATCCGTACCTTCAGGCGCGTTAACAGCTTCAGTAAACTGTCTGAGAGGCGCGGCGACATCTATAAAGTCTTCCACAACACGGTTGACAACAGCTCGCTCCATAGCTTGTTTCAGTTCATGAAGTTTGTCGGTTAATTTTCTGAAAAAATAAAGTTCCTATAATCATAGATCATCATCATCATGGTGTCTTCCGAGCCGGCTTCCCTCTTCGCGCCCGGCATCTTCTCTAGCATCTACCTAATACCTTGGACTTGGGATCCAGGTGGTCCCCCTACCGGAGACTCAAAGCTGTTAAATGATGAGATATGTGACGGAATGTAACTTATCAGTCGATTCTACATCATGTCATGGCGACTAACGCACGCGTCCCGCCGTGACGTGATGGGGAATCCAGTTTAATCCCGTCCGCGTTGTGATTAGTCAGTGATTGATAGGGCATAAGTCGGCGGGATCATCTTAGACACCGATTAATCGGCATATACCGATAAAGGCTATAATACTTGACATTGGCAAATCATGGATGATGGACACTGGTAGAGCCATAATAAAAAAAAATTTAACTTGTCAGTCAGAGTTACCAGCAACTCTGGACACACTTTCCCCAGTTATCCATATCAAACAGAACAGGTGGCGAGCTTGTTGCTGCACTTAATGGACCCAGGTGTCACTTCGTTAACAGATGTAATCTAAGTGCGGACGGCCGCCTTTTCGTGCTCTCCGAAGTATTACATAATCTCTAATTAATTTTGCCAAATACCTGGTAACTTCCCTAGCGAGATCCGAATCTCCCTGCCCGTTCATACACAGATCGGCGAGCTGGTCCGAGAGGCGTTGTACGTCTGAGCACAACTCTAAAATCTCCGCTTTTTCACGACCTTGCAGACCGTCGGCAATCTGAAAAATATATAAGTACAAAAAACTATATTTACAGATACTAATATTATGAAGGGGCGTCGGTGGTCGAGTGGGTAAAACGTCGGCTCACAACTGATGGAAGGTAATCCCCGTAACCACTGTACCTATTTGAAAAATTATTTCAAAATTTAACAGGTACGTACATTATCCCCGAGTGCTATAGGCTATATTTCATTTTGTTCGATCATATCCACGGGTGAAGCCGGAGGCGGAAAGCTAGTGTAGGATAAAAATAAAAAAAAACTTAAATATAATATTATGAGAAATTGTGAATAATAATATCCTCCTATCTATTTCACTCTCCGGCCCTCAAACTATCTCTGTGCAATATTAGTTAGGATTAGTTAAGATTAGATAAGAAATACATACACGTTGTCCTTGGGAGACAATGCTATTGATAGCTCGCTGCCCCTCGATCCTGGTGGCTGGGTCACATCCGGGGTGCAGCAACCATTTGTGTGCGGTCTCCAATCTGTATACAAAATTAGTATAGGGTTATCATCAATATATAATATAAAACAAACAGTCTGTGATCTTTTCACGCAAAAACTACTAAACGGATTTTGATGCGGTTTTCGCTATTAGATAGGTTGATTCACCGGGAAGGTTTACGAGTATTAAACATGGACCTATCATGTTTAGGAGCTGAGCATTAACAATATAAGTGAATCAAGTCGGGGAAAAAAGTTAACCCCAGCTATGGCGTATGCGGACGTAGGCATTAATTGTGTAGAATAAAATTATGTACAAAAAAGTCCGCGGTAGCATATATTTATCTCTAATAGATAAGTAGTAATGAGCGTATCGAATGCCATTTGCTACGATCCTGACATACCTCTTTCGCTTCTTTTATATTCATACATGCTCGGCGATTGTGTCTACTTTTAATATTGTCATGGATCAATACGTATTTATTAAATAAATTAAAGATAAACAAATAGCAGATACCTTGCTTGCATGGTCTTCCCTCCCTGCTTCTCAGCGATCCTGACCCCTTCAGTCACGATTGAGTCCACCTCGTTCAGCTGGTTACGAAGATCGTGAGCTACGTTTTGTGCCTGAAATTTAAGTAAAAATATGTTTTATTAGGGGTGGAAGTGCGTAAATGTAAATTCAATTTAATAGTTCTATTGAAATATACAGGTTGTTCAAAAAGTCTGGAAACCCCTAAATATCTCAGAGAGATGAAGTTACAATGAAAAATGTTACCAATCAAAGTTCCTTAATTCATTGTGATGCATCTTTCTGTCACAAAAATCCCTCCCCGCGGGGTGTCAGGGGGTAACTCAGAAATGGCAACCCCGAATTTTTTATTTGGTCGAATTCTTCCAAGTTACCCTCAGCCCCATCCAAATTAACTTTCAGGGATTTTTAACTTTCTTTGATGTGTCATTTGATACTTGCTAGCTTTTGATGTTTGACTTCACCAAAGTGATCAAATCGTCACGAAACGATATCGCTATTACGCATATACACAGGGTTATTATATAAAAACGATTTTAATTCGTCAATTTAACTGTAAAAATATAATGAGCCATTTTTAATAGTGAGTTACAAATAATATATTTGACTATATCTACGGCAATTTTACGTCAAATTTAAAGTCCATGTAAATTTTATGTCAATATTGAAATAATGTGTGATACATAAGTAATCATTTTATATTTATATCGCATTTTTTACACATAACAATATAAAAACCTTAAAATTAATCTAAACTTTAAATAGTGGCAAGACTACTGGCTGCATTTCCCCGCTGAATCGCGATGCTGATTCGTTGAGCGAGGAAGGAGCCAGCCCTCTTGTCACCAGAAGAGATGATCAGTCGAGGGTATATATCTTTAATAAAGTTTTTGGATAAAAAATTGTTATGTAGGCAGAAAATAAGTTTGAATTTGAACGGAATTGCAATTTACGGCTTAAAAAGTATATTGGACAACTTTGACATAATAATATAAATGTTCTTCAGGTTTCAAACCGGGGCGGGGGCTGGGTTATTTCCATACAATGTATACCTTAGTCTCCCTGCCACGACCTCCTTGTCTTTCATCGCACAAAACATCAGCATTATTGCCACCCGACCTGAAATTACGACACGAAATGAAATTATTAGAATAGACTAATTTAATATAGACTAGGTTATATGTTTACTTAATTTTGTATCCTAATTTGGCACCAACCGTCTTCAAATTCTACGACGAAATATTTATTATTTCTTACTTTTCAGTGTAAATTTTTGAAGTCGGTACACTTTTTTTCATGTCATTTATTTTTCCCTTTTAAGTGATTTTGCTGCCCTGAGAGACAAAAATAATAACGCAAATAAAAAAAAGATTTTATGGAAAAATAAAAAAAATACTGCTGTGGATGGGATTGGAACCATGTGCATCCTGCCCTGCACCCCATACCTTTAGCCGATAGACCACCGTAGATACAAAAATTGACAACTTCGTGTCAATAGCAACCGTTGCTAAGGCTTTTCTCTGATACATAATTTTCAGCTGTAAACAGAGACAAATTCCTGAATTTCTGAAAAACTGCTGAACCGATTTTTGTCATATGTCTGTGAGATAATGTCGAGAAATTATTATAACCTTAAAAAAATAAGTCGTCAAAATGGGTACATATTTCATCGAGATATTAAGAAAAATTGACTTACAAAGTCAGTTTTTTCAAAATTTCTAAAAAACTACTGAACCAATTTTCACTATAGTTTCAGAGTTCCCATACTAACCCACCTCAATATTGCATCCTGTAAGTATGATATGACTATAATTCGTACCTAGCAGCCCTCCTGATCTGATCCGATTGTGACGGAGTGAGATGTTCAGCGGCCCTCTGCGCAGACTCGAACACTGTCCGCAGCGCTCTCTCACCGCTACTGTTGCGCAGCGCGAACGGGTCCTGAAATAATACATTGTATTTATTTACTACCAATACGAATATGTTGCGATGTTAAGAAAACGACAGAGAACGATGCCTGCCCTCAGAAGTCAGCTCATTATCTGGTTGCTGAAATAACTGTTGGAAAAGGAAACTTAATATTCGCATTATATATTTTTAATAGATGTGCATTGTGCATTGCTGTTGTTTAAAAAAAAATTTTTTTTGAGATATTAGGTATTTTCCCGGAATAAAAAGTAGCCTATTTCACTCTCAGCCGAGTTAGCATACATTTTGACAGCGACACTTTCGTTTCGGTCGAATGGCCTTGAACAGGCCAAAACGTTCATGTCCAACAAGGACCGGCCAGAGATAGCCCGGACCGGGCATGCCCTGCACAAGAATGCCGAGCAATTTGCTTGGCCGGACACAGAATTTTCCCGCACATTGTTGGGCCGGACCTCTCGGCCCCGGGCTATCTCTGGCCGGTCCTTGTTGGACATGAACGTTTTGGCCTGTTCAAGGCCATTCGACCGAAACGAAAGTGTCGCTGTCAAAATGTATGCTAACCCCCCTGGCCCTCTACATTAAAAAAAACGATCGTTTCTAGGACCGACATATTACTCACGTTAACAAACTCGTGCGCGGCGGCCATCTTGGAGTGTAGCTGAGCTTGTAACGCTTTGAGAACCGCAATGTTGTCTCTCTCGCCGCCATCCTCCACGTACGAGGTCAACTGGAGAACTCTGAAGAAAAAAAAATGTGTTTCAGTGACTGGACACCCGACTGAAGCGACGCTAGTTTTTTATGTATAACATCTATTAGCGAGCCTTTGGAGTAAAACTGCGTCACGCTCCCTCTCCGCCGCCGCTCTCTACTACCTTGTGTGTGCGTGGCACGTATACCATATACTCTGTTGCTTCTCCGCGTGCCTTTCTCGACTACAGTATACTGGATGCGTCAATTTCGATGTTTTACTTCTGCCGAGCGTCCCGTGACGGCTACCTTTTTTACTATGAATCATCCCAGCCGGTTAATCTACAAAATTCCCCTTACTAGACTTTTGTGCGTAAGAAAAGTTTGGTATTTGTGAGGCTATACCTAACGAGTGGCCAGTTCTGTTGAGGTATATTTAGATGGGAAAAAATGTGTGGTTTGTCAGATTATGTACATACGTTTTTTATTATAAAAACCCCATGGTATGTATGTACCTACATGGCCGGGATCCGAAATCAAACCAGAGGTCTGCCTAGCTAATACCAGACGTCTTAACCACTCGGCCATCGACGCACCTTATTTATCATGGAAACCAAAGTCATTCAATGACAGTTACCTGATAATCTCATGAATTTCATCGGCCATCCTCTGCGCAAGGTAGTTACGATTCTCGGCTGCCTCCTCAATACCCTTTCCACCTGAAACTCAATGATAAATTGGATTAATCGATGATCATCCCTTCTGAACGTCATTCCTCGTCCGCTAGGTGGCGCTAGAATCCTGAAAAACTTCGAAAACCTTCGTCGTTGAGTCAGAATATCTTACTGACCAACAAGTACTTTAATGCAAAATTTCTGAAACTAGCGACCCCGCCTTTGCCTAGCACGGTTGTTTACAACAATTTGAATACCTACGTATTATAACTACTTATCTATTAGAGATAGATATATATATATATATATATATATATATATATATATATATATATATATAGCATATGCTACCGCGGACTTTTTTGTAGATCATTTTATTCTACACAATTCTTTCCTACATCATTTTGTTACATCTCTGTCGGATTAGACAGCATACGCCATGTAAACTCGTTGGGGCTTACTTTTTTTCCCGATTCACTTATACTGTTAATGCTCAGCTCCTAAATATGATAGGTCAATGTTAATTACTCGTAAACCTTCCCGGTGAATCAACCTATCTAATAGTAAAAACCGCAGCAAAATACGTTCAGTAGTTTTTGCGTCACAGACAGACGCGGCGAAGTCCAGTGTGTCATGACATGTGACACATAACAAGAAACTTCTTGCAACACAAGTGTTGGTAGCACGAGTTTATTGCATCTCGTCCTATCGCCATGTTTCTATGTGAACCTTACAAAATGACGTTAAATCATGGCAATACATGAAATTGGCTCACTTTTAAATTATGGTTCGATTATCTGCATTGTTGTATTACCCACCTTCAGTCAAAATATGAATATACATCTTCATGGCGCAAATGAGAACTGGTGCCAACTGTTTGACACTGTCCAACCTCGCAGCCAGGGATTCGGCATGAGGCGGGTGGGTCAACTCCGCGGCCCTGGCAGCCACTTCCCTGGCCGCCCTGGACAAAGCCGGTGAAACATCCCTGAGGAACTGCACCAAGTCTTCCATGGAGTCGATCACTTCGGCGACACCAAGGTATTCGAGAACCTGAGGAGAAAATTAGCTGATTTGTATGATTTTTGGTATAGTTGTAGAATATAGTACGTTTCGTCGTAAAAACTTAGAATACATCAACAGACCTTTAACACTCGATAGGTATAGCTTGAAAACGCTATGGGCTCTATAGGGTCTAAATAATCATCTCGATCTCTTAAATAGTTCCGAAGATATGGCTTTATTAAACCAATTGGTCTGGTCGAGTCGTCAGTCGTCAAGTCAACTAAGTAGAGTCTTTCCACACCCAAACTTACCTTTCTGCATTCTCTGACGATCTTCCTGACTTCCGACTCGTCGAAGCAGAGCAACAACGCTGAAGTGCCTTGTAGAATACCACGGGAGCCTTCAATCAGCTTTTTCCTGAAAAAAAAAGCTACATGGAAGCCCGAGTCCAATAGGCTATTTGTCTCATTCAAATCCATTTCAAATCCATAAAACATTTGGATATGCTCTTCGATGGGTTTAATTTAATGTCATCTGTGATTTTTTTCTATTGGATCGCCCCCCCCCCCCCCCATAACTCTTTCAGTCACAACACATCCATTCTAGTGTTGCCCAAAATCGGTCTTGGTCTTGTTCTTGCATTTTCGCAAGAACAAGACCAAGACCGCCTAATTGTAGCAAGACCAAGACCAAGACTGGCCCTGCAAGATTTGAGCAAGAACAAGACTGAGCCTGCAAGACTCTTGCGTCTCGCAGTTAATAAGTCAATCTGAGATTTGGGCGTTATTGAGTAGCTAGGTATTTTGGTTTCAATACCGATATTAATGGACGTTCCCTAGTATCACACATAAACAAAATATGTACCTACCAATACAATGACATGTGGTGACAACTCTTCCATTCTATTAATTCTATATAAGGTGAGGGCCTATAACTATATCTTGACTGACAATGTCTTTAAAATATTGTTAAATTAATTTTATTAATTTGGTTGGACTTTACTACGTCTATGTCAATGTAAGCTTAAAATGTAACTACTCTGTTGCGTTGTTCTAAGATCTAAACTAACGTGTCGTGTTTAATAAATAGCAATAGGTTAATATATAATTGCAAGACTTGCGAGACTCTTGCTGCAAGACCGAGACCGAGACCAAGACTGGGAGTGCAAGACCAAGACCAAGAACAAGACCAGGTGTATTGACGCAAGACCAAGACTGGCTAAGTCTCGTCTTGGTCTTGCATTTGGGCAACACTAATCCATTCAATATACATACTTTCGTAATTCTATTATCATCCATTCTTTCAATACTATCAAACCATATCAATATTCCTCTTATCTTTCAATTCTTCTTCTAAGTCGCATACTCTTCATTCTGTAATACTGCAGTCACTCTTCCGCTTTCCCTCCACCGTTCGTATCTTTCAATTACCCTGCGGCGGCTCATCGATAGATACTGTCTCAATATTGAAACCTGTACCGCGCTACTAAAAATATTTAATACATTGGCAGTACCTCAACACAATATATTCGCCAAAACAACTCTGGTATCCAACGCAACGCAAGTTCACAGCCTAAATAACCCTTTACTACCTTGCTGGCCCGGAGTATGGATCAGCTCTCAGCATATCAGAAGCTTGTTGTAGTAAGGTAGCCGCCGTCTCCACTCTGTGTAGTGCGCCCGGCATGTCTTGCTTCAAGATGAGGTCATCTGAAGACTCGATGGTTTCGTGGCCCACCTGGGGAAATTGGTATTTAGATTTAGAGGTTCCAGGTTCAATATTCAATCGTATAAAAAATGCTAAGCTGCAATTTTCTTTTAAACATCTTCCACACGACATTTTTTCCATCATCTTTAACCATCTAAAAAAAGAGTTTCTCAAATCAGGGTGTATTTTCAAAATTCGCGCTAGCTCACCACAAATGCTATTTTTGCATGTACGGCATAGTGTCATACTATAATGAATGTGTGTGTACGTCAAAGGTGAAGGTGTCATTATTACTTGCCAGGTTTTGTTAAAAAGAAAATCATTGGAACGTTTGCTAAAATTTCTATATCATAATATACCTGCACAGAAGAAGAAATAGAACGAAAATAATAGAAATCGAAATAAAAATAATATTGAATAAATAACCTAAAAACAATTAATATTTAGTCACTGCTCCGCCAGCATCAATGACAGCGTCACATCGTCTATGCATAGATAGGTCAGAACCACGAAACGACTCCCATACTTCCTCTAAGCATAATATTATTTTATTATATTTTTAATAATATATTTTTACATATATCTTTGATAGATGTCATTTATATAATTAGGTCCTTACATATGAAATTGGCGTTTTGTCGAACTGGCTACTTTGGTTTCAAATATCTGGCGTTTGGTTTGGATATTCAAATACAAATTTATTTCAAATTTAAGCTTATATGTATTTGGGTTTTGAGTTTAGTGATTTATTTGTTTTAGCGTCATTTGATTTTTCTTTGACATCGTTCTGTTCACAGATTGGAAAACTTAAAATATCGCGTTATTTACGAATACGAGTTCCAACGTGGCACCTGCGGTACAGAAACAGGCGCGATGGGGCAGCTACGTCCAAACCGCCTTCAAAAATTTTATTGATTCTCGCTCCCACAATTTCTTCAGCAAAGAAATCTATTATTACCTATGAGATGGCATAACAATGGTTCATACTTTGATTGATTAAATATATAATTTAATATATTTTTTTCATTTTGTTTTTTCCATATAAAACGCCAATTTCATATGTAATGACCTAATAATAATTTTCTAAAATGTCAGTATAATGTTGTTTTACAGAATATTATGTAGTGTAAGTGTGTGTGTGTGTGTGTGTGTGTGTGTGTGTGTGTGGGGGGGGGGGGGGGTGTGTGCGTGTGTCTTGCACGAATTTGGCTGATAGTACATCGCCAGTTGCGATCCGATTTTGATGATTTCTTTATTTATTCGACAGAATGTTTATTAGCTTCACCTGTAACTAATCAACTAACTATGTATGTAAACAAATCTTGAAATTAGAATTTAACTAACTTCTAAGTGTCATATAGATTTGAAACATTGCAATTGTATGCAATACCGTTGACAATACAATAATTTGGTATCATCGAGCTGATCTGATCATGGATCCAGGAGATGGATAGCGGAACTCTTTAACGGTTGCTAGTAAACCCCTGGAGTTTGGGCTCATTTGGTTTCTGCAAGTTTGCTTGTTTTTTTAAACTATAATTATTCCTAAATAAAAACGGTTATAGTTCGTGGGTGTATGCAAACATTTTGCTCAATAACACCATTACGGCTGAACTGATCTGGATTTAGTTTACTAGCGTATCTCACCTTGACGAGGTTGTTGACAGCCAAAGACACAGCCTGCACCGGCCGCGCCAGATCTGGCATAGCGTTGCCATCTTCAGCTTCCTCGTGTAGTATCACTAGCCGGGACACCTGAAATACAATTTATATACTTGTTATTTGTCTTTGAAAACAACCTATAGACTAGAGGAAATACTGAAAATATAGGTATAGTATTGTAGGTATATTTGATGCGGTTTTCGCTATTACATAGGTGGAGTCATCGGGAAGGTTTACAAGTATTAAACATGGACCTATAATGTTTAGGAGCTGAGCATTAACAGTACAAGTGAATTAAGTCGGAGGGAAATTAGCCCCAGTGAGTTTTCATGGCGTATGCTGTCTAATCCGTAAGAGATATATAACAAAGTGATGTAGGAATGAATAGTGTGAAATAAAACGATCTACAAAAAAAAACCAAATATATGAGGCGGACGTATGCCGATCAAATAAGAAGTTTCCTCGAGAAAGGCCAAGTCAGTAGTACCCTAAACCTGCCTTTTTGGATAGATATTTCAGGATCGTAGCAAGTGGAAATCCATGATCCTCTAGGAAACAGGCGTGATTTTATGCATATATTAAAAACCAATTATATACAAATTGTTTATTAAGTGACAATCAACAGTCTCCAGAATGTTGCATCAACAACAATTCGATATTCAACTCCACGAGGTCGCCGCCATATTAGGTGCGCACGCGCAACCAATCGCCCACTTAATTAGGACATCGGACTGTGGTACTTCATTCATTCATTGCTCTTTTTAGGGTTGCAGAGGCAGTTGAACCAAAAAATATGAATTCTTTAGAAATCGTGCTACCGGCCCCATGGTATCCAGCTGAATACAGTCTTCCCATGTGGCGTAACAACGCGTACGAAGTAAGTAGTGAGCAATCAGGTAGTTAATTAAATAAAAATTATTGAAAACAATGAAATAAATAAATAGATATAATATTTTGCACGATTTTAACAAAAGATCTTATTGCATAAAGTGTATTTTTTTACTTGTCTTATCCAAATTTTGGTAAAAAAACTTTGCATATATTTTTTTAGGGTTCCGTACCCAAGGGGTAAAAACGGAAACCCTATTACTAAGACTCCGCTGTCCGTCTGTCTGTCTGTCCGTCTGTCACCAGGCTGTATCTCATGAACCGTGATAGTTAGACAGTTGAAATTTTCACAGATGATGTATTTCTGTTGCCGCTATAACAACAAATACTAAAAAACAGAATAAAATAAATATTTAAGGGGCTCCCATACAACAAACGTGATTTTTTTTTGCCGTTTTTAGCACTCGCACTTGGCCGGTTATTTTAAATAAGTTGTCATTTAAATTCTTAAGGGACTTTATATTGACAATTTTACATATAAGTATTGATTAACATTTTTAACCTATTTTACATTTGCAGAACTAATTATTAGATTTTTAAAAAATAACAATAAAAAGACAGGCAGTTTGTTTACCAAATAAGACAAGTCAAAAAAAAAACTCTTTACTGGCTCTCAGTCATCTTGTATCTGTCAAAAATATGGCAAATCTAAGTTAATCCTGGAAACGTGAGTTTATTTATACAAAATCTCCTCACCCCAAAAGGATTGTTATTATTTCAAATTGGATTGAGCCATATTTTTATTATGCAGGATTCTAAAGAGCCGTAGTTTTCGATACGGTAATTAATAATCCAGTGCAAATTTTGTACAAATCTATGGAACCTTTACTATTTTTTAAAAACGATACAGACTTGACCTTTCGTCTGCACAATATTATTCATGAGTGGTTAGCGTTGTTTGTGATATGATGTAACGTTTTTATTTACAACTAAATGCCATGTGAGATATTTTCCCGGGATAAAACCCATGTCACTCTTCCGTCCTTCTATCTCTGTGCAAAAAAGGACATTCTCGGACCGGCCATTCCTTAGCTGACCCGTAGTTTATAGCCTTAGGGGTTTCAACGCAATACCATTATTACCCTATCTTCTTTTTGTACCATTTTCAGTAGATACGGAACCCTGAACCCAGTAGGGGTTGATAGCAATTTGCCAAAGTAAATACCATTTTGATATAGGGGTGTGTTTGGGTGCGGCATACACCTTGAAGGTCACTGCGCAGAAATACAACAGGGTTAATTTGATTGGCGATGCGAAAAATACATTACTTTTCGTGACAAAATACGCTAATGAATGAACGCTTTTTTTTTCTTCACGGATTGCCTTACAGCTCCCGAAACCATGTTACGGTCCCAGGGTACCCAGGAGAAGACCAAGTCTCCCTCTTTTAGCCGATAGTATTCGCGAGGCTATACCTAACGAGTGGCCAGTTCTCTTGAGGTATATTTAGATGGAAAATTGTTGTGTGGTTTGTCGGATTATATACATACATTTTTAATTATAAAAAAAACCATTGGTACATGGCCGGGATCCGGGATCGAACCCGTGGTATGCCTAACAACGGATTGACGTGATTTTTTTGCACAGATATACCTAGTTGGATGGCAGAAGAGTGACATACCTAGGCACAGAAGAGACAATATAAAGGTTACATTTCACCCCGTGTCATGCCATCGGGTCTCTTGCCATCATCACGTGCTTGCTGCTGACAGAGCCCCACGGATGATACCATTCAAACTGGCTAATGGTGAAAAGACAAGTAGTTAAAATTAACTAAAAAAAAAAAGTGAATCTCGTAGAATTTGAAGACGGTTGGTGCCAAATTAGGATACAAAATTAAGTAAACATCTAAGAAGGTATATATCTGTTCAATATTATATATGTTTTGTTTGTATGTACTGATGATCGTAGGTTCCTAATGAATTGTCTAGATTAGTGAATTTGGAAAGTAAGTACGAACGAAATATTTATTATTTCTTACTTTTCAGTGCAAATATTTGAAGTCGGTACACTTTTTTTTAAAGTTAATTTATTTTTCCCTTTTAAGTGATTTTGTTGCCCTGAGAGACAAATAATAACGCAAATAAAAAAAAATATGGAAAAATTAAAAATAAATACTGCTGTGGATGGGATTTGAATCATTTGCATTCTGAACTGCACCATACCATAGCATACCTTTAGCCGTTAGACCACCGTCGATACGAAAATTGACAACTTCGTGTCAATAGCAACCGTTGCTAAGGCTTTTCTCTGATATATAATTTTCAGGCGTAAACAGAGACAAATTACTGAATTTCTGAAAAACTACTGAACCGATTTTCGTCATATGTCTGTGAGATAATGTCGAGAATTATTATATCCTTAAAAAAATAAGTCGTTAAAATCGGTACATATTTCATCGAGATATTGTATAAAGTCAGTTTTTTTCAAAATTACTGAAAAACTAATGAACCAATTTTTATGTCATAAAAATGGGACTAATCCGGAAGAATTATCTGTCGATTAAAAAAGAATTCATCAAAATTGGTTCATAAACGACGAAGTTATCCGCGAACACACATAAAAAACAGAGATATACGGTCGAATTGAGTAACGTCTTTTTTTTTTTGAAGTCGTTAAAAATGTGGACATTGTTACCAATGTCTCCAGATATAAATGGCGTTATGATTAGTTGTCCTCTATGCACGTCCAAGCTAGAGAAGTAGCTGGTATAGCCGCAACTAAGAATAGAGTTTACCACACTGTGTATTCTAGGTCAATGTCAAATCTACAAAATCTAGGTGACACGTAACACAATTTCATCTAGTTATTGACGTTTGTCTGTACCCTTTTCTCGCTAAAACTACTAAACGGATTTTGTTCTTTACGAGCATGGACCTATTATGTTTAGGAGCTGAGGAAAATTATGTAGGTTATACGTGTGTTATAGAATATAAATTAACTTTTAAAAAAAAGTGTACCGACTTCAAATATTTGCACTGAAAAGTAAGAAATAATCAATATAATGAAGACGGTTTGTGCCAAATTAGGATACAAGATGAAGATCTGTTAATTATTATCTATGTTTGTATGTAGGTACCTACTGATGATCGTAGGCCCTAACGGATTGTCTAGATTAGTGTAATTGGGAATTAAGATGTTTCTAATTTGGCACCAACCGTCTTCAAATTCTACGACGAAATATTAATTATTTAAGAAATAATCAATAATTTCAATTATAAATTAACTAGATGACCCGTGCAAGGTATTCGCACCGTTAGTGGTGTCAATATTGTTGTCATACTTCAACTGATCTCCAATACATCACTTTTACATTAAATTAGTCCAATTTTAAAAGAAACATTTACCTAATTTTGATTTGTTTGTTTACTTTCGTCATTAGAGGGAAAAATAATATTGAAAATGGCATAACAAACATTAACTTATACCGACAAAAATTAAGGAGAAATTGGCGTGACAGACAAGACGCGCGGGAAGGTTTTTATAATATGAATTAGAATGTATCGAAACGCCATATGGCCACCAGCACCACCTACATAAAATCACCATAAAAGATACCAAGAATTTATGAATGCTTGTAAAATGATATCATTCGATATTTATTTAGAGAGTACCATTACGCCTTTGATCCCATGCGGAATAGACAGAGAAAAAACAAATATATATCTATCATCACGCCTTTTATCCAAAGACAAAAGAATGACATTTGTTACGATCCTGACATACCCACCTCTTTCGCTTCTTTTATATTCATCATACCTTTCATACATGCTCGGCGATTGTGTGTACTTTTAATATTTCCATCGATCAATACATTCTTTATATGTTCAATAAAAGTACACCTAGGTCGTCCTCTGCCAGCATTTCCTTTCGCTTCAGTCATATAAACCATCCTTCATTCTTTCAACGTGTCCAAACTAGCGTAAACTACTTTTCTTATTTTTTTCAGAAAATTCCAAATTCGTGCAACATTTTAATGTATATGTCGCCGCCAAATGGTTAAATCAGCCACTCAATTGGATGGGCTAGGCATTTCATTAAATGGCGGCATTCAATTGAATGGCTAAAGGATGCTTAGCCAAATTGTTGAATGATACGTTTAACATTAGGGCTGAACGTCGCAGCCTCTTGGTTGTTTGTCGTATTCGTATTATTTATACTCGGAATTTTGATTAAAACTAGTGTCCGGCTCATTATTTGCAGGTAAATCCATTATGTGCTCCTTTTTAACCGACTTCCAAAAAAAGAAGGAGAAGGTTCTCAATTCGGACCGTATTTTTTTTTATGTATGTATGTAGGTACATCGATAACTCCGCCAATTGTAAACCGATTTTGATGGTTTCTTTTTTAATCGACAGATAATTCTTCCGGATTGGTCCCATTTTTATCTCATAAAAATTGGTTCATTAGTTTTTCAGAAATTTTGAAAAAACTGACTTTATAAGTACATTTTTCTTGATATCTCGATAAAATATGTACCGTTTTTGACAACTTATTTTTTTTCAAGACATAATAATTTCTCGACATTATCTCACAGACATATGACGAAAATCGGTTCAGTAGTTTTTCAGAAATTCAGTAATTAATTTCTGTTTACGGCTGAAATTATGTATCAGAAAAAGCCTTAGCAACGGTTGCTATTGACACGAAGTTGTCAATTTTCGTGACGATGGTATAGCGGTTAAATGTAATGGGGTGCATAGGTTACATGGTTCAAATCACATCCACAGGGGTATTTTTTTTTTAATTTTCCATTAATATTTTTTTAGTTGCGTATTTGTCTCTCAAGGCAGCAAAATCACTTAAAAGGGTAAAATAAACCTTTTAAAAAAAAGTGCACCGACTTCAAAAATTTGCACTGAAAAGTAAGAAATAATAAATATTTCGTCGTAGAATTTGAAGACGGTTGGTGCCAAATTAGAAACAACTTACTTCCCAAATTCACTAATCTAGACAATTCATTAGGAACCTACGATCATCAGTAGGTACATACAAACATAGATAATATTGAACAGATCTTTATCTTCTTAGATATTTACTTATAGCCCGATCAACGGGGAAGTTGACCCCGACAATAATTCGCCCGTCGTTGATACTGTGCAGTTCGACACAGTCGAGTATGTAGATTACGAATGTCGAAGAATCCAAAACTTTTTTTTTTCGGAAGAGGGTTATTTTCATCCCTAAAGTTTTAAATTGCCTATATCTCCCGATAGAGAAGTCCTACGGCCAAAAATCCTTCCCAACATATCATTGTCTGTTATTGAAGTACAAGTATGTAAAGAAATCCCGGACTTTTTCCTTTCAGGGGGCCCGCTATATACACAGAAAAAAAATGTATGGCGTTGGTCGATGATACTTTGCACTTCGATAAAGTTGAGTATGTAGATTACGAATGTCGAAGAATCCAAAACTTTTTTTTTTTCGGAAGCTGGTTATTTTCATCCCTAAAGTTTTCAATTGCCTATATCTCCTGATGGAGAAGTCCTACGTCCAAAGTTTCTTCCCTACATATCATTGTCTGTTATTGAAGTACAAGCATGTAAAGAAATCCCGAACTTTTTCCAAATATTTTTAAAATCCGTCTCAGGGTTCTCGAAATAGACATTTCTATTTTTCACCTTTTCATTGATAATATTTCAAATGGACTAGTTGTTCGCGACGAAGTGATCAGTGACCGTGAAAGTGAAATAGAATTCGAAAATGAATCAGTGAATTAATGTCTCATAGTGCCAGTGCTTAAAATAGTGAAACATAGACTATCAATATAGAGTTTAGACATAGGCCTAAGTGAGCGA
This sequence comes from Nemapogon koenigi, assembly GCA_963924495.1. NCBI lineage: Eukaryota > Metazoa > Arthropoda > Insecta > Lepidoptera > Tineidae > Nemapogon > Nemapogon koenigi. Next base: position 7,924,094 of record OZ004654.1, on the reverse strand, counting down.
GTGCACTGCGTTGCGCGAGGGCGGGGGTAGACCCCCAAGGCAAGCTCGCACCGCGAGCTATGTCAACCCGTAGGCTCGAAAGGCATCCGCTGACCAATACCCGTTGTCTGTCTAAGACGGAGAGATTGTTGCAGCGACTGGCATAGATTCGTATTTCCTCTGAAAAGGTATAGCTTCAGACGAAAATTGATTCGGAATATTGTACTGTATAACTTGTTTACAGATTGGAACGGCAACTAACTTGCCATTTGTACCTAATGTTATTATTCGGAATTACACATGTGTAAACTTACCTCGCTTACCACGAGGCGGTCGAAGGGTTCGTTCGACCATGCTATCGTTAGGGACTATGTCCCTAAAATAATGTATATTGATGTGAAATAGTATTTAACACTACTTGACTATTCTTGAGGGCCTGATCAACTCCCAAGGATAAACTTATGACTACTTGACTATCGACGTGTTCGCCTCCTTCGGGAACGCACCACCCGGAGGAGCTCTCCAAACTCATAATCGGAGTTTGATGGTTACCATGTCCTTGTGGCGTGAAGGTTCCACCAGGGAACGACTGACTTGACTTGTTCGCCTCCTTCGGGAACGCCCCGCCCGAAGGAGCTTTACAAACTCATATTCGGAGTTTGCCAAACTCATATTCGGAGTTTGAAGAAGACCATGACCTTTGGCATGAGGGTTCCAAATGGGGAACCTCCAAACTCATATTCGGAGTTTGATGGAAATCATGTCCTCGAGACATGTAGGTGCAAAGGGAGCAGTCAAACTCATAATCGGAGTTTGCCAAACTCATATTCGGAGTTTGATAGAAGCCACGTCCTCTTGGCAGGAGAGTTCCACAAGGGAGCCTCCCAAACTCATATTCGGAGTTTAGAGGACACACTCATATTTGTTGATGTGAGTCTTTCGTCGTGAAATAGTTTGAGATCACTCGAACCGAGCCTTACAACCTCGGTTTCACCTAATAGAAGGGTAAAAGCGTCAAAGAGATATAGTAATGACTGATGCATATATATTACTCATGTTCGGATTTAATATATAGTTTGGCGAGGATTGATGCATATATATTGCTCATGTTCGGATTTAATATATAGTTTGGCGAGGATTGATGCATATATATTACTCATGTTCGGATTAATATGTAAAGCCTAATGATGTTACATACATATGTTTACATTATTTATATTTGGATTATCGTGTACAGCTCAACGAGACTTATGTGTTTATAACCCTGTATTTAATATAATATTTATAAGACTTGTTTGTATTTAAATCTGTGGAGTTTCTTGCCATTTCTTCTCCACAGATATAATTTCCGAAATGGTGGTAAACTCATGTATGTTTGTTTAAAATAATAATAAACGATTCTATACCCGTTGTGTTTCACTGAGCGAACTGTGCTCTGATTGGTTGACGTTGACCGCGTGGGAGGTTCTTGTTGTCGCGGCGACGTTCCGTGCGCTGCCCGCTATATAATGGCGAGCAAACGGAGCGATCGTCAGTCTGCGTCAAGATCTCGCGACAAGAGGACCTCCCAGCAACCAAGAAGAGCTCAGCCGTCCAGTGGCCGCCCGGGCTAGATTGAAGTTACATCGTGCAGTTTCAATAGTCTCCCAGTTTCCCAGTCTACCTACCTACCCTACCTTGATAGTCAGTTCCCTGGGTCTCGCGCTCTCTACTGCTGCAGAGCAGACCGCCGGAACATTAATTGGTCGACTTCGAGCCGGATCACTCAAGACTACGGAAGCTGAAGAAACATACAGTCCACAAGGCCGGATCACTCAAGACTACGGAAGCTGAAGAAACATACAGTCCACAAGGCCAGATCACTCAAGACTACGGAAGCTGAAGAAACATACAGTCCAAAAGAATGCCCATCACACGGTCGCAGACAGGGGAGCGCCAGCAGTGCCCGCTTCGTCACGAAGAGCCGCCACTGTCCCCAACGGACGAAGCAAGCCCACCGACGAGCACCGAGCGGCCCGCACCGCCGCAGCCCGCAACGTCCGTACCCGCGCTCGCGCAGCGCGGTCGAGGCCGTCCGAAAGCTCCGGGCCACCGCACCCCGTCGAAGCACCCGAGGCGGCCCGTGTCGACTGAGCCGTCGCTCGCGCAGCGCTCCCCGTGTAAGGCTCCAGAGGTGCGCGCTCTGTCGAAGCCCGCGACGCGTCCGAGGTCGCCGGAACCCCGTCGGTCGAAAGCTCCGGAGCCCCGAGCTCCGTTGAAGCTCGCCGCCACCGCCGTCGCCGCACGACAGGCTTCGCAGAAAGGCCGGCGCGCGAAAACGGGGCCGATACCCCCGTCGACGGCCGCCCAGGAGCACCACACTCCGTCGACGCGCGCTCCCTCGGATCGCGCAGTGTCCCGTGCCGCAACAGCAAGACCGGACCGTGAACGCAGCATCTACCAAGCCAGAGAAGACCTAGCCCGCTTGAAGATGGAAGCGGCAGAAGCCAGGCTAGCTCGGCTAGAGGCCGAAGATGAAGAGCAAACACTGATGGACCCGTCAGAGAGCGACCCCGATCCAGAGACCAATCCGAACCCAAGGATCGAAGAATGGCTTGACGCACAACCACAAGCCGCAGGCAACCCGGAAGCAAGACCGGTACGACCCGAGACAACTGGACAGATAGCCGCTCCACTACCACCGAAGAGGCCAAAAATAACCGAACGAACGCCGTCAGTATTGACTCGAGAAGAAAGGCAGAGAATCGTGGAGATAGCCTCTGCCGTAGCCGAAGTTACCCGGGCGACCGCGCCTCAAGCTGCTACGCCACACCCAGCTACCAACCGGTACCTACTAGGAGAGCTACCACACTTCAACGGGTCGCACGAAGACTGGCTGGCGTTCAGAGCAGCCTACAACGAGACGGCGGGTCACTTCTCAGCTGTAGAAAACACAGCACGACTCCGTCATGCACTGAAGGGCAAAGCCAAAGAAGCAGCACAGAATCTACTTATAGCGAATACAGCACCAGCCGACGTCATAACAGCACTAGAAAACAGATTCGGGCGCCCAGATTCGATCGCAATAGCAGAGATGGAACGAGTGAAGCGACTACCACGGGTACCGGATTCGCCGCAGGAAGTGTGTGAATTTTCCAACAAATTGGTGAACAGTGTAGCAGTTCTACGCGCCTTGAATAGACCGCACTACCTACACAATCCAGAAGTGGTACGACACCTAACGGAGAAACTGCCAGCTGTACTCAGATATCGCTGGTATCAACATTATGAAACGAAGCCGAGCCATGAACCGGACCTAGTGACCTTCGCTAACTTTATGAGTACCGAAGCCGGACGCTGTCGTCACTTCGCTCCACCAGAGGTCGTGACCACGCAGAGAGGGCCAGACGCCGGACCAAGCCGCGCACGGCCACAGCGAGCATATACGATGAAGGAGAAACGCAACAAGAAACCACAACTTCCCTGCCCCATCTGCCAAAGAAATAACCACGAGCCGAGCCAGTGTAACGAGATGAAAAAGGCTCCGGTCAACACACGGTGGGACATTGCCAAGAAACATCGCCTATGCTACCGGTGCCTCAGACCCATGACCGTATCGCACCAATGCCGGTACAAACGGTGCGGCGAAGAGAACTGCTCTCGGAGTCATCACTCCCTGCTCCACCATCGGAAGGAAAGAAGGAACCCCGAGGTTGTAGCTACCACATCGAGCCGATCCCGCTTCGCCTACTTGAAGATCGTACCAGTACGCGTCACCGGCCCCAAAGGGCACGTCGACACACACGCCTTGTTAGACGACGGCTCAACGGTGACACTACTGGACGCCACTGTCGCGAAGAAAATCGGCGCCCGAGGACAAGTAGAGCCGCTAAGAATGGAGGCAATAGCGGGAAAGAAAATCGACGCGGCTGAGTCCCAACGAGTTACCATCGATGTAAAAGGACAGAGCGAGACACACACCATTAGCGCGCGCACCCTCGCTAACATCGAACTATCGACGCAAGCGGTCGATAAACGAAGCATCGACCGGTACCCGCATTTAAGAGAGATAGAAAGACACCTCACCTACGAAACCGCTCGGCCAGCCCTCCTCATCGGCCAAGACAATTGGCAGCTGCTGGTAACAAAAGACATGAGGCGAGGGACGAGAGAAGAACCGGTAGCTTCCCTCACCCCATTGGGATGGACCCTACACGGAGCCTGCAGCCGCTCCACACATCTCCGAGTGCATACGATACACTTCACCAAGGAGAAGAGGGCAGAAAAAGAGCTCGGGAAATGTTAACCCTCGAACAACTCGACGTCCCACCGACAACTACGACTTAGCACAACGAACCCCGATAACAGAAAAAAAGGAGAGCGAGGGCGCATTATCCGACGACTACGACAGGGCGGCAAGAAGCCTCAAGGGCATAGAAGAAATATCCATTAGAATCGGAATAAAGAAGAAGACAGAGACTCCCTACGCCTCCTGTGGCGAGGCGACCGGCGGGAGGGACCGCCGAGAGAAATGAGAATGAAATCAGTGATATTCGGTGCGGCGAGTTCGCCATGCGCCGCACTGTTCGTGAAGGAGTTCAACGCCGAGAAATATCGTGCAGACTTTCCAGAGGCCGCTGAAGCCATCGTGATCCACCACTACATGGACGACTACCTACAGAGCTTCCCCACCATAGAGAAGGCGGTAAAGATAGCCAAAGAAGTAAGAACTATACATGAGAGAGCTAACTTTAGACTCCACAAATGGGCCTCCAACTGCGTCGACGCCGTGACGGCCCTACAAGGGACACCCCCTCCGCCAGCCGATACGCTTGTGGAGCTCAACGACGGTACCTCCGAGGAAAAGGTACTCGGTCTCGCCTGGAAACCCAGCACGGATACCTTGAGCTTTAACTTAGATATGGCTCGTGTCGCACCGGAAGTAGTCGACGGAAGCCGCACTCCGACCAAGCGCGAAGCTTTAAGCACGATGATGTCATTGTTTGACCCCCTCGGCCTCGCTTCGCCAGTGACGATACAGGCGAAGAAAATACTGCAAGAAACTTGGCGCAGGGGCGTCGAATGGGACCGGCCGTTACCAGAGCCTTTAAAGACAGACTGGAGCACCTGGCTAAAGAACCTGACCCTGCTGAGAAGACTGAACATACCCCGATGCCATGGCGGGTGGACGCACGCCCGGCGGAGAACTACACACCTTCGTCGACGCCAGTGAGACGGCCTACGCGGCCGCGGTGTATTGGCGCACCATCGACGACAGCGGACGCGTCCACGTTAGCCTCGCCGCAGCCAAGGCAAGGGTCGCCCCGCTGAAGATTACTTCCATCCCACGACTAGAACTCCAAGCGGCCCTACTCGGGAGTAGACTATCAAGGACCGCCGAGACAGAGTATCAAGCAGACATAGATCAGCGATATTATTGGACGGACTCATTGACAGTTCTGTCATGGTTACACGCCGGACCACGGACCCTAAAAACCTTCGTCGCCCACAGGGTTGCAGAAATCGAGGAGCACACCCTTGTAAAAGAATGGAGATGGTTACCCTCGAAACATAACGTCGCCGACGACTCCACACGACAAGTTCCAGCAGATTTCGAGTCTACTCGCCGATGGTTCACCGGGCCAGAGTTTCTACTTAAGGACCAAGAAGAGTGGCCCGCCACCAAGAACGTGACAGTAACCGAAGCAACGGGGGAAGAGTAGTACGGTCATCACAGGAAACCACATTCGGAACAGAAGTCGAGGCGTTGAAAAGAGGAAAGGAGCTGCCGCATGACAGCCGACTCCATCAACTCGCGGTGCACCTGGACGACACAACTACTTTACGACTAAGGTCGAGGATTGCCGAAGTAGAGAACGTTGGCATAGAGCAGAAGTCGCCCGCAGTACTCGAGGGAAATCATCACTTGACAAGATTGTACATAAGAATGGTCCACGAGAAACTACACCACGGGGGGACGGAGATAATAGTCAACGAAGTCAGAGAGCATTTTTGGATCATCAAACTCCGACCCACAGTTAAGAGCATAGTAACGAGCTGCTTGCGCTGTCGTATACGCAAAGGAAAACCCGCGGTCCCAGCCACCGGCGACCACCCACGCAATCGTCTCGCCCACCACAAGCGCCCTTTCACCTACACGGGCCTAGACTATTTCGGTCCCTTGTCAGTAACAGTGGGGAGACGACGAGAGAAAAGATATGTAGCCCTCTTCACGTGCCTAACCACGCGAGCCGTGCACTTAGAAAACGCAGACAGCCTCAGCTCCGATTCCGCCATCATGGCATTGCGGAGGATGATCGCCCGACGTGGCTGCCCCGAAGAAATATACAGCGACAACGGGACGAACTTTCGGGGAGCCGACAGAGAACTACGGGAGGCTCTAATCGACGAAGCGGCTACACGCGCCATCAAATGGCGCTTCATCCCCCCAGGCGCCCCATTTATGGGAGGCGTTTGAGAACGACTTGTGCGCGCGGTAAAAACCGCCCGGTACAGCATATTGACGGAGCAGCACCCGCACACCGAGACACTCGCCACCTTGCTGTGTGAGGTGGAATACACCGTAAACAGCAGGCCCCTCACACATGTGTCCACAGAAGCAGACGACCCGAGCGCCCTGACACCTAACCACTTCCTGTTGGGCGGCTCGGGACTAGTGAGGCAACCAGGCATCTTCACCGACGACGACCTACATCTACGCGCGAGGTGGAGACGAGGCCAGAGGCTCGCCGATCTTTCCTGGCAGAGATGGCTGAAGGAATACCTTCCGCTACTGCAACACCGGCGGGAGCCACGCGGGCGGGGTGAGACTCCGCGCGTCGGAGACCTCGTGCTCATAGTGGACAACTCCCTGCCACGAAATACGTGGCCGAGAGGAAAAGTCGTCGCCCTCTACCCGGGGCCCGACGGCGCAGTACGAGTCGTCGATGTGAAGACCGCGGGTGGCGTGCTGCGACGTGCCACTAAGAAACTCGTCGTGCTGCCTACGGCCGCTGAGCACCCCGTCGCTCATACGGGCTAGGTGCAGCGTCGTGACGACCAACGCTGCACGGCGGGAGAATGTTCGCGACGAAGTGATCAGTGACCGTGAAAGTGAAATAGAATTCGAAAATGAATCAGTGAATTAATGTCTCATAGTGCCAGTGCTTAAAATAGTGAAACATAGACTATCAATATAGAGTTTAGACATAGGCCTAAGTGAGCGAGTGCACTGCGTTGCGCGAGGGCGGGGGTAGACCCCCAAGGCAAGCTCGCACCGCGAGCTATGTCAACCCGTAGGCTCGAAAGGCATCCGCTGACCAATACCCGTTGTCTGTCTAAGACGGAGAGATTGTTGCAGCGACTGGCATAGATTCGTATTTCCTCTGAAAAGGTATAGCTTCAGACGAAAATTGATTCGGAATATTGTACTGTATAACTTGTTTACAGATTGGAACGGCAACTAACTTGCCATTTGTACCTAATGTTATTATTCGGAATTACACATGTGTAAACTTACCTCGCTTACCACGAGGCGGTCGAAGGGTTCGTTCGACCATGCTATCGTTAGGGACTATGTCCCTAAAATAATGTATATTGATGTGAAATAGTATTTAACACTACTTGACTATTCTTGAGGGCCTGATCAACTCCCAAGGATAAACTTATGACTACTTGACTATCGACGTGTTCGCCTCCTTCGGGAACGCACCACCCGGAGGAGCTCTCCAAACTCATAATCGGAGTTTGATGGTTACCATGTCCTTGTGGCGTGAAGGTTCCACCAGGGAACGACTGACTTGACTTGTTCGCCTCCTTCGGGAACGCCCCGCCCGAAGGAGCTTTACAAACTCATATTCGGAGTTTGCCAAACTCATATTCGGAGTTTGAAGAAGACCATGACCTTTGGCATGAGGGTTCCAAATGGGGAACCTCCAAACTCATATTCGGAGTTTGATGGAAATCATGTCCTCGAGACATGTAGGTGCAAAGGGAGCAGTCAAACTCATAATCGGAGTTTGCCAAACTCATATTCGGAGTTTGATAGAAGCCACGTCCTCTTGGCAGGAGAGTTCCACAAGGGAGCCTCCCAAACTCATATTCGGAGTTTAGAGGACACACTCATATTTGTTGATGTGAGTCTTTCGTCGTGAAATAGTTTGAGATCACTCGAACCGAGCCTTACAACCTCGGTTTCACCTAATAGAAGGGTAAAAGCGTCAAAGAGATATAGTAATGACTGATGCATATATATTACTCATGTTCGGATTTAATATATAGTTTGGCGAGGATTGATGCATATATATTGCTCATGTTCGGATTTAATATATAGTTTGGCGAGGATTGATGCATATATATTACTCATGTTCGGATTAATATGTAAAGCCTAATGATGTTACATACATATGTTTACATTATTTATATTTGGATTATCGTGTACAGCTCAACGAGACTTATGTGTTTATAACCCTGTATTTAATATAATATTTATAAGACTTGTTTGTATTTAAATCTGTGGAGTTTCTTGCCATTTCTTCTCCACAGATATAATTTCCGAAATGGTGGTAAACTCATGTATGTTTGTTTAAAATAATAATAAACGATTCTATACCCGTTGTGTTTCACTGAGCGAACTGTGCTCTGATTGGTTGACGTTGACCGCGTGGGAGGTTCTTGTTGTCGCGGCGACGTTCCGTGCGCTGCCCGCTATATAATGGCGAGCAAACGGAGCGATCGTCAGTCTGCGTCAAGATCTCGCGACAAGAGGACCTCCCAGCAACCAAGAAGAGCTCAGCCGTCCAGTGGCCGCCCGGGCTAGATTGAAGTTACATCGTGCAGTTTCAATAGTCTCCCAGTTTCCCAGTCTACCTACCTACCCTACCTTGATAGTCAGTTCCCTGGGTCTCGCGCTCTCTACTGCTGCAGAGCAGACCGCCGGAACACTAGTTTACTATTTTTAATGTTTGAAAATATAAATTATGGCAAAATAAAACAAATTGTTCAGGAGAAATATGTTTTGAATATATTTAATTTAACTTTGAACTTAATTTTGAGCACAATGAAATGTATTGTGTTTTTTTGTGTCAAATCTGATTTAAAACTAGATTTACTAGAAATGTGGTGCAAGCCGCCCTAAATAACTTTCTTTCTAAACCAATCTTTGTTTCAAGAGAAAGAGAACTGGAAACGTGGCATTTTCATAATCCGTCCCAGGGTTCTTAATATTCAGTTCATGATATAAAACTACCCAACTGAGGAGCTACCTTATGATTTTTGTCCTATACGAATCTTGTAGCAGACCGTTCTAAACTGTACAGCCAACACAAAAAAATATTTACCCAAACAGTGAAGGACGCCTCGCCTGGCCATACCGCAATTACTAATGAAGAAAAAGGGTATCCTCTCAAATTCTCTAAAATATATAATTTCAGAAGCTATAACTTTAGTTGCTATAAATATTCATTTTCTATAAATTTAGATTCAGTAATTTTAAAAATCTATAAATGTGTTTGATATAATTTTTTAAATCTATAATATTAATTCCTATAATGCATTGTTTTCTATAATTGCAGTTCCTATAATTTTCAAAATCTATAATTTAAGTCCTATAATTTTTATAATGCCTATTTTCAATTGCACTAATTGCTACTTTTCTATAATTGCTGTTACTATAATTTTGAAAATATATAAATTCAAGTCTTATAATTTCTATAATCTGTAGTTGCAATTGCACTAAGGCTACTTTTCTATTTTATTATTATGCAGTTATTATAATTTTCTAAATATATAAATTCATTTTCTAAAAAATTATTAACCTATACTATCTATATCTATATATACTATCAGTTGCTCTAATGGATTATTAAAATAATGGTACTTACTATATTTTAAAAGTATAACTTCATTCTATTTACATTTACAAATACATAAGCATAAAAAATAATTTTCTATAATTAAATCAATTTAAATAAGTACTACTATTAAAATTTACAGTAGTTTTTGTTAATCTTAACCTGTTGCAGTAATTTTCGATTCCTATTCCCCTAATTTGTAAATAGAAATAGGTTAGCTAGGAGCGCAGCGACGAGCGTGGTTCGTATAGTGCTAAAACAGAGCGCGAGCCGAGCGAGCGAAGCGAGCGTGCCGCATTAGCGGACGGTTAAGCGGCAGAAACTAAACACTTTTATACTCGCAAATAAATAGGAAAAAAATATAGCAAACTAATCATTAGATTATTTAAGTTTGATAATTTAGATATCTTCAAAATTAAAGAAAACAATTTTAGATAAAACGAAAATTATAGCAAATTAATTATATATATATATATATATATATATATATATATATTTTAAGTTTTTTTAAATAATATGATTATGTACAAAAAATAATTTATGTAAATATATATTATAATTAAATAAAATTAATTATTAGATCATTGATATTTTGATAATAGTGATTTTGAAAATTACTGATATCGATTTTCGACAAAAGAAAAATTATAGCAAATAAATAATTAAAGAATGTAATTTTATATATTTTGATAATAGTGATTTTGAAAATTACAGAAATCGATTTTAGGTTTAAAAAAATTATAGCAAATGAATAATTATAGAACGTAATTTTATATCTTATGTACTTATAAATTCTAAAATTATATCAAAACATTATAGAGAAAATGTAGGAGACCCGAAAATAAGGTAGGTATCATAAAATTTAATAAGTTATTTTATAGTAAATTGTGTATAACATTGTCTTGCTGTAATATTTTACACCAGGTATTCCGAGTGTATTACTTGATACTACATATATTCACACGAGTGTTAACTGAAGTAAAAATAGTCTCAATAATTCCAATGTTCAAAATCTAAGTACTTAACCGAAAATAATAATTTTTGCAAACGATGGGATTTCCACTTGTCATGTGTTGATCTAAACAATACTTAGATTATTTTAGAAAGAAAGTTATTTAGGTCGGCTTGCAATCTAGTTTTAGATCAGATAGATGTAATACAAAAAAAATACAATACATTTAATGCCGCGAAAAATTAAGTTCAAAGTTAGCAATTGAAATTGCGAATATCTTCAAAATATCTTGAAAACAATTGAAAATTAAATTTATTTACTCAAAGCACATTTTTAATGTCTTCGTCGTTTTCTGATATATCTTAATTTTTCTTCAACACTTTGTTTTATTTTGCCCTAATTTATATTTTCAATTATAAAAAGATGTAAACTTATCCATTTGAAATATTAACGAAAATATCAAGAACTGAATATTAAGAACCCTGGGACGGATTATGAAAATGCCACGTTTCCAGTTCTCTTTCTCTTGAAACAAAGATTGGTTTAGAAAGAAAGTTATTTAGGGCGGCTTGCACCACATTTCTAGTAAATCTAGTTTTAAATCAGATTTGACACAAAAAAACACAATACATTTCATTGTGCTCAAAATTAAGTTCAAAGTTAAATAAAATATATTCAAAACATATGAAAATTAAATTAATTTAATCAAAGCACATCTTTAAAATTTTGTAATTTTTTGAAATATCTCAATTTCTCCTGAACAATTTGTTTTATTTTGCCATAATTTATATTTTCAAACATTAAAAATAGTAAACTAGTCCATTTGAAATATTATCAATGAAAAGGTGAAAAATAGAAATGTCTATTTCGAGAACCCTGAGACGGATTTTAAAAATATTTGGTTTTATGACAATGTTATTCAACGTTTGTAATAGAATACATAGGTACTGTCAAAGATTCTACCGCAGTTACTGTAATTTTATACTTTAGCAATTTTAAAAAAAATTACTCCCTTTTAAATGCGTGTAACTTTTTTTTTACTGGATGTTTTTTTTGACTCCATAATGAAAAATGATACTTATGTTGAGATCTATCAAATCTCATTTAAATCATCTGTGACAAGTATGTGGTCCAACTCCATACAAACTTTTTCTTTATGTATATCGGGCCCCCTTAAAGGAAAAAGTTCGGGATTTCTTTACATGCTTGTACTTCAATAACAGACAATGATATGTAGGGAAGAAACTTTCTACGTAGGACTTCTCCATCAGGAGATATAGGCAATTGAAAACTTTAGGGATGAAAATAACCAGCTTCCGAAAAAAAAAAAGTTTTGGATTCTTCGACATTCGTAATCTACATACTCGACTTTATCGAAGTGCAAAGTATCATCGACCAACGCCATACAATTTTTTTCTGTGTATATAGCGGGCCCCCTGAAAGGAAAAAGTCCGGGATTTCTTTACATACTTGTACTTCAATAACAGACAATGATATGTTGGGAAGGATTTTTGGCCGTAGGACTTCTCTATCGGGAGATATAGGCAATTTAAAACTTTAGGGATGAAAATAACCCTCTTCCGAAAAAAAAAAGTTTTGGATTCTTCGACATTCGTAATCTACATACTCGACTTTATCGAACTGCAAAGTATCAACGACGGGCGAATTATTGTCGGGGTCTTCATACAAGAGATCTCCCCGTTAGTTAGACTATTAGTTTTGTATCCTAATTTGGCACCAACCGTCTTCAAATTCTACGACGAAATATTTATTATTTCTTACTTTTCAGTGCAAATTTTTGAAGTCGGTGCACTTTTTTTTAAAAGGTTTATTCTTTTATTATACTGTAAAACAACACACTCAAATATAATCAGCTGTTGACGCTATATTTGTTAGATAATGTTAGCGCTATAGTGGCAAAATAAGGAACTAAATTTTAAATGACCTGGCGGCTTTTAGTTCAGCCTTTTCTAAAGAGCTAGTTTTCAACCAGCCAACACATTGAACGTTAAGATACAATAATTCATTTGACGAACGGCCTAGCCATTCAATTGAATACCGCTTAATGAAATGCCTAGCCATCCAATTGAGTGGCTGTTTTAACCATTTGGCGGCGACATATACACATACAGTATTTATTTACTCAAAATATGTTTCAATAGTTCCTTCACATCCAGAGACAGCAGTAACAGTGTCTACTTGACGACTGGTCCATATTGAACAGAACAGCAGCCTAATTGCGTAACTTGAAAGCGATCCAATCACTATCATTTTTTTACAGATAAAGGACGAATTTAGCCCCGCACTTTTCGAAATGTGTATTTTCGTTAATTGTGTTACATTGTGCTGCGTTTGTGCCGTACAGTGCCGCAAAAATTAGCTCAACATCTCAAACAGTTTTTGAGAAAAAAAAATAAAAACAATTAAAAACGTGAAATTTTCGTTTTTATTTTTTTTCTCAAAAACGGTTTGAGATATTGAGCTATTTTTTGCGGCACTGTACGGCACAAACGCAGCACAATGTAACACAATTAACGAAAATACACATTTCGAAAAGTGCGGGGCTAAATTCGACCTTTATCTGTAAAAAAATGATAGTGATTGGATCGCTTTCAAGTTACGCAATTAGGCTGCGGGTGGCAAGTCTGCACTTCTTTAATATTCGAATAGTAAAGTTACATAGTCGAATCGTGGTTCAATATTTGCTTTAAAACATCATTCCGAGACCTTGGACGTCATACCATAATCTTAAAAAATAAAATTGTTGCCAAGTAGGTACATGAAACACTGACTTTGGTCCATCGGGCTCTTACTTTAGAAGTTAATTTGAGGCAAAAGCGAATGTTAACAGTAAAAAAAATCAAAAATAAAAGTTGGGTATCCTACCTAAGGGCGTGATGCATTGGCGGGATAATCCGTCGGATAGAATGAGACAAAAGTAACAACTGCCAATGGAATTGACGGTTTTTACTTTTGTCTCGCTCTATCCGACGGAATATCCCGCAAATGGATCAACCCCTTTAATCAACCCCTTTAGTGAAATAGTAGAGACCAGCGCATGTATAAAATGAGGCTTTCCGAAGGGAAGTGTTTTTAAACAATTTCCGGAAACCGGAAGGCACACACAGAATTACATATCAGGGTGGCAGCCTGGGTCCAACCAGCCCCACCCCCTGCATTCTTCCATGTGTGAAACTTGTAAATAAGTGTCATCATGACAGGTGTGTAGGTAGGAGCAGTCCTACAGAACCCCAAAACACAATGAAGGTGTCAAACATGTGTTACTATACAACGGATTACGAAACTGAGGTAAATATAGAGTCCGCCCGACCGGACACGGCCCGCGGTGACTCAACACACCTAAATAACTAAATGATAACAATAATTTTTCTTCAGGTTCTCTCTCAGTTAATTAACACTGAAGCTTATTTGTCAGTAAGCCTGGCGAGGCTATGAATATCCGCGACTGTCACAAGAAAAAATAAATTGCGTACCAATTTTTTTCCGTGAGAAATTTATTTTCATTTAGGTTTTCCTGTAAACGTTTTAGACTCGGTAATTTCGGAAATAGGGGGGGGAGATTAGCGCTCAACTTTCATGAAACTGTACCAGACAGACGGACAGACAGACACTCATGAGTGATCCTATAATATAAGGGTCACCGTTTTTTCATGGCAGATGTTCGGAACCTTAAAAATGAAAGACACTATTTGTAATGTTTCTGGCCACGCCGCGGTAGGATAAAAGCCGTAATGGTGTGTTTTTGTGTATAATTTTCATAATAATATCATAATAGGTTTTGTAAAAACTTCATACCGCGCCCGGAACTATTATCAGTCTAGGAGATGACAAGTTTTCCTCAATTAGTCGCTTTTTCCCTTCAGACTAGTTAATTTAATTGATTAATAGTTTTAGTAGAGCCTTTATGGGCAAAATATACGACCTGAGAACCGATCTACCGGTAATTTCACTCTCCTAGACAAAAACCCATAGCATTTGGCCACCAAGATGGTCCACCATTGCCATTAAGGTTGACACATTGTCATGGTCTATCACCATCAACCCTGGACGCAGTACCTCACAATGTCATTTAGTCAATCAACAAAACTAAAATAGATTTCTATTTCTGCGTAACCTAAACAAACAAAGCTCCCGCTATTCCCGAATCATAGTAGGTGTACTCGTACCTATATTAAACAAAACGCCACCAGATTGTCTGAATATTCTGGCTGATTTTAAACTATGTACTATAAAAAAAAGTGTACCGACTTTTATTTACGTTTTATTTCTCCCTTTTAAGTGGTTTTGCTGCCCTGAGAAACAAATAATAACTCAATTAAAAAAAAATTATGGAAAATAAAAAAAAATACCGTTGTGGATGGGATTTGAACCATGTGCATCCTGTGCCTTATAAGTTTCACGACTAGACCACCGTCGTTACGAAAATTGACAACTTCGTGTCAATAACAACCGTTGCTAAAGGTTTTTCGCTGATACATAATTTTCAGCCGTAAACAGAGGCAAATTACTGAATTTTCTTCATATGTCTGTGAGATAATGTCGAAAAATTATTATGTCATTAAAAAAATAAGTCGTCAAAATCGGTACATATTTCATAGAGATATTAAGAAAAATTGACTTTTAAACTCAGTTTTTTCAAATTTTCTTAAAAACTAATGAACCGATTACTATGATAAAAAAATGGGACCAATCCGGAAGAACTATCTGTCGATTAAAAAAGAAATCATCAAAATCGGTTCACAAATGACAGAGTAATCGATAAAAAAAATACGGTCCGAATTGAGAACCTTCTTTTGATTATCGGTTAACAATCCAGTTTTCACGATACTATCACGGCTGTTACTGGCCCAGACCCCAGGGGGTGCTACAGACATTGATTGCTGGTTTTTGAAGTGGAACTTCTTTATAGTTAGAGAGATGGAGACAGAAAGTGGTTGTAAGCACCGGCAGTAAACCTCTTCTCTACAATTTCTGATTGTCGAGTAGGGGTCCAGCGCTTGTCGGTACGCCTTTAAACGAAAAAATAAATAAAAAAAACCTCTCCTACAAGCTGGCAGAAAATGAGTGAACAGCATTTGGGGGGGGGGGGGGACTGTTCCGCCATTGGACAACATTTCATTTTTTTAATCACCCATTTTTATTACTTTAAATAAAAATATATTAAAAAATAAGTTACACGTATTTTTATATTTTATTTTTGGTTGAGTTTTTATATTTTTAATTTAATTATGAATTTTTATAAATTCTGAGGACTTATAAACTAAAAACCTTAGCTAGGACTAAAATTAAGAAATATAAACTGTCACCCAAAGAAAGTGACTGATAGTGTCAGTCAAGCCACAGAGTATACGTTATAGAAATGCAAAGAGTATAATATACCGTGTTCCAAATAGGTGTTGCCGTAGCCGGAACTCAAATCGCCTACAACATTATTCATAATGTATATAATAATACTAGCTTTTGTCCGCGGTTTCACTCGTAAATATATTTCCTGTGATAACCCATTCGAAACTAGCAAAACTTCCAAAAAATATTACATAAAAGAAGTATTTTTATAATTATATTTAAAGAATAATTATTAATTTAGCTTCAAATGGAATAAAAATGGGTAAAATTAATAGAAGGCAACACCTGAGTTCAATAACTAACAACTCAGCCAACAGACATTAGTATTTTTAAATTAGAGGGTTAGCACAGATTAGGGCACCTATTAATCCTTAATTTTCAATATTTCAGTATTTTTAAAATAACTCGAAAATTAAAGGATATAAAAAATAAAAAAAATAAAAAAAAGCTTTCTAGCATGTAATCTCCAAACGGTTTTCGAATTTTGGTAGCTTACGAAAAATTAAATGTTGTCCTTTGTCGATTGACAGATCGTTTGTCGTATTTTGCTATTTCGTTGCAACTTTGTATAGGAAACTCTCAAGAGTTCATGAATCGAGCATCCCTCACCTCGCCTCACGCCCCTGCAGCTAAATACAAAACTTAAAATTAGTCAAAAATACCTATATAGGAAAATCAATTGTAAAAAATTCTTGTGTCACATTTCAAAAATGTATCTATGATCACAGCGTGTATCCCAAGAAGGGTAAGCAGAGACAATTGAATAATACCTTGTATTATGTTCTGTATAGTCACTCATAGCTTCTGCCTAAGAATAATCTCACAAACACACACATAAAACAACAGGTGATAACCTTACGGACTTCCTCTCTGTAAAAATAACTAGAGATTTGCCTCCACTTCAGTTTCAGTAACAAAAAGATTTTTTTTTAATATCTGTACACTTGCCTCATTTTTTTGTCATACAATACTTAGGTATTTATTAGGATAGTTGGTGATTAGTTGGCAAAAAGGCACATAAATGGTACTAAAATGCCACTTCATGATACTTATTATATTTTCAACTTTTTTATTAAGGGTCCTATATTGGGAATTTTTCTGGGATAAACTATTCCCAATTTCTCTGTAAATAATCCACCTGTGTCACTGTAATTTAGCATATACACTCATGGACAAATTTAGAGGAACGCAAAAAAAAAGTTTGATTTCTCCTGTTGTAATTATCGCGCGTACTAGCCACAAACATTGGTAAATGAATTAAAAAAAAATAAAGTCGTGGAATGTTTTTTTTTCGAATTTCATTTGTTTTTATGTAATTATTGCGTCATACTGGGTTCATTCATACTGTGAAAATTTTTTCTAAACTTTTGAATTTGAGCTAAAATCTAGGGTTTGTTTAAATTTTTGCCTTGTCTGTCTTGTATCGTGTTACGTGTGAATTGTTGTTGCAAATAAACTCAAAATGCCAGAACTAAACGCCACTGAAGTTGCTAAAGCTGTAAAAAGCTGTAACTTTAATAGAAATGGGGTACACCTACAAACATGTAGCCCAAACATTACGAGTATCAAAATCTGTGATACACCGAGTTGTCAAGAGGTATCGACAGACCGGACGGTATACGAGACTCGCAGGACAGGGACGGAAACGGAAGACTGTGGCCAGAAATGACCGGTTCATTGTAACCAGTGTACTTAGAAACCGGACCTTAACTTTTTCTGAGGTAAGAACGAGGCTCCAAGAAGTTCGAGGGGTTGCAGTAAGCACTAAAACTGTGAGAAGAAGACTGAAAGATGCCGGAATAAATTCACACTTACCTGCCCGAGGTCCCCTTCTTGCCACATGCCATCGAGTAGCTCGAGTTAATTTTACTCGCAATCATGAAAATTGGAATGATGAAGCATGGAGTCAAGTTTTATTCACAGATGAGTCTAGATTCTGTCTGAAGCCAGATGATGGAAGGATTAAAGTGTGGAGACGCCCGGGAGAGAGATACGCTCAGTGCAACATCATTGGAAAAGAGGCATATAGTGGTGGGTCAGTTATGGTATGGGGAGGTATTTGTATGGGGGCACGTACGGAAGTCTATGTTGTTGAGAATGGGTCACTAACAGCGGCACGGTATATAACTGAGATTTTGGAAGAAATTGTAGTACCATTTGCCCCTTTAATAGGAGATGGATTTGTTTTTATGCATGATAATGCACGTCCTTATACTGAGGCCATAGTAATCGAATACCTTCGAGACGTTGAAATCAATGCTATGGGGTGGCCAGCGCGCTCGCCAGACTTAAATCCTATAGAGCATGTATGGGATAAGCTGGGGAGACAAATTAAGAAAAGAAATCCTGCCCCAGAAAATTTGAGAGATCTTAAAAATGCATTACAAGAAGAATGGACCGCAATTCCTCAAGATTTTATTCATAATTTGATTAAGGGTATGCCAAGTAGACTGAAAGCAGTTCGAAGAGCTAGAGAGGGCAACACTATGTACTGAGTATAGTCAAAGTTATAGCCTTTCATATAAAACTACAAAAATGTACAAAAGTACAAAAAGTTTATTTCCTGTAAAATTCTTATTTTTTCTTAATTTGGTTAATTTTTGTCATTTAATAAATTCTTTTGTCAAAATTTTATTTTTAAATTAAGGCAGGGTGCAAACACGAAAGTGGCATTTTTGAACGCTTACTTTGAAGTGTCAGGAATCAATCTCAATCTCAAAAAAATATAGTGGATAGCAAATAATACTACATAAAACTATAACCGCATAGATTTTTCATAAGTGTTTTTGGTCTATTGAAAAAAAATTATGCAAAATACCTCTATAAAAAAACTTTTGAGCGTAAATTCACAATATTTTGCGCGACAACTATATAACTTTTTTTTAGGAATCAAATAGCTTGAATAATCTATTAAAACTTTAACCGAATACTTTCACTGTTTAATTGTTTTTCTTTAACAAATTTTAAGAAAAAGCTACAAAATAAGTGAAATTTCAAGTGTAGCTGCATGACCACGTAAAATATGCCAAGCAATATTCAACCTTATATCGTCCTACATAAGCATCCGCCCACCGGAGTGCAAATAGTATTTTTTATTGAGGTTGATCCCTGCCTTAACGAATTATAAGCAAAATCCTAATTAATAAACTTATTTGTCACAAATATCTAAGATTTTTTGTTTTATACTTGCGTTCCTCTAAATTTGTCCATGAGTGTAGTTACTTATTGAATATATCTAAGTGAAATAGCTCTTATTTTTTCAATGGGTTTTATTGAATAGGAAATATGGGTAGTTTAACTTTGCCACTGCTGTCTCTTTCATAATCTATCACAAAACTCTAAATTTTTTTAAAAGCGCTGTTATACTATTTCCCTTTAATTATATATGTCGATTTTTTTGGTAGCTTATTGAAAATTTAAAAT
Source organism: Nemapogon koenigi (assembly GCA_963924495.1). Classification (NCBI taxonomy): domain Eukaryota; kingdom Metazoa; phylum Arthropoda; class Insecta; order Lepidoptera; family Tineidae; genus Nemapogon; species Nemapogon koenigi. The sequence goes on along the minus strand of OZ004654.1, from coordinate 7,904,543 downwards.
AATAATTATTTTATTATTTTTGCAAAATTAAAAAATAAATTTTTTTTTAATGAATTTTCAATAAGCTACAAAGAAAAGCGATATATATATAATTGAAGAATAATGGTATAGAAATGGCAATACATACAACAATCCAGCAATCATAAGTAAAAGGAATACTCCCCAACGCACATCGCTGGAAAGTTGCATATATGCCAATCTATTAAATATTTTCAATGGCGCGATACAGGTTTCAATGAGTTAGTAACGGTGCGACATCTATCGACGCTACGCGATGTGCCGCCACATGACTCCCCTCCCAGACCAGAGGTCGCGATACAGTATGAAAACCAACATCCATTTTAGCTTTGTCAGCAGTGATGGACTGTGTGGTGGACTGCATCGCGGCTGAATCACCTGTCGTGATGTATGACCTGTCGTCATGTCGGGCCGGCGGTCTGGTCAGTGGGAAGTGGAAGTAGGATGCGGGGCATTGCGGGGTCAGGAATACAGGCATGTTCATACGGGGTCACCAATATAGAAATGGCAATACATACAACAATCCAGCAATCATAAGTAAAAGGAATACTCCCCAACGCACATCGCTGGAAAGTTGCATATATGCCAATCTATTAAATATTTTCAATGGCGCGATATAGGTTTCAATGAGTTAGTAACAGTGCGACATCTATCGACGCGACGCGATGTGCCGCCACAATGGTATAAGAGCGCTTTAAAAAAAATTTAGAGTTTTGTGATAGATTATGAAAGAGACAGAAAGGGCAGAATAATCCTTTATTCTACCACCCATATTTCCTATTAAATAAAACCAATTGAAAAAATAACGACTATTTCACTTAGATATATTGAATAAGTAACTATATGCTAAATTACAGTGACACAGGTGGAGTATTTACAGAGAAATTGGGAATAGTAATATCTCCATACAAATTCCCAGTATAGGACCCTTAAGTAGCAAATCAATGCCAAACACACTTACTGCATACCCCTAATAAGATATATGGCCATATCTCCATGTAACATTTAAACTTTTAAATCAGAACAGTTAGGTAGGGCATTCCATTGCACTTTGAAGTGTCAGTTAATCCACTCAGTGAACTGAAGAGTGCATTTGAATCCATGGATCAGGAGCATGGAACATCTTACTTAATTTGTGCTGATATTGTGAGACCAGATCACGTCTGATACAAAATTACTAGGGATCTACCAACTAGTCAGTACAGCCTATTCGGCACTTATGGTGGTACACAGGAAATGGGAAATAAATGGTATTAAAATGCCAAAAAGCTCAATCAAACAGTCTTAAACAATCTCAGATTGTCAATTTATAAGTAGATGCTTGTTAAGGTAGGTCTGCCAAATCCATAGTCAAAATTACGGCTCGGCTTTCCAATATAGGCGTCATTGAATAATACTGATATTATTAATGAATTTTGGCAAAGTGTGAGTGTAGGGAAAACCAGGGAGTTCAGCTTGAACCTACCAAATGGTTTTTAGTTTCTTGAAACATATAAATAAATAAATATATTATAATAATATAATAATACTTTTGTATGAAAAAAAGTTTTTAAAGAGTAATTGTTTAGATTAGGGTATAAATAACAAACAAATAATAGCTGAAGGAAATGGAAATGGAGGGAGGCGTCATTACCTAAAAAAAATATTTTTTTCTGGTTATAAGGTTATGTTTTTGAATTATAGATTTTTTGCCAAACTAGGGGTATTTAGAACTTGCTGTCTCAAAAAGGGCCTTTGGGGAATGAGGGTTAAGAGCATTAAGTAACACAATTTACAATATATCTCTATTTAAGATAGTGGTTATTTTGAGCTATTTGTTTTCAATATCTTAAAAACTAGGTGATTTTTTGCCTTCTTTTGGCAAAAAAAAAACGCTTTTTCTTGCAGCCGCAAATTTACCTCTTGACTATGAAGTTTTAAGAAGGTTATTGAGAGGATGAGAGGGTCATAAACTTGATTAGAAAACGCTTTAATTGGAAAGTTCTTCCAAAATGACTTATAAGATGCGAGCTATGTTTGAACAATGTTTTAATTAGTATCTAAATAACAGATTCCTACAACCTTCCTCACACATCAGTCACACCTCTATAAATAACATTAACCATGTAACAGCTAAAAGTGTCATTTATTTTTAGGGTTCCGAATGGGTCTCCGATGAAAAAATGGAAACCTTTATAGGATCTCTTATGTGTGGGTCTGTCTGTCTGTCTGTCACAGCTTATTTTATCTGAATCTACTGGACGAAAAATGTTAAAACTTGGTACATATATAGAGTTTCATGACCCAATCATGGATGTGTGGAGACCTGGCTGGTACACTTTCCTACGTTTACTTTATAATATTATATTTGATATTTTGCACGTCATCTTGGTTTTTGACGTTACTGAATGTAAATATAATAGAACGAATATATACGATTATTTCAAGATTATTTCAGCGTTTAACTATTACATTCCTGCAACTCCACATTGGTGACCACCGAATTGAACTACTATTATGTAACTATAATATACATGGCGCACAAGGATAGCAGTTTGGGCAGTGGCAACCCGGCGGCTGTGTCCGGTTCCACTGCCGCAAACGGTACGTCTGCAAAACTGTGCAAAGTCGGAGTAAGGATTCCACCGTTTTGGCCTGAGGATCCTGAAATCTGGTTCGCTCAGGTCGAGGGCCAATTCTCCAACTCCGGGATCACAAGTGATACAACCAAATTTAATTATGTTATCGGGCATCTGGACCGTCAATTTTCGAAAGAGGTTCGAGACATTATAATCAATCCACCACAAAATGACAGGTATGAAAAATTAAAGTCAGAATTAATTAAACGACTCAGCGCTACTCACGATCAAAAAATTCAACAAATATTAACACAGGAAGAATTAGGAGATCGGAAGCCTTCCCAATTTTTAAGGCATCTACAATGTTTAGCTGGAGCGACAGTACCGGAGGATTTTTTGAAAACTATTTGGATGAGCCGTCTTCCCGCAAATATCCAGTGTGTTCTCGCCAGTCAGCCATCAGTATCATTATCTATATTAGCAGATTTAGCGGATCGAATCCAGGATATAGCTCCTTACACTAAGCAAGTGGCGACGACCAGTCACGATAATCCTGGAAACTGCTGTGAAGAAGTTAAGCATGAAATTGCAGCACTTAAGAAAAGTTTTCAGAAGCTCTCAACTTGGGACAATAGACGCCGCTTCCGTTCTAGTTCCCGACCTCGCTCTCCATCGATGCCTGTTCGAAACAATTCTCCAAGCGACCTTTGCTGGTATCACTACCAGTTTGGTTCTAGAGCAAGAAGATGTGTCTCGCCCTGCAAATTTGACGCGGAAAACTCAAACGACGGTCGTTAGTAGCGGCCAACGACTGTCGTCAACCCTCGTCTGGCCGCCTATTTGTAACCGACAGAAAGACAAAAATGATGTTTTTAATTGACACTGGGTCTGATATTTGCGTGTTTCCTCGGACAGCTATCAAGAACAAACAAACAAAATCAAGCTACCAACTTTTCGCAGCCAACGGCACTACAATATCAACTTATGGTTTTATACATCTTACATTAAACTTCGGCCTTCGACGTGAGTATGGGTGGAGGTTCGTTATCGCTGACGTCACTAAACCTATTATTGGCGTCGACTTTCTGGCGTATTACAACATCTTAGTAGACTGCAGGAATCACAGGATTTGTGATCAACTTACATATTTAGTTGCACCTGCATCTGGTGTTAACCCTACCGAAACAGTCACTTCCATTAAAACCAATTATCCGGAACTTAACCCCGATTTTGAAATTCTCCTAGAAGAGTTCCCAAACATAACGCGTCCAGCTGGCAGGCCACGTGACTGTCCCCACAATACTGTGCACTACATCAAAACTACATCTGGCCCGCCAGTTACTGCCCAACCACGTCGTCTACATCCAGACAAACTTATTATTGCTAAACGTGAGTTTGACGAGATGGTTAGGATGGGTACCGCTCGACCTTCTAACAGCCCCTGGTCCTCAGCCTTGCACCTTGTTCCTAAAAAGGACAATAACTGGAGACCTTGCGGGGACTACCGAATGCTTAATTCTCGCACTGTACCAGATATGTACCCCATTAAACACATACACGATTTCAATTTTAGCCTTTCAGGTTGCACTATATTTTCTAAAATCGACCTTGTCAAGGCATACAATCAAATCCCCGTTTTTCCACCCGACATTCCCAAAACGGCAATTACTACTCCTTTTGGGCTTTTTGAGTTCCCAATGATGACTTTCGGCCTAAGAAATGCTGGACAGACTTTTCAGCGATTCATTGACGAAGTTACCAAAGGTCTTGACTTTACATATAGTTACTTAGATGACATTTTGGTATTTTCGCATGATTTCGTAGAGCATCAACTTCACTTACGTGAGCTTTTCTCTAGACTTGATAAATACGGTCTTCTTATCAACACCTCCAAATGCACTTTTGGTGTTTCAACTCTTACTTTTCTCGGCTATACAGTTTCCGCTGAAGGTGTTAAACCGCTACCAGATCAAACTGTCGCGATTCAAACATTTCCAGAGCCCAAAACTGTGAAAGAGCTAAGACGTTTCCTTGGTATGTATAATTTTTATCATCGCTTCATACCTCGTTCAGCTGAGTTACAAGCACCCCTAAACGATCTACTTAAGGGCTCTGTGAAAAACAATCAGACTATTAAATTTGATGACATATGCAAACGGGCTTTCGAAGACTGCAAAAGAGGTCTCTGCAATGCTGCAACTCTGGCCCATCCTGACAGCAGCGCTAAGCTTGCTCTTGTCACTGACGCGTCTAGTACTGCCATAGGTGGAGTTTTACAGCAGGTTAAAAATGGATTTTGGCAGCCTTTAGCATTCTTTTCACGTAAGCTTTCTCCATCGCAGATTAAGTATAGCCCTTACGATCGTGAATTGCTTGCTATATACAAATCAATTCAATACTTCCGGCATATGTTAGAGGCTCAGGTTTTTACAGTTTTTACTGACCATAAACCTATCTCATTTGTGTTTCAAGCAAATAGAGACAAATTTTCACCCAGACAATTCCGTTACCTCGACTATATTTCCCAGTTTACATCAGACATTCAACATATTTCGGGAAAGGATAATGTAGTCGCAGATACCCTTTCCAGGATTGAAGAGTTGACCTCCAAGGCTATTGACTATGATGTGCTTGCTCATGCTCAATCTAACGATCCTGAATTAAACCTTTTATTATCAGGGGGTTCATCACTCAAATTTGTTAAACTTCCTATTTCAGGATCTTCCTCATTCATTTATTGCGATGTGAGCTCTTCTACTCCTCGACCTTTTATCGTCAAAGCATTACGCCGTCAAGTATTTGATGCCATTCATTCTCTCTCTCATCCAGGAACAAATGTCACAGTTAATCTTTTGGTACAAAGATTTGTCTGGCCTGGCATACGGAAAGATTGCCGAGAGTGGTGCCGTAGCTGTTTAGCTTGTCAACGTGCTAAAGTAACACGGCACGTGTCTTCTCCTTTGGGCGTTTTTCAATTACCTCCTGCCCGTTTTCTCCATGTTCACACCGATCTTATAGGTCCTCTTCCCATTTCAAACGGTTTTCGTTATGCTCTCACGGTTATCGATAGATTTACTCGTTGGCCTGAGGTCATACCACTCACCGATATCACGGCGGCTTCCACTGCCAATGCATTTTTGACAGGTTGGATTTCCCGTTTTGGTTGCCCGGTCAGCATCACTACTGACCGTGGTAAACAATTTGACAGCTCTACGTTCAAAAATTTAACCCAGCTAATTGGCTCGCAACATAAGATGACAACAGCATATCATCCAGCTTCCAATGGTTTAGTTGAGCGCTTGCACAGACAATTGAAAGCTGCTATAATGTGCAACGCAGACTCCAGTTGGACAGAATCTCTCCCTTTGGTTCTCCTCGGTATTAGAAGCGCCTGGAAATCAGACTTACAGTCATCTGTAGCCGAACTTGTTTATGGCGAACCATTGCGCCTTCCTGGCGAATTTTTTCATTCGAATTCTAACACTATATTAGACATGCAAGACTACGTATCAAGGTTACGCTCCTTCGCTAATAAACTAAAGCCTATCCCTACAATACATCATACTTCTAAAACAGTTTTTGTTTTCAAGGAACTGGCAACTTCAGACTTCGTGTTTCTTCGTCAAGACGGAGTCCGTCCAGCCCTGCATCCACCATATTCTGGACCTCATAAAGTCCTAAAGCGAGGTCAAAAATATTTTCGTATTCTCCTTAATAACAAGGATACCAACGTTTCGGTAGATAGGTTGAAACCAGCTTTCATGATGTTGGAAAAAGATCTTGAAACCAATGTTCCTCAGTCTCCTACTCTACCCGCAGCCGCTATGCAACCCGAACCTCCACGCATTACTCGCTCTGGACGCCACGTCCGGTTTCCACCTCACTTACGCCCGTAGTCACGGTCTCGGTGGGGGAGTGATGTGGAGACCTGGCTGGTACACTTTCCTACGTTTACTTTATAATATTATATTTGATATTTTGCACGTCATCTTGGTTTTTGACGTTACTGAATGTAAATATAATAGAACGAATATATACGATTATTTCAAGATTATTTCAGCGTTTAACTATTACATTCCTGCAACTCCACAGATGTATAGCTGAAATAAACAAATTTCGATTTTGGAAGAAAATTTAAGAACTAAAAAAAAATCTCAACTTGTCAATCATTTGTAACCTTGATGCTACTATCAAGATTATCTGTTTTAAAGTGTATTAGAGTGAATGGAAATCCACAGACAGACAAAGATCCATAACATAAAGTTGTTTTTTCCTATTGTCTTATTAACAAACAATCTTTTTAATATAAAGATTTTAAATAACTGTTTTAAAATATAATATCAGATATGTAGACCAATTATCAATAAACTTGGAAAAGCTAATAAGATTCTAGGTGTATTAAGCAACCCCAAAACATTAACCATAATTTGTGAGAAATTTAAAATCTTATTAACTATAAGTATGTATAAGATAACATTACGTACAACTTAAGTCATTCTCAATGATTACATTCAAGTTAAATGGCCTTATTCATACAAGAACAAAATATGACTCAGCGACTGGTTAAATACCATAGCCGAAACGTATCGGTCATTCTTTTAAGTACTCTCATTAACGCGGACTTAGCTCTACAAAGCCAGTTAGCCATTTTCCGCCTCTCCCTTGGCGAAATAAATAAAGATCTAAAAATACAAAGTTATTAGTTCGACATTACGAAATAACATCGTTTGATCTTTACCTGTTGAGCGACAGGTTCCAAGATACTCTCGATGATTTTGGTATGGAAGACCGGCATTTTGGTTGTTGCACTTCACAATTAGATCCAAAAACACATGTGTTAGACAAAACTAAACACAAAATGAGAAAATTATAAAATAAATCACGGCAGAAAATAAAAACAACACAACCAAACGAAAGACAAAAATATACCGAACTGAAATTTGACAGTTCCTTTTTAATACTTTGTTTTGTAGCTTGGAATATTGTTTGTTTAGCCAAATGTAATGTTACCAGACTATGTCGACTATTTCTACTGTTGTATTATATCTATCATCACGCCTTTTAAATCCCTTACACCTTATTTGTATTCATCAGTTTTTAATTACTTAAACAGCATTATGTTAGACTAGCTAGTTATTCGCCCGTGCTGAGGACCATAGCAACTTTCTTCCCCTATTATGCCCCTTATGGGGTGGATTAAAAAAAGTAGCCTATGTTTTTCCCTAGGGTTCAAGCTTTCTCCGTATCATATTTCATCAAAATAATTTCCGTGGTTTAGTCGTAAAAGCGTAAGACAGACAGTTACTTTGGCATTTATAATTTAGCTAGTATGAAAGTATAGAATAGATAGATTTGTGCATAGTGCATTTTTTTATAAAATTTAGTTCACCAAATTGAAATAATTTCATCTCACTGTCAATCTAACAAAAAATTAATCGAATTCTATCATTGACTCGCTATAAATTATTTAGACATTTATATTTAGACACCTACCAACTATTTTTATTTATATACTAAACTAGCGATTGCCTCGTCTTCGCACGGGCAGAAAATGTTTTCGTAAAAGTATTAAATTTTCCCCGGATAAAAAGTACAAATAAATGTTTCTCTCCAGCCCTCCAACTATCTCTGTGCAAAACAATCACGTCGAGCCGTTACTCTAGTTTGACATGAAATAATAGCAAACAAGCTATCACACGGGAATGTATAGATAGACTTAAATATAATTGATGAAGATAGAAGATAAACCATATACATCTGATGCATTTATCTTCCATCTTCATCAAAAAATTAAACATTCATTAATTTTTAATTTTATTTCTTTGTGTCTTTGAATCACTTTTAAACACCTATTAGTCTTTGTAACGTGCAAGTTAATACATTATATTAAAATTAATAGAATATTTTTAACACTTAATACTAAAATGATGAATTAATAACACCTTTCAAAACAGTTAAGAATAATAGTGTCATGAAACATGAAGTTAAATAAAGAATAATAATAATACAGTAACTGTTAGGTAAGTCTTATTATTGATGACGATTTTTATAGTAAAAAATATTTTATCAGTTTAAATTGTAGGTATGTTTTGCCAAGTAACATTAAAAAATGGACAATAAAATTTAAATATTACCTATGTATATTTTTTATAATTTATTCATAATAACAATAATAAATATCATTCATAAATTACCTACATAATGTATATAATAACTCTCGCTGATAAATGAGCTCTTTGTCATTCGGTGTGCAGTACAAAGAAAATAACTCGATTTTCGTACTACGCACCGAATGTCAACTTAAAAAAATTTGGTAATAGTTATGTAATATATCTTAAAATTAAGTACCCGTGAACGAACTTGTTTGAGATCATTAATGTTACAATTGCCTTATTTTAATTACATTTAGTTAATAAACTACATAAAGTCGTATTCTGCGTTGAAATTAATCACTGTAAATAGATTTCAAAACATCTATAAAACTACCAAAGTAGGAAAATATATTAAAGAATGGCAACATTGGTAGATAAAACTAAACACAATGTTTTAGCGCGAAATTTTAAATGTCTAGTACAAAGATATTTTAGTCGAGCGGGCTCTCTAACGTCTAGGACAACATCAAGGATCTTTCGGACATTTCCGAAATCAATAAAAAAAATACGGTCTTTTTTTTCAAAGTAGTTAAATTAATTAAAAGCACTTTGGTTTCTATGTGCGATTATAGGGTCATAAACAAGTGTTAATTTGTTCTAATAAAACAATTATATTTACCACATCTAAATACCTTTGACACAACCCTACTAATTCTAACTTACGTAAATAATGTAAAAATCTCACGAATTTTAAAACTTTAGATCCTACTATCTATTCTAATATAAGCTGTAATACCATTACGACATGCTACGCGGAGGTAAGCAGTGGAATACAATAAAAATTATTGAATACTCTCACAAGTATTCAACTATGTCACATTTAATGGATATATTAGGGCAACTAACGCCATAACTTAGATTTAATCCGTGTGGTTGACTTTTATGTCGCTCAGTTAGTAATTTATGAAATATAGGTAAAATTGCACATTCAAACAGTTCAGATTCAGAGCTAGCGGCATACATTTTTCGTTGTTCTGCGGAATCCTGCCGCTTAGAGTCGACTCGGCCGTAAGGGGCAGACTTTCTATCTTCTCTCTTGTTTGGTGATCCTAGAAATTCGAAAAACATTGTCAATTCGGATAATCCCACTAATATTATAAACGCGAAAGTTTGTATGGATGTATGTATGTTTGTTACTCAATCACGCCAGAACGGCTGCACGGATCTGGACATAGAGTACCTACTAAGCCTATGGAGGGGCCATAGACGGGCTCCCCCTTTCGCCAATTTTTTCCCCTTTGACCAGTTATACTGACCAGGTGAGCAGTAATAAGTTACTTTAGATTTCGTTGGTATCGTTTTGTGTCGCGAGACAGAGCTCTAAGAAAATAGTTAATTGTGATGTTTTAAACGGGAAAGGCGATCTAGGGCGTCAAACTTAGTGTTTCCAATCATTAATTATAATTATTATGTTTGTATTTTAACATAATCATCATATAACGTAAAATCCGTTGCGACAATAAAACGACAGAAAAATACAGTGGTACAGGGGCTAGTACTAAGCGTTCAACTTATTTCAAGTAGAACGTAGAACTTACCACTTTTATGTCTCGATGCAACATTGGGGCTACTCTTATGATGGTCAGGTCTAATTGGATGAGTCACTTGAGTAAGTCTAGGAGAATCTCCAGTTCCTTTAGCCCTCTTCAAAGGCTCGGCCTCCTGTCTCAGTCTTTTAGCTGGCGAATCCTGAGTTTTAGATACACGGATCGTATCAGGATCTGGTTTCCATTCTGAATCCGTAGGTTCCAACCTTTTCGCTGCTTCCTCGTTTCGTCTGGCAACGTCTGGTGGAGGCTGGGTTCCTTGACGTTCTTCCGCTAGGGGTCTCACCTGTAGCAAAAATGACTTGCATATGTTATTACATTCATCCATCATCTTCTCAAAAATCCATCTTCACTCTAGTCGAGTCTATTATACTAGCGACCCGCCCCGGCTTCGCACTGGTACAAAATGGGTTTACAACAATTTCAATAGGTTCCTACATAGATAGATATAATTATGCTATTGCAGACTTTTTTAACCGACTTCCAAAAAAAGAAGGAGTAGGTTCTCAATTCGGACCGTATATTTTTTTTATGTATGTATGGACATCGATTACTCCGCCAGTTGCGAACCGATTTTGATGATTTCTTTTTTAATCGACAGATAATTCTTCCGGATTGGTCCCATTTTTATTAACCGACTTCAAAAAAAGAAGGAGTAGGTTCTCAATTCGGACCATATGTTTTTTATGTATGTATGGACATCGATTACTCCGCCAGTTGCAAACTGATTTTGATGATTTCTTTTTTAATCGACAGATAATTCTTCTGGATTGGTCCCATTTTTATCTCATAAAAATTGGTTCATTGGTTTTTCAGAAATTTAAAAAAAAACTGACCTTGTAAGTAATTTTTTCTTATTATCTCGATGAAATATGTACCGATTTTGACGACTTATTTTTTAAGCATATAATAATTTCTCGACATTATCTTACAGACATATGATGAAAATCGGTTCAATAGTTTTTCAGAAATTCAGCAAATTCCCTCTGTTTACTGCTGAAAATTATATCAGAGAAAAGCCTTAGCAACGGTTGCTATTGACACGAAGTTGTAAATTTTTGTATCGACGGTGGACTAGCGGCTAAAGGTATGGGGGCGCAGGATGCACAATTGCACATGGTTCAAATCTCATCCACAGCAGTTTTATTTATTTCTCCATAAATTTTTTTTAGTTACGTTATTATTTGTCTTTCAGGGCATAAAAAATAAACCTTTAAAAAAAAGGGGAACCGACTTCAAAATTTTGCACTGAAAAGTAAGAAATAATCAAAATTTCGTCGTAGAATTTGAAGACGATTGGTGCCAAATTAGGATAAAAAATTAAGTAAACATCTAAGAAGATAAAGATCTGTTCAATATTATCTATGTTTGTACTGATGATCGTAGGTTCCTAATGAATTGTCTAGATTAGTGAATTTGGGAACTAAGTTGTTTCTAATTTGGCACCAACCGTCTTCAAATTCTACGACGATTATTATTTCTTACTTTTCAGTGCAAATTTTTAAAGTCGGTACACTTTTCTTTACAAGGTTTTATTATAGATCATTTTGTTATATCTACAGCATACATGAAAACTTCCTGGGGCTCACTTCCTCTACTTGATTCACTTGTACTCGTACACTTTTCCGGTGAATCAACCTATCTAATAGTGAAAACCGCAACAAAATCGGATCAATAGTTTTTCAAGGTCACAGACAGACGCGGCGGGGGACTTTGTTTTATACCGTTAGACCGTATGTACCTAACGATAAGCACCAAAACGGCCGCGGTCAGTGTGTAGGTATTTAACGGCGAGGCGCGCCTACAACTTTGTACAACGATCTCGGCCTTTCTTGAATGTTCGACGGACTACAAAAACAGAGGATCTTTGCCGGAAATAACACAGTGCGAATCAGAGCGACCAAAGCGAAACAGTGAAGTGGAATTTTGTGCGAATAAGTGTTATTCTATAGTGTTCATATATTTAACTGTATTTTTGTGGTGTTAAAGTAAAGTTTGTCTATTTAATCGGTATTTTAAATCTCTTAGAACCCTAGCTCGTAACAATACTATAGATTGTATGTATGTATGTATTTACACAATGCTTAGTTTTTATTTAAGGAACAAACAGTATAACATTTTTTTTGTGTTTTCCAGTGTTTTGGGGACCCTGCCGCAGGACAGCGATCTCGAGAGGGTGTTTTATTTATAAGTAGTTTTAAATGTATATTTATATTTTAATTGTTATACTATAGATAGGTCTTGACTGTAGCATTTCGGAACATAATACCTAGGTACTACTGTACCTATAGAATGATTGTAGATAGGTGTAGAATGTAGATAAATAGCTGTAGAATGATTTGAGAATATATATAGACAAAATCTCAGATAGAAAGAGATATTGTCTCATAGACATAAAGCAAGACAAAACGACAAGAAGGTGTGTCGGTGGCGGTTATAAGACGTCTGGTATTAACTAGGCAGACCACGAGTTTGATTTCGGATCCCGGCCATGTACCAATGGGTTTTATAATTAAAAATCGGTTGTCTGTAAAGTCGGTTTACTGACGATAGTTGAACGTGACAACGTCATAAGAAAGCTGTCCACGCGGACGCATCGCTCACTCAAGTAGGAGAAAGACAGATGTCGAACGCTGCCGAACGCGGAGGCCGATTGTGCCTCTTTGTCGCTCGTTCCGCGCTCTCGCTTGCACTTCAAGCCTTAAATGGAACGCCTCAGAGCGAGGTAACGCCGCATGAGTCATGTTTTTTCGTGCGTGCAGATGGCTTCATCGAATTATAAGACGTTGTCACGTCAAAAACTTATGTATCTACATAATTCGACAAACTTTAGAGGCTTTTCCATCTAAATAAACCTCAACAGAACTGGCCACTTGTTAGGTATAGTCTGACAAATACCATCGGCTAAAAGAGGGAGACTTGGTCTTTCGCTGGGTACCCTGGGACCGTACACAGTTTTGGGAGCTGTAAAGCTACCCGTGAAGAAGAAAAAATAGACATTTAATTTTTATTTATTAGATAGATTGTTCAGACCTGTGCTGATGATTGTCTTCTCTTCGCTTGATTTTGAGGAACTGTACTCACTGGTTGCGGGAATTCGGAACCTCGACGCTAGAAAGTAAAGAAACCCTCTTTAGTTGGTGTATAGTTTTAATTTTGATGCGTTCGACTTGGTTGAAACTTCTCGCCATTTGAGACATGTTTATTCATTCAAATCGGTCGCGGTCAAGGTTCACTGAACGAGCGAGAGATCGAATGACTCCTTGTCAACAACAGCGGCTTGCTCGCGCAAGATATCATAAATAAATACTTTAAAATTAGATAGTGTATTGTGTGGATCACCAAAGGAGGCGAAAGATCGGCCACACAGTATAAACCACAATCAGGGATACGAGCAAATAGACCCGGCGCCGGTAGTCTGCACAGAAGCCAAGAACGCTCAAGTAAGTGGAACTTTGTACTACTGGTTCATTTGGGTGAATCGGCGTGTCTCTGATTGTAGCCAAGCAGGTGTATCTACCTCAAAGGTACACCCTCGGCAGGGTTGTTTTCACAGTGACCCAAATGTACCGGACGTATCAAAAGTAACGCGCGCGTTCGGTACAGTTGGAGTTTGGCCTGCTAAACTTATCCAAGAACTTGACAAATCCAGGTCAAGCTAATTATTACCCTAGACATACGAGATACGGCATAGTGAAAGTGACGATTCTCGTTGCAGTAGTTTCTATCACTCATAGACTCGTTACTTTGCTCAGTACCGAGTAGACTAGACTAGACGGGGTAGAGTGATTTACTTGTCTAAAATTAGTAAAGTTCTTGTCGAAAAGTCTGGTGATCATAAGCTTGGAGATTCAGCAGGGAGTGTTCTATAATAGGCACCCTTGGACTTTCTTCAGAGCTGGAGTAGGTATTCTATCTTCTATCTTTAACTCCTCCACTGTTTTTCTTTTCTTTTTAGTTTTAGTTTTTAAAGTTTAACTTTTAAGGTTTATTTTATTTAACTATTTACTTTTGTATTTTTACATATTTAACAGTCAAAATATAAAAAAAATAAAGAAATGGGTTCCAATCCAACAAAACGTTATCCCTAAACCCCGAAAACTGTCCGGTTAAAATTCAAGCAGGTTATGGGCCCAAAAGTGCCAAGTGTATAAAATTATGCCAATGCTTACTTTCGTTTGTCGGTCCTGCATTTTCAGTGTTTCAGCTTCTCTGTAACCTTCAGGAGTAGCGACACGACTGTTTGTACCAGCTGGAAAATACAAATTCATAATTCATAAACAATCGTCCAAATATTATTGCTGAAAAATGGTAAACAGACATAACAGAAAAACTGTCATCACAAAATAAGTAACGGAGGAAGACAATATTTGTGGGAGAGGAAAAAAATTGCTCGCTACTTCGTACGCGTTGTATTAGGAATACAATTCACCCCCTTGGGTAGGTAGCGTGATGTTAAATAGCCTATAACCTTACCCGCGAATTGAGCTATCAAATGCAAAAATAAGTTTTCAAATCGGTCCAGTAGTTTTTGAGTCTATAGAATATAAACAAATAAACAAACAAAGATTTTTATATATTACTGCTCCGCTCCTTTGGGCCGTGGCGTGATGTTATATAATTATAGCCTCAAGAATTGAGCTGACTAATGCAAATTTTTTTTCAAATCCGACGGCGCATTCAAACAAACTCTTAATTTGTATTCATCCATAATAAAATATTTACCGTAATTTATTGAAGCATTGGACGATCTTCTTTCCAATGTCCTGACGTCTGCATCCCTGAAAGGTAATAAAATAATGAAAAATAAAGTGGTTAAGTCTTGATGGATTCCATCGATGTTTATTGGGAATTCATCCCATTTGTCTTTGGTATATTTTTATGATATTCTCGATTATTAGCCTCTATTGATACAAACTAAATCTAGAAATAATTTTAAAAGCAAATCACGCACTGTGCCACAGGGTTCAAGAAGCGCTAGTACCTACATAGATGATGGCAAGAGCCCGTTTAATTTAATAGTAGGTATCATTTATAGAGCTATTCTATTCTACTCTTTTTTTTTCAAAATGGCTCCATCAGGATATTGATGATTCCGCCAATGTCAAGTATTATAGACGTCACAGTAACAATAAGCCGATAATCGGTAAGAAGGATGCTCCCATCGATCGTGATATGTCGTAATCACAACAATCACAGCGTGGTGGATTCCCCATCACGTCTCGGCGGGAGCATGCGTTATTCACCTAGGCGTCATTTATAGAGCTGTGACGAGAAAACGGCCACAGCTTTTTTGACAGCAAAGTCCATTGAGGCCAAGAACATCGATGCCCTGAGGCGTCTAGTAAAGTCCAGAGATTTCTTTGATGGTATTGTATTAATTATCTAAGTAAAGTTCTGATTAATGCTGGGCGTTTCTCTAAAAAAAAAACAGATAAGGTACCGGTTATGATGTGGCGAAGGTTGCTGCCGACTCTTCTCAGAGACGCTGCGTTGCATTGGCGAATGATGATGACCTGTCAATAGTGACAATTTAATTATTATGTTAGAGATACTAAAAAAACATTACATTAATTAATTTACATATATTAAAGCGGACTTATGTGCTGTACTTTATATAATAACAAAAGACTTTTCAATAGAACTCAGCTTCGTATCTCTGTTGCTAGCAAAAAACGTGTCCACAGATTAGTAAACATGACAGGCCGAGAATATACCGTGCACGCTCGCTCTTCTCGGTCTATCGTATATTACTAATCTGTGTATAGTTACCAACACGTTTTTGTTAGCAACAGAAATAGGGAATAGTAGGACAACTCTCAGGGTTCCATACCATAGTAGGTAACGAATCAGATAGACAATGACCTCAAGTAGTAATCTGCGCTGCGGCCCCAAGTTGGGCGCCATTTGTAACGTTGTCGAATGTTTTAGCTCAACTTCATTTTGTTAACGATATGCTTTACAACCAAACCAATAAATATGGGTACTATTTGTAAGTGATTATTAATTTAATTCCAAATCTAAGGCTTTTTACCTGGTGGTGATTTTTGGCAAGTGTATTGGAATGTGTTAGTGTCCCAGAGGTCACTTTGCACTACTATGAACTCCTTCTTTCGTTTTTCTGAATCCCGGCGACCTGAAAATGTTCATCTTTATGATATCTTGAACTTCTTATCTATTCCAGTGATACCAAATAAAAAATTCAATTAATACAGAATTTTAACACATAAACCAATCTATATTGGTAACTAGCTTTCGCCCGTATAACCCATATTAAGTTTCTTCGCTTAATATTTTCTTAAGTACCTACATACAAATTTTTTTTTTCATTTTCTTTTCCTTATTAAAATTATTACAAACATTTAAAAAACATTGCTAAATCGGTCCAGCCGTTCTCAAGTGATGCACTTAACAACGAACAGCATTTAATTTTTATTTAGATTCGCTCGTTATTATTGGTAAATACTGCGAAATCTGAATGTCGATTAATTTAGTAATTTTTCAAATTTTTTGCATTTTTATTTCTAAAAACACATGAAACATTCAATAATCCACAGAGTGCCGCACTGTTCGTTCATTTCCGGCTGTAAAAAGTAGATATTTACCAAATTTCTTCCTTTCAATTGTGCTATAATCCATGTCCGAATCCAAAATATCTTCAGCTTCTTGTTTTGCTAGAGGAGGTACTGGGTCTCTCTCTTGTCCTGAAATTAGGGTAATGATTAGCGCAAGTTTTTTTTATTTAGGTAGTATGTTTATATGAAGTAGAAAGATAGACAAGGAAATTGAAAGGAGAGTAAAAGCGGGAAGCAAAGTATTTGGTGGACTAAACAATGTATGCAGAAATACACAACTTACAACTAAAAGTAAAATTATAAGTATAAGTCGGTGTATAATGCTGTTTTAGTTCCATCACTTAGGAAGCGAGACTTGGTATGGAAGAAGAAGCATGAAAGTTAGATAAATGCAGTAGAAATGCGGTCTTTACGTAGAATGTGTGATGTGAGGCGTATTGACCGCCTTAGCAACACAGCGGCAGGCGAAGCGCTGGAAATCTTAATATTTTAGTAGTTCTAAGAAATCTGGCTAATAATGTTATATTTAGAAAAAGTAATCAAACATTGAAGTTTATAGAAAACGATTTTTGCAATTGATACTTTTTTGATACATAACATTTTAGGTGAAACATTTTGAGGTTTTAAAAATAGGATTTTTGAGTTTTGATCATTTATAGATCAAGCCTTTAAGCAATAATATTCGATTTCTTCAGTATTTTAGAAATGAATTTTGATGAATCGTGCCTTTTTGAATTCAGATTTTTAGTAATAGTTTTCGATGTAATGACATATAAGTATAAAGGTCCAAGATTCGGCTTTAGGACCTTAGGCGTAGTATTCAGAAAATACCGATGATAAAATCATACCTATTACTGTTCTCTCCAAGCCAGGTGGTGGTTCTATATCATCCTGGTCCACTGACACATGCATATAGTCAGTTAGTAGTACTTGGTTGACGCTGGACATTCTCCTGTGGGTCTTCGGTGCAACCTTCCCTACAAGATCCTGAGCTTTTGCTACCTTCTTTGGCAATTCTGGTGTCTGTGAACAAAATTTTAATTGTCATGTTTTCACGTCTCTAGGAGCACAGACTACTATATCGCTTGCTTCTCAAGTTATCATGTATGAGAGGTGGGAATGAATGTGAAATAGATATTTGTGTACAATTGTATCTGCCTCACCCTTCTGAAATACAAGGTGTGGTAATTAGCTTGTTATACGAGATATTTCTCGTGGCTTCGCCCGTCTACAACACAGTATTACAAGCCCATTCTAAAGGCTAAAAAAGGTATGTGTACCTGGGAGCAAGGTCGGGCCCTTGTATGGGTAGCTACGTGCATGGACAATTTAGCCCTGTCTCATCTCAGGGAAACAGTAATCAAAGCGGGAGCTGCGGCGGAAATCGCAGAGTCTAATAAACGGCGCAAATATAGTTCAATTATTGAAAACTACGGTGTCTGTGACATAGTTCTGCTGTGTTTTCTTTTCATTGTTTCGAGGTCTTCGCGATAGTTTCGTTTCCCCCGTACCTTGGCCTTTACCTCCCTAATATTCGTGGAAGCAAGCGGTCTAGTATATTAATGGGTACCGTTTGGTGTAGCCCCTAAACTCTAGCTTGGTGAGGTTTAGAAATGCCGAAAAGTTTAGCTGGCTCTTTCCTCGCTCAACCAATCAGTATAGCGATTAAGCGGGGAAATGCTGTCAGTATTCTTGCCCCTATTACACGTGGACCTGGTTTATTTACTTATTTTTAATGTTTAGATCTAATTTTAAGGTTTTTTATATTGTTGTGTGTAAATTTTTTGGATGATTGCTATCGTATTATATGGTATATGTATGTATATATGGCGGATCCTGAATGATAAAGCATAGGTATTTTTGGCCTCCATTTTCAAGTCCTTCTCTAAGCATTGCGCTAATTAATAAACAATTTGAACTCTTTTCGACGTAAAAATACTAAATTAATCTAATCATTTACCTTCATAATTTTTGAAACAGGGTCTTGGTTTCTAATTGGTGTTGACTTAGAATGCAGTGCATCTTGGATTTTAGGAGGAATCGCCTTGACTGTAAGACCTTCAGTACTTTTGAGGGCAGATGTCGTTTTTGGTTCATTGTTTTTCAATTTTGATATAGGCTCCACGTTTTGCTAAATCAATACATTAATTTTATTATAATATCTTCTAAGGAAATTAAACGATGCCAACCTTAAACTCTTAATGAGACTGGAACTCACAAATACAGTTTCAGTACAAAAAAAAAGTTTTTTTCATCATCTATATGTAGCTGATTATTCTTCTTTGAAGGCTATTAAGGGCATCAGCAGGGGTCTCCTACATTATTTCTAAAATGTTTTGATATAATTTTAGAATATATGTACATAAGATATAAAATTACATTCTATAATTATTCATTTGCTATAATTTTTTTTAAACCTAAAATCGATTTCTGTAATTTTCAAAATCACTATTATCAAAATATATAAAATTAAGTTCTATAATTATTCATTTGCTATAATTTTTTTTACCCTAAAAACGATTTCTGTAATTTTTAAAATCACTATTATCAAAATATATAAAATTACATTCAATAATTATTTATTTGCTATAATTTTTCTTTTGTCTAAAATCGATATCCGTAATTTTCAAAATCACTATTATCAAAATATATGACATTAAATGATCTAATTTATAATTTGCTATAATTTTCGTTTTATCTAAAATTGTTTTCTATAATTTTCAAGATGTCTAAATTATCAAAATTATTTAAAAATCATTTAATTATCTAATGATTAATTTGCTATATTTTTTCCAGTTTATTTGCGAAATATTTATTAATATATAAAAATCTTCCTTTCTTATTATAAATAATATATATATATATATATATAGGTATCATATCCGTTATCAACAAGTGATGGTTGTTTAGGTATTTATGAGTTTCTGGCGCTTCGCCGTCCGCTGCCGCGGAACGCTCGTTTCGCTCGCTCGTCTCGCGCTCTGTTTTAGGACTATACGAACCACGCTCGTCGCTTCGCTCCTCGCTAACCTATTTTTTTTTACAAATTAGGGGAATAGGAATCGAAAATTACTGCAACAGACATTAACAAAATCTACTGTAAATTTTAATAATTTAAATATTATAGATTTAAAAAAATATATCAAACAAATTTATAGATTTGTTAAATTACAGGACCTAAATTTATAGAAAATGAATATTTATAGCAACTAAAATTATAGCTTCTGAAATTATATATTTTATTTTAGAGCATTTGAGAGGATACCCATCAGCAGATATTGGCCTGATTTATCCCAAAAGCATCCTAGAAGAATATATTAATGAAGAAAAGGGGTGCTCCTCTCTGCCATAAAACCCCCTATACATACCTCAGTACTCCAACCATATGGAAGTTTGGCAAGCTGATCTTTCTCAGGAACTGATTTAGATGATGGAGGTGGGCTGGTATAATCCAAGTGGTTTTTGAAGGATACATTCTTGGTCTGTTCTTTCTTTGGTTCCTTTGGCACTTCTTTGATGATTTCCACAGGCGGTGCTGTAGGTTTTATTCTGGAATATTTTTATTGTTATAAATTATTAATATACCATAAACTATGCACTCAGTTGCCGCCGCTTTTTGTACAAGTCTTTTGTCCATCTGTTCTCAGTGACACAATTTCAGAATAGGTACTGACCCTCTCTGTCTACGGCTAAAAAAGACAGGCATAAAGGTACTAATATATAATTATATATATATATATTAAAAACTACTTTAAATTCTTACTTTTCATTAGACTGATGCTGCATATTGATGTATTCAGCTTCTGCTCCGGCTGAAGCACTAAGACTACAAACTGAAGTAATGTCGCTTGTCTCTGAAAAATAAAATTTCATGAAGTTTAGCAGACCGTCGCAGGTTCGAGAATTAGGTCTAGCAAAATATTTCTGATGTAAGTATTCAATGGATTTTTTTAACTTCTTTCGATTTCAAGTCCAAGCATTGTGTTATTGATATTTTTTGACAGTGAAACCTCAAGAACTGTTTTCTGAAATATATATTTTTCCAAATTACCTGGGTGACTGTTTTGTTCCTTGGGTATTGGCAATCTATTATTTTTAATAGCAGGCGGTGTACGTGTTGAGGATTCTGAACCAGCATCGCTTCCCAACTTGCTTAGCAACATCTGAAAGTTTCCGATTATTTTGTCAACTTCATGCCGTTAGGACTCACTTAATAGGCTATATGGCAACTGAAGAAATGACGACAATGCTTTTAGAATGTACAAGGATCCCCAACTCCTTAGGCTATCTAAGGACACCCGGGTGATTCCTAAGGAGAAGGGTAAGGAGAAGGAAATATTGGAAAAGCGGCTTCTACGGTATATAAAATCAAAAGCTACATTTCTACCTAGAAACAGAAACAACACTAACTTGCAGTTCATTCTCCTTAGCTTGCAAAGTGCGTCTGTATCTGTTATTGTACTGCCTCAATTCCTTCAATCGTCTCTCAAGTTCAGGTCCAGGTGACCTACACTCGTGTGTAGAAGCAGGTCGGAGTGTAGCTCTAATACGAGTTGGGGCTGCTCCTGGTTGACCGTTGCGACGTAGTTCTAAAAGCTGGAAAACCACAAGAACTTTTAGATTTAAAACTATTTTGAATTTAGACTCCCAAAGTTTATAGGAAAAAAAGTATAATGGCCATTGTTGACAGAATCTCCTACGCCTCAACAACTTGGTAACGCCAGTCAGGGTATAGTATGATTCCCAAATATGACTTATATGCATATTATTTCAAGATAAAAGAATTAGTTCTTAGCTTTAGCCATCGAAAAATTACTTATTGTTATTGTAAGCATTAACTGCTATTAAAGGTCTCACAGCCACGTGAACTAGACTATAAGCGCTTTATTTATGATACCTCACTTATCAGGTTTTCTTTGGACAGCTTACATATTTTTAATTACCTTAGGCACGAACACCAAGCACAAAGTTCCTGTCGTACAGAATATAATGAAGATCGCTATCAAGACAAATAGAGCATCTTTGTGGTCAGTTAACACCTGTAACAAAATTATCAAATATTAACGCGTGCACTACGAAGCATTAGAAGTTGATGAAAGCACAAAAGACTTACTAAGGCAATAGCTGCACCCATAATGCACATTATTAGGACGTTGTACACAGATAATCCTATGTGTTTTGAATCGTTTAAGGCAGGTATGGATACGTGTCGCGTCTCCCAGGCCAGGAATGCTCCGAAAACCTGAAAAAAATTCAAAAGAGCAAGTCATCAGACCCTCTACCTACCACCAACTATGACCCTCCTATATAACTCTTGCTTCCTTGTCATAATTTAACAGAAAACGTTTGAGCGATTACTGAACTAAAATGATTTCGTTCTCTAAACACCTAAATACTCAACAGACCTGCCTGGTATTCTTTAGGTATCCTCAAAAATATCATTAGCTACATGAGGAATACTTGGCTGCCTTGGGCTACACAGAACTCGTCAAGATATAAATCATTATAATTTATGATTCTAACCAGCAAGAGTCCTTTGTAAGCGTATATGATGCCAATGAAGATGTTCATACGTTCAGACTGGCAGTACTCATTTTCTTGAACTATCACCATGTCTTCATTCGAAGGGTGTGGCTGAAAAATTTGTTTGATAATTAATGGGGTTTTTTATTGCAAGACAGACCATATATTCAATTTATTGTTGAGTAATTGCGGCGAGACTATTTCGCTTATATCGCAGAAGAAGCTTTTTTAACGACTTCAAAAAAAAGACGTTACTCAATTCGACCGTATATATATATATATTTTTTTATGTGTGTTCGCGGATAACTTCGTCGTTTATGAACCGATTTTGATGATTTCTTTTTTAATCGACAGATAATTCTTCCGGATTGGTCCAATTTTTATGTCATAAAACCACCAACATTGGCACCAACCGTCTTCAAATTCTACGACGAAATATTTATTATTTCTTACTTTTCAGTGCAAATTTTGAAGGCGGTACACTTTTTTTTAAAAGTTAATTTATTAAATATAAATTTTTCTACTGACTTAGTCTCCAGTCGCCTAAATGTTTTGGTTTATTTAAACTTAAAGTCACTAAAATTCCGTTGACTTTGCGAAAATATCTAATGTGCTATGAAACTTTTATCAGACGGTATAACCGATTTTTCAGTTAAATAAATCTTAAAAATTACTTACGTATGGTTCCATTTGTTTGGTTGCTCTATAGAATGGATCAGACACTTGCCAGGTTGTCATTATAGCAATGTCTACCGTCAGTAACACTCCAACTACCATGAAAAGCTGGTAATCTTTGATCACCTAAAATTTATATTTGAGTCATTTGAGGTATGTCTGCTATTTCCAACAGGTTCTGATAAATTGATATGCATAACACAGAGACCAAAACGTATTCTTAGATTCTTACCTTTTTGTTCAGTTTTACGTCAGTAAAAATGGAGTGCACCCTCCAAGTCTTTGAGAACATGGCACCAAACGCCAAACTGAATCCAGCCATCAATAACCAAGCTCGTGCCGTACATATTAGTGGGAATGCAGCTGAACATTATAAGGTAGGTACATGAAAGGAAATAAACTTTTAAAGTTCTTATCCATGACGTAAATATATATTTTAATTAACTTACCATCACTCGTTTTAAATTAAGTAATTATACTTTCATATTTAACAGGTAAATGAAAACATATATTAAACAACCAACTGAAGGCAAAAGGACAAAATGCAATTTAGAACATGAATGGTGCAAAAGTTGGAAAATGTGCAGTTGACAAAAATATAAAAAGCGATGATATTTAACAAACAAAAAGAGTGGATACATTGAAAAGAATAACCAAAATTTGGATACATGCTGGATATTCCGATATGACCTAGAAGAGCCTAGGTCTTTCTCAGATGGCACTAGACTAGAAGATCAGGACTATTTATATTCCTTTTTGGGTCATTCCATACTGTCCAGGGTTGAAGCGTAGGTAAGCTGCAAAGGGACTAGACCAAATTCATTACCTCCACGGGATTCCTGAGAAAGACCTAAGAATAAGTGAACATGATGAAAATTTTGTATTGTCAAGTGGAAGCCGTTCTTCAAGTTTCTAAAAACAAAACCAAAGTGGAAGAGACTGGCACAACAAATCATGCAATGACAGTCACAGTCCACTACAATGACCTAAATTTAAATTTCTTTCTAACTACTAGTACCTTTGCTTTGAAGTTATGTTCGGACAAACAAAACTGCAATGATCATGAAGTGCAAAACATGCTTTCAAACTCAAATTTTAAGTGCTAATAAAATTTAATAAACTGAAATTATTTAGTATTTGACTTTATATGATTTTTTTAGTACTATGTTACCTTTAGTTCCAACATAATAAGTGGCGTAAAATACAACGATTAGAGAAGTTTTAGATACATTCTACAGCACTGTAAATACTGTAAGGCAAATAAAATATATTGTATACACACCTATACTGCTCAAACTGGAGTCCAAACCCAAAAATATAACACTGAGATAGGTTAACATGCAACCAAATATTATCAAATTATTCAAATGCGGAGACGACATCTTTATATATCTGGAAAAATTAAAAAAAATTCAACTTCCTCTCCCAACAACCGATAAGAAACATTCATAAAAAAATATCCTCAACCGTTGGTTGCACTCACCTCTGATTCCTATAATGTATATTCATTCCTAAAAATCCACCTGCTAGAAAAATACCCAAAATTGAACAAGTAGCCAACACTGCGTAAATAGTGATGTTTACTTGGGTGTGCTCGATCAGACGCAGAGTTCGGTCTTTTGGAGGGTTTCTGAAAATGAAATATATCATGGTTTTACTGCTTAACATAAATGAACGAAAATCAATAAACGTTATGGTGATCCAGAACCATCTACCGTCTTATCGTAAGTTAGAGAGATAATACAGAAATAGGTTCGATCTCGGCCATGTATCAATGGGTTTTCATAACTAAAACTTATGAAGGATTTTCCATCAAATAATACCTCATCAGGACTGGCCACTCGTTAGGTATAGCCTCACAAAAGCCATCGGCTAAAAGAGGGCTTGGTTTTACGCTGGGTAAAATTTCAAAAATATTAGTGAAAAAGACACGGATTGTGCTTTCTTTTTAGATTGTTGCAGGCTTGCATACAAAAACTATGAAAAACTGCAGAAAATTGGCAATACAAGGAGGATGTACCTATTATTCTGGCAAAATCGAGGCTCGTTGAGGTCTAGTATTTCTCTATTCCAGTTGGATACACATAATATAATTGTGCCTTACTTGCCAGTCCATTTAAACGCTTGCCAACTAAGGACATCCAGATGATCTCTCTCGGCGCAATACTCCCCGACTTTAACTTCTTGGTCCCCTTGAAACTGTTTCAGAAGTATAGATGCTTTGCGCTCGTTGCCATAAAACCTAACTGGACCCTGTAATTAAAAATACAGCATCATATAATTAACAAATGCCATCTTTTCATCCGTCAAAAAATGTTTGTGTATCGCTTAGGGCAAAAGCAATAAACGTTGTCTGCACATCCTACCTACTGAAGTTGCATCATGAAAGAGCAGGGATGATAGATGACATCGTTCCATTTTAATAGTCCTGAAGCAATTGAGGATCACCCTAAAACCGTTCTGAGCCCATACCAAAATCCTTGTAAATTAACTCAGCACATCCCAACGAAAAAAGATTACTACGCCCCTGCCTAAAGTTCTAGCACTCTTGAGCTAAGTAAAACACATCGTTTATGAAACTTTGAAGGTTCAGTTCAAAAATGATATCTACCATCACGCCTTTTATCGTAAGAGGGGTAGGCAGAGACAATCGAATATTTGCTACGACCCTAAAAATACCTAATAAAAAATAATATAAAAACCATTTCCTTACAGTGACTCCCTCAAAGGTGACATTGCTGAGTGCATCCAGGAATAGCTGCTCCCACTCCTTATCTCTATACTTGAAGTCCTGAACAGATCTCTCCTTATGGTTTATCTTGACACGTTGTGCTACCATCTGTATTGCCAATGCCATTGCCCAAATTCCTGAAAAGTATTATATGAAACATAGTGAAAGGAGATTGATAAATTGATAATGTTTGTAGAGGAAAAATGTATTCTCCCAATCAATGGTTATTTATAAATGCCCACGCATACTGTACAAGTTAATAATAATAATTATTTTGTATCTAATCTTACAACAATCATTGGACGATAAGGGATAGCATCGTTTTATATTCTAGCATCAAGGAATCGTAATGTAAAGCTGCAATAGACTTACCATCATAAGTATACCCATGGAACCTAGAATACTCCATACCTCGACGCCTGTCGTATTCAACCATGTAGTCTTTAGCAGTCTGCAAAATAGAAAAAAAATCATAATAAGTGTCCAAAAACCTCTAATAGCTCTTCAACATACACGACAGCAGCCGATGGAGGAAGATAGTTGAAGGAGCTGATGCATTGTAGCAAGGAATATACTACTCACGATCCTCAATAATGAGGGACTAAGGAGGTCGACATATTATGCTTACGACAATTTCCTAATTGGGCGTTGGCAGTGAATATAGAGATTCACAAAAATGTTAAGGATTTTGGCGTAAATTTATATCGCAAATCAAACACATAGTGTATATGGACATCTATCCAAGGTCGAGTATCTGAGTAAACTTCAAATTTTAATCAACCGCAAATATACTTACAATTCCTGAAACAGTGGTCTGTCCAGTTGTAGATAGAGGTAACAAGTCAGTAAGAATAGCAGAATCCAAAGCTGTGGTAAGATCTCTTTTAGAACAAGGTGATTTCTTGTTCCACCAAAACTTGCTGTAAGTACCTTGAAGTAACCAAGTGTAAGCTCGCCCGAACATTTCCAACCTAAGAAGAAAATCCTGTTACCACTGTAAACAAGTAGCAATTATATTTGCTTTAATTGTGACTGACAATGGCTGATACTCGTATTACACAATTGTGGATAATCCATGAGTTATATATTTATAAATGATACAGCAGGCATTTCAAGTACCAGTGGATCACATAGGAATACCGTTGTTTTTATAGTATTTAAATACTTATTTATACAGTTACTTGCGGTTATAAATATGCATATTTTTCAATGCATTGGTGATACTTTTTGACAATTATGGCACATTTTAACCTCATCGTTCAAATATTCTACAGCTAATTCCGTAAATAGTTTTGAAGGAATTTGCAAGGGCTTAGCCATTGTGGGGCAGGTTGGAGACAAAATCATACAAAAATCACTGCAAATTCAAAAGTATGCTCGCTTTTACCTAGTCCTGAAGATATTTAACAAAATTTTGCCCCACCCTGAATCAAATCCTGGCTTGTGTTCTAATTAGCCGTAGAAGCAATATCTTACTTATAAGCTTCACAAAATATATGCAAGGCCCACGTCTCGTTGAAGTTTCCCAGAATAATACGAACATCTTTCTCTTTCAGTTTAGATAGAGCAGTCCGAACTTCATTGGCAAAGCTTTGTGTCTCTTCTACTTCGAAGCCATTCAAATCAAGGTCTGCTACTAATCGGTTATGGGCCTGAAATTTGGTCTCGTGTATTATAAACCATATAACAAGAACAGATAAAAGGATTAGAAGTGTCATTAGTTCGTCGCAGAAAAATGTTGGTGACAAAGGCGCATGCTCAGCATTATGCCTGTGAGGCACATGATAAACTGACTTCGAAAATAAAAGACGGAGAAGGTTCTCAACGGACTGGTCTCATTTTGTTCTCATGAAAATTGGTTCACTGGTTTTTTCAGGAATTTTGAAAAAACTGACTTTATAATTTACTAGACCTTCCGCACCCGGCTCCGTCCGCGGATATATTCGAACAATATAAAATATAGCCTATGTCACTCAGGGATATCGTTTAAGCTACCTACTGCTTTCTATTAGTAAAATATTTTTTTGCATAAATCATGATAATTTAAACCATTGCTTCCCAAAGTGGTCTATATGGATCCCCAGGGGTGGATTTCAACTTGCGGGGATCCATATCCATAGGCACAATTCAATATTTAGTATATAGTCAGGGTATATACGGAGAATAAAAAAGGGGGCAAGTGGTTTATAGGGTCAAACATTTTGGGGACCTCTGATTTAAATAATAATTTAAAGTACAAATATGTTCCATACGTACCAAAGCGTATCGTGGTTCATTTTGGTAGATAGTACCCACTCGAGTCCAGTTGAAATGTTCCAGTAATCTTATTCTTGGCATATTGAAGGCGTTCTCAGATGGTACAATCCTAAAGAAATTTGGGAAAGCCTCTTTTGTGAACATGGGGTGAGTGTCTGCGTAGGATAACTGAAAAAATAAAACGATTTATTTTAGAATTTTAATAAATCTAGACAAGGGCATTAAGATTCGGGTTTATCCCTCATGTATACATATACATAATCAGACAAAATACACTTAGAGGCTTTTACATCTAAAGGTTTCTCAACAGAACTGGCCACTCGTTAGGTATAGCCTCACTAATATCATCGGCTAAACAAGGAAGATATTGTCTTCCGCTGGGTATACCCTGGAACCGTAACACGCTTTCGGGAGCTGTAAGGCAACTCGTGAAAAAACTTTTATTTCATTTCTTCTCGCTTTTTAATGTGTAAAATATTAGCTGTTGGTATGTGGTAAAACTTTGTAGAGAAGGAGTACCTTCGTGAAATGGGACCGAAATGCGTAATGTCAAATGTAATGGAATTGACCAGGATTTGGTTCGGGGTATTCTTGGGGAGCAAAAGCAAGAAATCTCTTGCAGTTTTTTTTTGTATATTTTTAGGATCCATGAGGGGAGGCGCCTGCCCCCTTACTCGTGCATGGCTACGTCCATGAACGGAAGCAAATTCGAATTTGAATTGAATTTTCAGGCTCTTTAGGTACCTACCTATAATTTGATAATTGTGTACTTTTCACAGGTGGTCACATTTTTTTTAGTGAAAATTGGTTCAGTAGTTTTATAGGAAAAAACTTACTTTATAAGTACATTTTTCTTAATATCTCGATGAAATATGTACCCATTTTGACGACTTATTTTTTAAAGGATATAATATTTTTTCGACATTATCTTACAGACATAATGACGAAAATCGGTTTAGTAGTTTTTCAGAAATTTATCTCTGTTTTCGGCTGAAAATTATGTATCAGAGAAAAGCCTTAGCACGGTTGCTATTGACACGAAGTTGTCAATTTTCGTATCGACGGTGGTCTAACGGCTAAAAGTATGGTATGGTATGGTGCAACTCAGGATGCAATTGGTTCAAATCCCATCCACAGCAGTTTTTTTTTATTTTTCTATCACTTTTTTTTATTTGCGTTATTATTTTGTCTCTCAGGGCAGCAAAATCACTTAAAAAGGAAAAATAAATTTACTTTTAAAGAAAAGTGTACCGACTTCAAAAATTTGCACTGAAAAGTAAGAAATAATAAATATTTCGTCGTAGAATTTGAAGACGGTTGGTGCCAAATTAGAAATAACTTAGTTCCCAAATTCACAAATCTAGTGTCACTAATTCATTAGGAACCTACGATCATCAATCAGTACAAATATAGATAATATTGAACAAATATTTTTCTTCTTAATGTTTATTACTTTATATCCTAATTTGGCACCAACCGTCTTCAAATTCTACGACGAAATATTTATTATTTCTTACTTTTCAGTGCAAATTTTTGAACTCGGTACACTTTTTTTTAAAAGTATATTTATAGATATTACACATAATTTTTAGAGGTCGGGCCCTTGTATGGGATGCTACCGTTTCATCTCAGAGAAACAGTAATCAAAGCGGGAGCTGCGGCGAAAATCGCAGAATCTAATAAACGGCGCAAATATAGTTCAATTATTGAAAACTACAAATTTGTGCCGTTTGGAGTAGACACTCTAGGTACGTGGGGTTCAAATGCCAAAAATTTTATTAAAAATATATCCCGTCAAGTAATGATGATTTGTGACAAGAGGGATGGCTTTTTCCTCTCTCAACGAATCAGACTCGCGATTCAGCGGGGAAATGCAGCCAGTATTATTGCCACTATTCCACGCGGACCTGGTTTATTTAGTTATTTTTCCATATTTATTTACCTGTGTCAAATGCCAGTGTTTAGAAGCTTTAGCTATAGGATCAGTAACATGAGTACAGGCAGCCCCGAACAACATCAGCTTGTGTGGCCCGCTATGCATCATGTCGAAGAATGACTTCACGCCTACTGCTGCATTGCACTGGAAGACGAAAATAAAAAAAATATGGGTTTACAACAATTTTAATACCTACATAGAAATGGCAATACATACAACAATCCAATGACTATGAGTAAAAGGAATACTCCCCAACGCACATCGTTGGAAAGTTATGCCAATCTATTAAATATTTTCAATGGCGCGATACAGGTTTCAAGAGTTAGTAACGGTGCGACATCTATCGACGCGACGCGATGTGCCGCCACATGACTCCCCTCCCAGA
Organism: Nemapogon koenigi; assembly: GCA_963924495.1. Classification (NCBI taxonomy): domain Eukaryota; kingdom Metazoa; phylum Arthropoda; class Insecta; order Lepidoptera; family Tineidae; genus Nemapogon; species Nemapogon koenigi. The sequence continues at coordinate 7,874,187 of OZ004654.1, read as the reverse complement.
CCAGAGGTCGATACAGTATGAAAACTAACATCCATTTTAGCTTTGTCAGCAGTGCTGGACTGTGTGGTGGACTGCATCGCGGCTGAATCACCTGTCGTGATGTATGACCTGTCGTCATGTCGGGCCGGCGGTCTGGTCAGTGGGAAGTGGAAGTAGGATGCGGGGCATTGCGGGGTCAGGAATACAGGCGTGTTCATACGGGGTCACCAATATAGAAATGGCTATACATACAACAATCCAACGACTATGAGTAAAAGGAATACTCCCCAACGCACATCGTTAGAAAGTTGCATATATGCCAATCTATTAAATATTTTCAATGGCGCGATACTCAATGGTTTCAATGAGTTAGTAACGGTGCGACATCTATCGACGCGACGCGATGTGCCGCCACACCTACATAAATACGCTTGTAACTACTTATCTATTAGAATCTGTAGACTTTATTGTAGATCATTTCATTCTACACAATTCTTTCCTAATTAATTTTCTCTGACGGATTAGACAGCATATGCCCTGATATTCATTATCACTCTTATTAATAAACTCGAAGTAGCGACGTATTAACTAAACTATATTTCGTCTCCGTCTATCATAATGAATTGCAGATTTGTTAAACGGAGACGAAATACAGTTTAGTTAATACGTTAATACTTCACGGTGAACGCAACAAAATCCGTTCTGTAGCTTTACCATGAAAAGGTCACAGACAGACCTAGATGCGGCGGAGGAGTTTGTTTTGTAATATGTAGTGATGATGATAGTGATTCCTTCATGTCCTCATTTCACTTGGTTTTACGCTGGGTACCCTGAAGTTGGTAATTCAGGGAGCCTTGCATTTCTCTTCTTTCTTTTTTCTTTTTTTTTTTTCACGGATTACCTTACAGCTCCCGGGAACTGTAGCCGGCCCCAGGGTACCCAGCGGAAGACAAACTTTTTTGAGGCTATACCTAACGAGTGGCCAGCTCTGTTGAGGTATGTTGGTATATGGAAAAGCCTCTTTGTACGGTTTGTCGGATAATGTACATATAATTTTTATTATTAAAACCCATCTCTCTCAGTAGATAGTGAAATAGCATAATTTATTTTCAACTCTTTTCAATGAATGATAATGTCTGATTGTCTCACCTCTGTATCATTCCACCACATATGAAGTCTGTAGTTACGTAATATGGTCTCATGTTCATTCACATGGTCAAGAGCCAATTTTACACTGGGCATCACTCCACGGCCTGTAAATTAAAAAAAATCTATATCTGTACTAATATTATAAAGAGGAAGGATTTATATTTTTGTATGTTTGTTACAAATCAACTCAAAAACTACTGCACGGATTTTGATAATTCTTTCACCATTGGAATGCTACATTATCCCTGAGTAACATAGGCTATATACCATCACGGCATGACGACGGGAACGGGGTGGGCAGAGGTGAACATGACAAAAGCTATGTATGAAGTGTATGTTTGCCAATATTCTGAAATAGACACGTATGAAGTCGTGGGAAGCAGGGTAGGGGTAGGGGTAGGGGTTGTGCAGGCAAGCCATTATCTATGGGTGCTGTAGGGTATATTTTAATTTGTTCGAAAATATACTCGGGCGAAGCCGGGGGCGGACAGCTAGTCTAATATTATATAAAAATCATAGAATACAAACTACTGGACCGATTTGAAAAAATATTTTTGCATTTGATGGCCTAATTCTTGAGAAAGTTTATAGGGGAAGAAAAATTGGAAAAGTTGCACGGAAAATTGAGAAAAAACCAAAAGTGCTTTTTTCTATGGGAGTTCTGTATGAATTTAAGAAGGGGATGAAAGTTAATATGAGCGGAAAATTTGTAAAAATTAAATATTGCTACTAGGCCCTCCCCCACTCCCTTTTTCGGAATGAAGATTCTTGACTTTTTATCTGTATTTCAGATATTCTGGTCACTATAGTAGTTAGTATAGGTATATTGGTCCAAAACGCGTTCGAGAAAAAGTTGGTAGGTATCATCTTTTGATTAAAATAAATCTTCAAAGTTATATAAAAACGTCCAGAGAAAAGTCATACTTCAATGTTTGTAGACAAGGAAAATTAGTATTTTTAATGAAAAATTCCGCTATGAATTTTTCCGAGAGAATAAGATATTTTCCCGGATTAAAACTATCTTACGCTGCTCCGTTAGGACGTGAAAGTAGGACAAACAAATAAACACATTGAAGAACCAGGATTAAACCCGAGGCCTCCTAATCCAATGAATCGACATAATCATAATTTATTCAGATCCACATAGCCACAACGCCCACAACAAAGTTTACTCGTCGGTTTATTCAAGTTTACTTTTCCAATAGTTTCAGCACAGGTTTCAGTCTAATTTCTTGATTTCTTTAACCGACTTCCAATAAAAGAAGGAGAACGTTCTCAATTCGGAGAGTTTTTTTTTATGTATGTATGTACATCGATAACTCCGCCAGTTGGGAACCGATTTTAATGGTTTCTTTTTTAATCGATAGATAATTCTTCCGGATTGGTCCCATTTTTATCTCATAAAAATTGGTTCATTAGTTTTTCAGAAATTTTGAAAAAACTGACTTTATATGTACATTTTTCTTGATATCTCGATAAAATATGTACCGATTTTGACGACTTATGCATGGTAACTTTTTGAACATGAACGAAGATCTCGAAACCGTTTCGAGATATAAGCTTTCAGTACAATTTCTATTTATCAGATTTTAAATTAAGTCTATACTTTTTAAGATATTCAATAAAAAACAAAAACCTTAATTTGACCGATGTATGACGTCATCATAAGCAGTATGAAAAAATAATACCTTTGCCTACAAAAAAGGGTAATCGTCAATCTTTGAATGACATCTTTATAAATTTATATTTTACGTGTAATTATTTTCTTTGTTATTAGGACATGACGGGATGAAACACTATTTACTTGCCATTGTAAAAAACTATTCAATTTAAATAATTATAAACACGAGTATAATAAACAAGAGTAATTTTTAGGTTAGTCGACTTAGACTGACGTTTGCTTGACGTTAATTTGATTGACTGTCACTTTTTATGTGTAGTGGCCAAGATTATAATCCTGTTCCAAAATCTTGTGACGTCACGTTTACTTTTCACGGGTAAAATTTGTAAAGTATATTAAAAATAGACGCAATAGATAAAAAACAATATAATCGAAATTAGTTTCTTAAAATGGGCTATATTTTCAAAATAAATTATAAAAAAGTATATTATAAATATGTAGCATGGCCAAGACATATGACGAAAATCGGTTCAGTGGTTTTTCAGAAATTCAGTAATTAATTTCTGTTTACGGCTGAAAATTATATATCAGAAAAAGCCTTAGCAACGGTTGCTATTGACACGAAGTTGTCAATTTTCGTGACGATGGTCTAGCGTTTAAAGGGGCACCCCAGGGCAGGATGCACATGGTTCAAATCACAGTCATCCACAGCGGTATTTTTTTTTTATTTTCTATCAATTCTTTTTTTAGTTGCGTTATTATTTGTCTCTCAAGGCAGCAAAATCACTTAAAAGGGTAAAATAAACCATTTAAAAAAAAGTGCACCGACTTCAAAAATTTGCACTGAAAAGTAAGAAATAATAAATATTTCGTCGTAGAATTTGAAGACGTTGGTCGTCATGACATGACGTAGAATCCTCAATATTTCTATAACACGTATAGCGGGCGTTCTGGAAATAACGGACACTTGCGAAAGGTGTTTTTTTTGGCTTCCTTTCTACTCTTTTTACGTGCTATGAAAAATACTCTACAATGTTACCTGTATTAGAATTTTCCACTCCTTTCCCAAAAGGAAAAAAACCAGCTATATAAACGTCCGTGCGCCTATTTAAAATGGCATCTAAGTTCGGTTTTTGTGCGTCAACTGAAAATACTTGAACGAGAAGTATTATGAAAAGACACCACGTAATCTTCATGATTCCTGAAACACAGAGCGAGTCACAGTAGTCGCTAATGATGTGTATCATCTAAACATTCTCACAAATTCGAAAATTCAAGCAATTCTAATGTCGATAGCCTAACTGAAACGACGGGACCAATGGCCACACAAGGGTTGCTCGGCCCGACAATGCCCAACCTGTCAAAGTACTGTCTTATCCCGACCTTGCAATTGGTCCTTGGTCTTCCACTGGGTACCCTGGGACAAATAACACGGGAGCTGTAAGGCAACCCGTATAGAAATGCAAAAAACTGAAAAGTAAAAAAAACGGCCAAGTGCTACTCGTTCATTCCATATAGTCATTGCAGACCGAGTTTGACGCCCCTGTATGGCGCATGAACAACGACTCACACTTGGCGGGTTTTTATTATGGTACTTTTATTATTCTAGAGTTTTGTTTTACTTTTCAGTTATTTTGGTGGTTTTTTTTATTATTTATTTATTTTTTATCTATTTATCTAAGTATTATATATAGCCCAACAACACCTACGTCCTAACATTTACAATGTACCTACGGTGCCCACCAATTCGTCCAATCACCGAAACTGACCACAGATTCGTCCACAAATGGTCCGCCTAGATCGTATGGCGGCCGGAATGGGAAATTTTCGGTGCAATGCCGCACCAATGTGTGGCCTATTTAAGTAGACGCAGTGTCAATTATAGGGCTATTAACATTCTTAAAATTACAATAATAAAAATAAGAGTAAAAAAAATTATACACGAACCAATTACCAAACTAATTAGAACAATGTCTCTAATCGTGGTTTTGAAAGTTGCCTGAGAACGCAAAGCACATCCAAGTCATATCGTTTATGCATTTTGTTAGGTATAGGTACCTCTACCTACCGTGTCTGACCATACGGTTAAGAGGAGATCTAGATCTAGATCTAGATCTTGGAAAGCAAATATATGACGCTTTAGGTTCTAATCGAAATTGTATAATTTTGAAATAAATATCATAGGCAAAAGATAATAATTTGATACCAGAGTAGTGGATGGTGAAAATTATATAAAAATGAATTTCAATATTTGACAAACATCTACAAACAAAATATGGCTAATATAAAGATTTCTATTCAAACTTACCGAAATTAAGTGGCTTTTTCATTTTGGTATCCATTTTACTCACTCATTGAAGAGAAATATCAGAAAAATAACGTATTTTCAATTAATAAACCACAAACATGACAAGAGATGGGTGTTGCACCTTTCCTTACTAAGGCTTTCAGGGTCCTGAAAGAATCTATACACATATAATATGTATCCTTATTCTATAGAGCTTAAAGCTCATTTTTGAATGGCAGGTGTCGTATAAAGCTCCTTCCAATACGCAATAAGTATTTTATACTTTAATTGAAACATGAACTCTGTCTTCTCTGATATAAGGTGGAAAGTAGATTAACGAAATATATTGGAATTAAGTCTATTCTTGAATCCTGAAGACAAACGAGCAAATATAGGCTTTCCTGCTGAAAATCGATAGAAGTATGCTTACTATGTAGGGAGGGGATTTTTATCGATAACCTATACGAGTCCCGGCGGAAATCGTGTTCCCAGTCCTAGGGTACCCAGGGTGTTTTAAGAAGATAAAGCTATTTTAAGCTAATTTGAATATTTTTGTTTTCTATGGAGTAGTTTTTTGTAACACATTTTTAAAGTTTTGCCAACAGACGACGAAATGACGTCATCATTTAGGTAAAGTAGCCCAATTTTTAGCCTCAGGTGTTACTGGTAGTGCCACGGTGCACGTTTAAAAAATAAAAATATTTAAATAAGTTTCATAAATAACTTAATCTTTGAAATAATATGAATATAAAAAACATAATTATAGGTATAATATTACTTTACTTAGTTTTTTTCAAACATTGCTACTTTATTTATTCTCGGGCGTTACGAGATATTCTGGTGAAAAAGGTACCTAACTGCTCAAATCTTATTTCGCCGAAAAATAAGTGGCAATCCTAACTCTACTACAGATCCCTCTAATACACCAGTAACAGTGTCTACATTTGGCAAGTTGCCCTGCACATTATTATAAAACAAGTTGCAAGCATTTAGTGTTACTTTAAGTGCGCTCCGAAGGTCGACATGTCGCTATATTTGTATTGGAGTACCTTCTCTAAAGAATTATTAAGACATCACATCACTATGTGCAAGGTAAAAGAAGCATGCGCGACTTTTACGGGGCGTGTCACGGATACCACTTTCCTATCTCTACAAAAAGTACTCACTCGAAGTTTAAGTCATTTTTAATACAGAACCATACAGAACACTCTGAACACTCTGAACACTCTGAGAACCACTAGGCCACTAGGGTAGGGCCGAAATTAAAAGACGTAGAAATGCTGTTATTATAAGCAAAAGTTAATTTGATATTGTTACTAAAATATATTATGACAGACTTAATGTAGATGAACACATAATTTAAATTCTCCGTTTAGACACAATTAAACATAGACGTTATTATGAAATATGTGCATGAGTTATAAAAAACTTATCAGAAATAATATAACATTGGCTGTATTTATATAGGCCGTTTGCTTATATTGAGTTATTTTTAAAACTAAAACATGTTTGACGTTGTATTGACGTATTGACGTTTACTAATGTTGCAAGTATTAAAAAAACATAAACGTTCCGTTGTTCTAATTATAAATAAATTTAATATTTTGAAATTAGGTTAATGTTTTAAAATAAATTATTCTTATTTTATGTCTAAAATAGAATGTTTTCAAATTAAAATATAAGTTATAGTTTGCGTACATAAATTTACTTTTTATTTAAATATGTCACACATTCATTCGTTTACTACTAAGTATGTGAATATTGTATAAGCATTTAAAAGTTATTTGATGCATGCGATATAAATTAGATGCAATTTTATAAATTATTTTTAAATATTTCACGTTCCATTATATGCTAGGAATTGTACAGTAATGAAGTTCCACATAGGCGCTATTTAGATGGCAACACTGATATTATACGTGGCCCGTATATTTTGTAAGCCGTCTGTGTGATTTTTTGCTTCTTGTTTATTTAAAATTGCTGTGGATTTTCGTAAAGAGGATAACTTGGAAGCCGTAAGTAAATTCGTACAAGTATTATTATTTATTTGTGAACAAGAACTTTCATCTAACACACCTAATTATTGTTAAATTCCGATTTGTATTTATGAGATCATATGTCATCTTTCCTAATTTATTTTAATTTTTACTTTCTCCGCGTAAATTAATTAGATAAAGCACCAAATAAAGCAGTTTAAACTAAATCAGTTTGATATCTCAATAGAAACTTGTTTAATTTTGCCTTAAAAATATTAATTGCTAAGTGTTTTTGCAGGTCATTATTAAATTTCTGTTATTTACTCTATTTATATAATAATTAGCCTTTCAGTACAGTTAGGTATCAGTAATTGCAATTATTACATTTTATTTATTTTCCAATTAGTATTATTTATTAAGCAATCTATAAAAATATATTTTAATGTTCATCCATATGCACAGAAAAATATTGTGATATTACTCACAGTCATATTTAAAAAATACATTTTATTGCGAAATTACAATTTTTTATATAATATTTAACTTGCGAGTTTGGAAGACAATAAGATTATAATAAATGTAGCAGGTAGACATTGTACCTACTAATTACTTAAATAAAAGTAGGTTACTTACATATTATTATTTAATAAGAGATTAACATAGAGAAAATGAAAACTGTAAGTAAACTCGGGGCAGCTGCCGAAACAGCAGAGACTTGCAAACGGCGCAAATATATACAAATTGAAAAAGATAATATATTTGTGCCGTTTGCAGTAGAGACTCTAGGTTCATGGGGGCCGAGTGGCAAAAAATGTTATAAAGATATTACACCAAAAATTGTCAGCGCTACGTTTGACAAGAGTGCTAGCTCTTTCTTCGCCCAGAGAATTAGCATAGCTATACAGCGAGGAAATGCAGCCAGCGTTCTTGTCACCATGCCATGCGGACCAAATTTATTTTAGATTAAAACTGTATACTTAGATAATTCTTTGAAACAATAAATGAATTCAAAAAAAAAAGTAAACTGTGGTATGGTCAACAAAATTAAATATTAGCTTGCTAAGTTAGTTCTTCTTCTTCTTATTTTATTATGGCTCCATCAGTGTTTCCGATGATTTTCCAATATCAAGTTGTCACTGATCAATGGGTGGCAATGATATTTTTCGCTTCCTTCTATATTTATTCCATCAATGTTGAGTATGATCGGTAACAAGGGTTCTTCCAGTGGCAGTATTTGATCAATGTATACAGGAATAATCGGTAAATTATTTTAATTTTCTATGGTTGAAGTGCCAGTAGATGTGGAGGGTTCTTGGCTCTCAATCAGAGTCAGAGGTCTTGGAGTACACAGTGTTAAAACCTTGAGTTATTGTTAGTTAAAGCTAGACAAAACTAGTTGTTGGTTTAAATTTTTAGTCCACTATTGAAATAAATCAATCTGTGTCTGCCTGTGCTTAGAAAGTGCACTCACTACATTTTAATAATTAGGATACCAGTTCTCCTACTGAATATTACCATATTAAGCAATAAAAATAATTGTTATGTATATTCTTTAAGTGTATATATTTGAATTTCAGGAAGAAAAATATTCTATATCTTCCATTTCCTTTGTATGCACATTACTATTCCAGGTCGGGCTTCACAGCAAGTACTATGATGAATCCACAGTACATACAGCCGGGACAGAACAATAACTCTCCAAACAACCCACTAGACTTTCCACCTTCTGGGCAAGACTTTAACGGGCATCAAAATGCTAATATTTACCCACCAATGCCAACCAACGGCCCGCCATCTTCAATGATGCCACAAAAACCAGGTCCAGATGTAACACAGAAGCTGCAAAACATGAATTTGAATGGGCCCCAGGGATATTCGGCTATCCCACCTGGGCAGTTGCCACCAGGAGTGGCTCCACCCACATCTATGATGGGTCAACCACCAAATCAAAGAGTTCCGCAAGCATTCCCACCTAACGGATCTAATAGGCCTCAGCAGTTCCCTCAACAGCCGATGTCTACCCCTGGTCATACACCTGTATCTCACCCACAGTTTCAAGTGCCTCCTCAGAGTCAAAAATCAGAGGCACCTCACAGCAAACCTTTCCTTCCGCCTTCCCAAGTGCCACCATCAATGGCTAGCCCTTTAAATCAACCTAGTCAATTAATTCACCAAGGAATGCCACAGAACATACCCCAAAATCAACCAGGATTTCCATCTCAACCAAATCAAGGTGTGCCACCAGGCTTTGCAGCACACCCAGGAATGCCTGGGGGGATGCAAACTAGTCAGGCAGGGCCGACTATGTCAGGTCTACCACATATGCCGCCACCATTGAACCAAGGAAGACAACAGTTCCAGCCTACTGCTGTAAGTCAGCCCGGGACAGTTAAACCACCTGGTCCAGCTACAAGCTTTGCAGGTACTAAGCTAAGCTACCTACATTTTCCATAAGACTTAATTTAACTTGCATGCATATCAAATCATAGGGCTTTGCTTTATCATTTTAGTAACAATTTATTTTTAGGTCTCTTAATCTTATACTAATATTTGTAAATGTAATTATTTTCAGGAATGCCCCAAATGCCATCACAGCAACCACCGATGCCTGGACAACCACACATGGCTCAGCCCTCTCAGCAGATATCAGGGCAACCACCCATATCCCAACCATCCCAACAGTTGCCAGGGCAACCACCAATGTCCCAACAATTCCAACAAATGCCAGGACAACCACCCATGTCTCAACCATCCCAAATGCCAGGACAACCACCCATGTCCCAGCCATCCCAAATGCCAGGACAACCACCCATGTCCCAGCCCTCCCAAATGCCAGGGCAACCACCCATGTCCCAGCCATCCCAAATGCCAGGACAACCACCCATGTCCCAGCCATCCCACATGCCAGGACAATCACCCATGTCCCAGCCATCCCAAATGCCAGGACAACCACCCATGTCCCAACCGTCCCAAATCCCAGGACAACCACCAATGTCCCAACAAATGCCAAGGCAACCACCCATGTCCCATCTACCCCAACCAATGCCAGGTCAGCCACCAATGATGCACCAGCAGTTGCAGCAACCAATGATGGGTCAACCGCCAATGCCAGCACCTTCACAACAACCTCAATTTCAACCGATGCACGGACAACCAGCAATGTCGCAGCCGTCTCAACAATTCCAAACGCCGCAACCCATGGCTGGTCAGCCGCCAATGTCGCAACCGCATCAGCAGTTCCAGCAGATGCCTGGTCGCGCACCCATTTCGCAGCATCCTCAGCACATAGGTCAAGTTCCCCCAGGCCCTCCTATGCCTCAGTCTCGAGGGCCACAAGGCCAGCAGCCGCCTATATCTCGTCAGCCGCAGCAGCAACAGCCTTCTGGGTACCCACCGCAGGCGTACCCAAACCAGGCACCTTACCCTGGCCAGCAGCCGAGCTACCCAAATCAGTATCCTGGCGGATATCAGCAGGAACCGCAGCAGATGAAGCGATTGGATCCGGACCAGATGCCCAGTCCTGTAAGTAGCATTTTAATCTTCTGCTGTTTGTTTGATCTTCAGAAAATCGTCTATTTATATTCCAATCCAGAATCCATTTTTTTATGTAACTATAATTATTTTACTGGAAACTTGGTTACTGGCCTGGCTAGAGAGTTTAGTATGGCAAAACAAATAAAGTCCACCATAAGTCCGATCAAAGGTGTTTTCTGAAGATGCACACACCTCGTTTTTTGAGGCATTGAACTGGACGAGGTTCTGTGAATCACATAGTGCTATGTGTTTCGAAGTTTTGTCCAGATCTCTGTGCATACTCTTACATTAGCTGTATTTTTTTTATTTATGTATGTTTTCTCCCCCTCAGATGCAAGTGATGGCAGATGACCAGCAGGCCAGAGGTGGCATATTTGTCACCAACGACCTTGGGTTGGTGCCGCCGTTGGTGACCACAGACTTCATAGTTGATGATAAGGGGAACACTAGTAAGTAGCCATATCTGTGGAATGTATATGTATACATACTAATATTCTAAAGAGATTGTGTGAGTTTCTTTGTAACAGATGCAAAAGCCTTCACTTTTATCAAGTCTACAGAGTGTTTTAAAAAAAGAAGAAAATATAGCCACATTTATAATTAAAACTGCAGAATTGATATTTTTCACATTTTATAAATGTCCACTGGCAATAAACTAGTTACTCACTTATGTGAACCAAAGAAACATTTCTTTCACAAATCACTATCATTCCATTTCATTACATATCTCTAGTTCAGTGTTTCAGGGTACCCAGCGGAAGACCAAGTCTCCCTCGTTTAGCCAATGGTATTTGTGAGGCTATACCTAACGAGTGGCTAGTTCTGTTGAGGTATGTTTAGATGGAAAAGCCTCTAAGTGTCGTTTGTCGGATTATGTACATAAACTTTCAAATCATCAAACCCGTCATCTGCCTAGTTAAATACCAGACGTCTTAACCACTAAACCACTGTCACACCTTTTACATCGTGACATTTTTATATCGCCTCAAATAGGCCTACCCTACCCGTCGTCTCGTCTCGCCCCTCCGCCTCCTCATACCTCAAAAAGTGCCTGCGCTGGTATAGTCACGTGATGCCAGGTCCATAATTTTTTTTGGGCCGTACTGTACTGTTGTACCATTTACTTTCAATTCAATTTTAATTAAATACATTATTTGTTGTTCTTTAAAGTAGATTTATATTTCTGTCCAATATGGATCCCCCCAGGTTGTGAAACGATAAGTTGAAGAGTATTTTGCCGATTGTGCTATATATGTTTTCCCTATCTGCAGGTCCTAGATACATGAGGAGCTCAATGTACAGTGTACCAGTTACTGCAGATTTGTTGAAGCAGACTGCTCTGCCGTTCTGTCTTGTTGTAAGTATTACCTGAACCTTTGTTGATGCCTTAGCATGAAACTTGGCATTCACTTTCCATGGTAATCTATGTCAGGCTGTAAGGAATCCGTGATGGTACACTATTAGACAAAAAGAATACCCATCAGCGTGGTGAGCATATATTTGACGTGACATCTTTCGAGTCGACCGAAAGGCCAAAAACGTTTATGTCCGTACAAGAGCCAGCCACGGAATGCACGGGCCGAGACGTTCCAACCCTACAATGTGCGGGCAAATTCTGTGTACTTGTCATTGCCCGACCCAGCAAATTTGCTCGGCATTCTAGTGTTGGACAATCTCGGACCGTGCATTCCGTGGCTGGCTCTTGTACGGACATAAACTTTTTTTGCCTTTCAGTCGACACGAAGATGTCACGTCAAATATATGCTTACCCCGCTGGCTTTAGAAAGAGATTTGGTTTTGTAGATCCACACTAGAACATAGAAGTAGCAAGTGGGCGTTCCTGTGTAACATATGCGCTGTAGCATAATATATATATGATACATCTTTAGAATTTCCCCTGTAATGTAACACAGCAAAATAGAAATAATAAAATCTACTTAAATTCCAGATATCACCAATGGCTGAGACGGTCGGCACGGAGCCGGAGCCTCTCCTGTTGGACTTTGCCGCCCTGACCAACTCTGTGAGTATGGGCCCGGTGAGGTGCAGCCGGTGCAAGGCCTACATATGTTCCAGTATGAAGTTCATTGACGGCTGGCGGCATTTCAAGTGCGCTTTCTGCAAGGCTACCACTGAAGGTGATTTTTTAAAAAGATTTTAAGGAGTCCGCAGACTTTTTAGGGTTCCAAAGATCTCCGATGAAAAAATGGAAACTTTTCTATAAAAGTGATCCTATGATCACTCAAGTGTCTGTCTGTCCGTCTGACGTTTCATGACCCAATCACGGACGTATAGCGTAAATAATCCAATCGGTTGATTTTGGAGGAAAAATTAAAACATAAAAAATGGGTGCCACGGGCGAAGGCGGGGAAAACGTCTAGTACCCTATATGCCTTTCACGTTTCGCTTGAAGGACCCTAGGTTGAAGGAATGCAGAGGAAGGCAAACCGTTCTACATAATGCAGCTCCCTTAGCCTAATTGGTTAGAGCTTTGGAGTTGAAACCGGAGGATCCAGGTACAAATCTCATTCACAACAAAAATGCTGAGCACCAATTTCGATTAAGAATATGGCTTATACGACTTTTCGTGTTTCGGAGGGTACGTAAAGCTGCCTGCACTTCTTAAACTAAGTGACAGAAGTGACTAGGTCCAACTGACGTCAAATGGACAGTTATACAGGTGTCTCTGGCCACACCGCAAGGCATAAAGGCCGTTAATATGTGTGTTAACTTATTATTTTTATTTCAGTACCAATGGAGTACACGCAGTACGTGAATACAATGCAGCAATACGGACGGCTGCCGGCAGAATTGGCGCTTGGAACCTACGAGATTGTGGCCACCAAGGAATACTGCAGGGTCAGTATTTTTGTAAATTGTAGACACCTCAGAGGCCTAGACGCAAGAAGGTTTTCATTTCAAAATCAAATATTTGGACTTCACTCTTTGAATTATATGAAATACTTACCACTTCGGAAACAATACCGTATGTGAGGGAGAAGTTACTTCTCCCCCACAAGAAAAAGGTAGAGGTAGTGCTAATTTTGAGAAGCAAGTTATTTATAGCGATGCTACTTACTCATATAATGGACTTGCTGTTGTCAGAACGAGACAGTATATACTTTTCACAAGACATCAAATTACAAGGTGGTGTCCACTTTTCAGTTAACTTATATATCCGACAAAAAGAGTCGCGCGTAAAACTGAATTCATTCGTTTGTAGAAGTACCAAATCGAATGATCCGACTCATCATTTTGAAGGTTGCCTTCACCGCTAATGGCGAAAAATAAACAAACATAATATTTACTTTAAAGAATCAACTTATATAAACTGTAACTATTATAAAAAGCGCCATCTATCGATAACCATGCGAATTATTCTAACTAGAATGTAATTAAAACGAGCGAGCCTTACAGTAGTGTAACATCTGACATTATTATACTCTTTGCATCTGACATCTCACCTCGGTCCACGCACACACTGTTGGCTGACAGTACCAACCTCAGAAAATACAAGCGCGCGCTCATTGGTCCAATCAAAAAGCGCGCGCTTCCCCGGCTTCCTGTTACACACTTCCGTCCCTTTTCACGAAATCACTATCACAGATTTCAGGAAAGCGAGCGGAATATATCATATCTTTAATATATCTGTAATATATCATATCTTTCTCCACAGAACAACACGCTTCCGAACCCGCCGGCCGTTGTGTTCGTGATTGATGTGTCGTACAACGCGGTCAAGAGCGGTCTGGTGCGAGCCGTGTGCGACAACATCATGCGGATCATCAGCGAGATGCCCAAGGACCCCGAGGGGAAGTCTTGGACCCGCGTCGGGTTCATAACCTACAGCTCCACTGTGCACTTCTATAATATCAAGGTGGGGAAGATGTTAAAAAAATTCATACAAAATAATAGTCGCTCTATCTTATCGGGATGATTTGAAAGACTTGGAGACGTCAAACGACGAAAAAAAATTGGCATGTGCGTGTGAAAAATATCAAAGTAAAGTCTCGATGATTTGCCAATGTCAAGTATTATAGCCTTTGTAGTATATATGCCGATTAATCACCGATTAATCACAACTATCACAGCGCGGACGGGATTAAACTGAATTCCCCATCATGTCACGACGGGTCGCGGGCAGCACCATATATCCTGACTTATATTATAAACGCGAAGTATATTTGACGTGACTTTTTGCACAGAGATAGTTTGAGGGCCGAATATCCTTCGATATATTCTTACATTACATTTTAAAAAATCCACGGGCGGAAAGCAAGTAGTATATGTAACTCTAAAAGAAGCTCATTAATATTCAGAACCCAAGAATACGTTCCATATTCCACTCCCTTCCAGGGTACTCTGGCCCAGCCCCAGATGCTGTCGGTGGGTGATGTGGGTGACATGTTCGTGCCGCTGCTGGAAGGGTTCCTGGTCCGGCCGGAGGACAGCGGGCCGGTGCTGCAGGCCCTCGTGGACCAGCTTCCGGCCATGTTCGCCGATAATAAGGATACGGAAATTATATTGCTGCCGGCTGTGCAGGTATGGATTAACTAATTGAAACACGTTGAAAGATTGACTAAAAAGTACTTATATGGCAGAAGTGAAAGGTAATGCTGGCAGAGGACGACCTAGGTGTACTTTAATTGAACAAATAAAAATTTATTGAACGAAGGTAATATTACAAGTACACACAATGGCCGAGCATGTATGAAAGGTATGATGAATATAAAAGAAGCGAAAGAGGTGTGTCAGGATCGTAGCAAATGGCATTCGATTGTCTCCATCTATTCCTCTTGGGATAATAGGTGATGATAGATAGATAACTTTATTGATTTTTCCAATAGATCTTTATGTGAATCAAACATATTAAAGACACGATGTGGGGACAAAATAATGCAATGCCTGGCTAACATGACGCGCGAGATTTTACCTACCGGGTGTAAAGAGAAAAAGTACAAACTTATAATCGCGACACGACACTTTATCCTGCTCTGTCTCTATGGGACACTATCTCGTACTCTTTCTAATATTTAATAATAATTTTGTGAATTCTCAGGCTGGCCTAGAAGCGCTGAAGGCGGCGGACACCGCAGGCCACCTGCTGGTGTTCCACACGTCGCTGCCCACGTACCCGGCGCCCGGGAAACTGAACAACCGTGAGGACAGGAAACTACTCGGAACTGAAAAGGAGAAGCAGATACTGAGTAAGTATATAGTACAGGCGTTATAACGATCTAAGTGAAATTGATTTCACATGACTTTGTTGGTTTCCGTCGCTGTGTAAGGCGACATTATCTATACTAATATTATAAAGAGGTACAGTTTGTGAGGTTGTAGGGGATTTTGAAAATTATTTTACCAATAGAAAGCTACGATATCCCCGAGAGACCATTTTATATTGTTTGAAAATATCCACGGGCGAAGCCGGGGGCGGAAGGCTAGTTGTAAACAATTCATATAATATTATTTTATTGGATTTAACTTGTTCACAATTTCAGATCCCCAAACGACTGCGTACAACGAGTTGGGACAGGCGTGCTCGGCGGCCGGCGTGTGTGTCGAGATGTTCGTGGCTAACAACTCGTACGTGGACGCCGCGACTATAGGTCAGCTGCCGCGGCTGAGTGGCGGGCAGCTGCACAAGTACACTTACTTCCAGGTGAGATTACTATATCACAGGCATTTTTAATTTCGTAATCTACATATCAAAATTAAAAATAATCAAGTTTCTTATACCTACAATTAAGCATTTTAGGCAACCTAGACAGGCACTCCTCTCCTATTTTGAAATATCCTACTTTCTGCCTGCTTCCAGTTTTGTATAGGGGAATTCTTTTATTTATTTTTAGAAAACGGTGAACTTAATGAAGACAGATTTAGTGACTATTTAAATATAGGACAATTAAATTTTTTTTTCACGGGTTGCCGTACAGCCCCCAAAACCGTGTTACGGTTCCAGGGTACCCAGCGGAAGACCAAGTCTCCCTCGTTTACCCGATGGTATTTGTGCGGCTATACCTAACGAGTGGCTAGTTCTCTTGAGATATATTTAGATGGAAAAGCCTCTAAGTGTGGTTTGTCGGATTATGTACATAAGTTTTTAATTAAAAAACCCATTGGTACATGGCTGAGATCCGGAATCGAACCCGAGGTCTGCCTGTTTTTTTATAGTTAATACCAGACGTCTTAACCACTCGGTCACCGACGCACCCCTATTGGGACCCACCCTATTTCACATAATATATTTTTTGGCCTTTATTCATAAACGTTTATTAGCAACGTTTTTGTTAAAATGTGTTTTGTTTCTTTCTATTATTAGTAAAGACAGGTTTGTTAGAGAGTGACAAAACATATTTTAACAAAAACGTTGCTAATAAACGTTTATAAATAAAGGCCTTTGTCTGGTTTAAAATTTAATTATTTAAAATCGTTATTTCTAAAGGGTTAAATAAAAAAAATCTCAATCTTTGTATCACATGCATACTTACAAACTGCGTGTTTTTGCAGGCGGACATGGACGGCGAGCGGCTCATATCTGACGTGATCCGTGTGGTCACTCGACCGACGGGCTACGACGCGGTGATGCGGGTCAGGACCTCGACCGGCGTCCGCGCGACCGACTTCTACGGACACTTCTTTATGTCCAATACTACGGACGTCGAGCTCGCCGCTGTGGGTCAGTTGGATTTTGTTAGCTTAGGAGGACACGTAAAGCCGACGATTGCACATCTGTTAAAGAAGTCCATTAAACTAGATATAATAAAAATTATTATCCCGAAGGGCCGAGCAAAAAACACGTCGTGTATTTCTATGCAAAAACACTTCGAACCGTTACTCTGTTTTAATGTGAAAGGTGGGCAAACAAACAAGATTAGCTTTCCGCCCCCGGCTCTCGTGGATAATTTCGAACAAAATTAAATATAGCCTTTATTACTCAGGGATATCGTAGCTTTCTATTAGTGAAATAATTTTTAGAATCGGTTCAGATGTTTGAGAGATTACTCCTACATCCAAACTTACAAACTTTACCTCTTTACAATATTAAGTATGTGTGCGTGCATTCACAGCCTAAAAGTCCCCACTCTTCAGAACACTCCCTTGATGTTGCGAAAGAGTGTCTCATTACTCGGGGTGGAAATCCGTTCCGACCTTAAACAAAGAAACTACATTAAGGGGATCAGCAAAACAGCTTAAAAAGACTAGGAATACTAAACAAGGTGAGGCTATTACACGCGCCAAAGTTTAGACTGCAGCTCTACAAAGGCCATGTTCGTTCGTGCGTTGAATATTGCTCTCATCTCTGGAATGGTTCCGCTCAGTATCTCCTCGATGCCCTCGACGGTTTGCTAAAAAAGATCGATTCGCATCATCAATGACCCAAAGCCAGCACGACATCTCGAGCCACTATAGTTACGCAGTCTTCTATCGACTGTATTATGAGGAATGTTCAGAAGAACTCCATGACCTCGTCCCTCCATCCCCTTTTTCGAAGCCGCGCTGCCCGCACAGGATATAGGTTTCATCCTCACACAGCGGACACAACTTCCGGCGTCGGTTTTTCCTGCTTCCTACATTCTGGGGTCCTTCAAGCGACTGGCGGACTGTATTATATTCTGCCAGTCAGCGGTCGTCTCGTCGCTCACATGTCGTCTTGTCTATAAAATGTATATATATAGATTATTAAAATTTTTTTTTCAGATGCGGACAAGGCGATTGGCGTAGAAATCAAACATGACGACAAACTGACCGGCGAGGATGGCGTGTACGTTCAGGCGGCTTTATTATATACCCATCGGTCGGGGCAACGTCGTCTGAGGATACACAACTTGGCGCTGACTGTGGCCCAACAGTTGACGGACGTGTACAGGAGCTGTGAACTGGACACTATTATTAACTTCCTAACGAAGCAAGGTGGGTTTTGGGTTGTAGGGTGGTAGATGGATGGATGGATGGATGGACTTTCATATGAAGCCAAGGTCCGGACAAATGTCTCTGCTATATTTTAAAAATTACTGATAGTTGATTGAAATTGAATGAGAAGTGGAAAAAAATGTCTATGATACCGTTGGAGAAAATTTATTAAATTTTAATCAAAAACGTCAGGAGAAGATAGATTCAAATGATGACAACTTCTGCCTCGATAACTACAAACTGACCAAATTGAACAGTTCTCAAGCCCTGAATAACTTGCTTCAAATTATTATTTAGCTGTATTTCTATCATTGGTGTCATATAAACATAGACTTTTTTTCTTCACGGTTTGCCTTATAGCTCTCGAAACCGTGTTATCAGTCCTAGCTTTTAGCCGATGGTATTTGTGAGGCTATACCTAACGAGTGGCCAGTTCTGTTGAGGTATATTTAGATAGAAAAGCCTGTAAGTGTGGTTTGTCGGATTATGTACTAATTATAAAAAATCCATTGGTACATGGCCGGAGAATACCAGACCACTCGGCCACCGACACACCATTGCTCCCCCTTAGTCAAACTATTTTGTCCAACTGATTTGACCATAAGGAATAATCTTTCCTCGTAATTTTTGTAATCTCCTGAATCTTAGCGCCATCTACATCTACATTAGCGCTTTCTTTACATTTCAATATTATTTTTCAGCTGTATGGGTCCTACGCGACACCCCACCCCGTCAGGTCCGTGAAGGTCTGTCGTCCCGGTGCGCCCGCTCGCTGGCAGCCTACCGCCGGCACTGCGCGTCGCCATCCTCCGCCGGGCAGCTGGTGCTGCCGGAATCGTGCAAGCTGTTACCGCTGTACACGTGCTGCGTGCTGCGCTCTGATGCTATAGCTGGGGGTGAGTGGGCCTACGCTATGGGGCAATTGCTACGCTGTAT
The DNA here is from genome assembly GCA_963924495.1 of Nemapogon koenigi. Classification (NCBI taxonomy): domain Eukaryota; kingdom Metazoa; phylum Arthropoda; class Insecta; order Lepidoptera; family Tineidae; genus Nemapogon; species Nemapogon koenigi. The sequence continues at coordinate 7,854,791 of OZ004654.1, read as the reverse complement.
TACCTAAATGGTTGCCGAACATCTTCGATGAAAAAACGGAAACTTTTAGATCACTCATTTGTCTGTCTGTCCGAAACTTAGTACATATATAGAGTTTCATGACCCAATCACGGACGTATAGCTCAAATAATCAAATTTCGATTTTAGGGGGAAAATTAAAACGTAGAAAATAAAACGTTTTGCAAGTGCACCATGTGACATATAAAACTACTGTCTAAAATTTTGAAAAAAAATATAGGGCCTTAGAAAAACCTAAACAAAAATCCTGTCTTAAAGTTATGACCAAAAAAATAGTACGGAATCTTCAGCACGCGAATCGTACTCGCAACTTGAGCAATTATTTTATTTTATCTTTTTTTTTCCTCTCCCTTAGGCCCAGACATAACGTGCGACGACCGCTCGTGTGCCATGTACCGAGCACTCACCGCGGACGTGTCGACCAGTGTAGTACTCACGTACCCGCGTCTCTTGCCGCTTCACCGTCTTTACGAGCCCCTAGCTAGCGGCTCTCCGCCGACCTCGCTGCAGCAGCTACGTGCCTCTGTTGAGAAGATGAACGACCAGGGTGTTTACTTGCTAGGTAAGTGGGCACTTGGCAACAGACAATGGTCGGTCACCAATACTGGGGGCTTAGACAATGTACAACTAAACGAATAGAATAGAATGTAGAATAGATAACTTTAAAATTATGGGACCAACTGAAATACAACCACGTGCTCTAACTAAACTGTCATGCATTCCGACGAAACCAAGGAGTAATTATGTCATTTTGTCTTCAATTAGCGTCTTTCGTGAACGCTAAGTTAGCGTCTGCCCATACCCTGTAGATAACGCTGAAAAAAATGGCGAACGTTTTGGTCGTTTAGCTAATTTTTTGAGGTTATGCCCAGTTGTTGTCTTTCAGATTTTTTATTATTTAAGTAGTTAAAATGCATAATTTGAGCATTTTATTGGCTGTGCATACTTTCATATAATTATTATAGTTCTAGTTTCTGCATGTAATATAATGGCCTTATTCATAAACACATTTTAGAAGCGTTTTAGTTAGAATATGTTTTGTCACTCTCTAACAAACCTGTCTTTACTAATAACAGAAAGAAACAAAACACATTTTAACAAAAACGTTGCTAAAATGCGTTTATGAATAATGGCCTTAGGATTTAGCGTTCCGAGAGAATAGAATACTAGCGTTCGTACATTGTCTAAGGATACATTCAAGTAGAAAATATCCAACCATCGATTCTAATGATAATTCGCACTATTAAAAAGTGGAACGAACTTTCGGCGTCGGTCTTTCCTGCTTCCTACAATTGGGGGTCCTTCAAGACTATAGTTAGTTCTGCCAGTCGCGCGTATTCATGGACCACCCACCGTCGCTTAACGTTGTCTAACTGAAAAATGAATATCTTTTTAGTTTACCTTATGTGTGATATTGTTGAACAGAACTTGGCCTAAAACCGAAATTCCTTCTTCTTAAAAAACATAATTTTATTGTTTTTTTCACCAGAAAACGGCGTCCACATGCTCCTGTGGGTGGGGTCGCAGGCCGCGCCAGAGTTTGTCAAGGAGGTGTTCGGGGTGCAGTCGCCGCAACAGATAGACACGCAGGTCGCCGAGCTGCCGGAACTAGATACGGAGCTGAATATCGCGGCCCGCGTGTGCATAGAGGACGCCAGAGTCAAGCGGAGAAAGTATATGAGGGTAGGTGCAAGGTTTACTGCTTTTTTAAACCAATGCGATCGAGACAGAAGCACGCGAGAAAAGAACAGAGATACTAATCACTGTACCCGTATAACCCGATAACGATTTTAGAATAATGCCATCGTAACAAAAAAAAACACTGACAAAATGGCGTCTTACGATAGATATACCTCAAAAATTTAACCGTTTGCATGCTACTTTGTGCCACATACTAATAAATCAATAGTTATTTGGTCAACAAGTGAGCAAAGTTATTTTTTGCTGCGAGTGCCGACTTTAAATCGCTAACTAGCGAAGTAGTCGCGAGTGATTCTAATATAGACTACTGAGCACAGTGAGTGATTTAAAGGCACGAGACATAAAAAGATTTGCTCTCGTGTGAAACATACAACTTTTCACCTCTACCGGCGAGAAAAGTATTATAGGTTATAGGTAAGAAAACAATTAAGACAATATTTAACAATAAGTATAATATAATAAGTATGTTATGTTAATAAATAACCTTATAAAACATAAAAAAATAACAATATTAAAAGTTGAAAGTAAAATTACTGCAATTTTGCAGATTACAAGTAACAGTTGTGCCTATGAGTTAAATTGAGTATCTGAACGAACCATCGCCTAGTTTATTTTTTTCTAATTCCAAATTCGCACCACTTTTATTCAACCTCACGCCCACTCACCAAAAGCGCCCTTTTCGTGCTGGAGAGGTGAAAAAAATATTTGTAGGTATGTTTACGATTTTGCGAGCGTTCTATGACAGTGAACTTTCTGCACGTAGTACTATTATTATATTCTGTGACAAGTCATCAGTGATTATTGATTGTCGTTCACACAGCTCACTATAGTCCGTCAGTTCGACAAGTCCGGGAGACTTCTTAGAGATCTCTTGGTGGAAGATGGCGGGGTCCAAGGGACCTCGGGTTACGTGGAGTACATGGTCACTGTGCATGAGGAAGTGAAAAAGATGACGAGGAACTAGATTTAGGGTTTGGTTTTAAATATTCGCTTCAAACGGTGACGGATAAAGAACCTGTCGTGGTGTGTGTAGGGTATCTTTTTATATTCGCTTCGCGGTGATGGATACGGGTGTGTTGATTTAAAAACAATGTCGTTTGAGTGGCCATTTGTAATGTTTGGTAGGGTTACATGTCTATTTGCGGTGCTTGGCGGACGTCGCGTCGTCGGAACAGCTTGGCGCGAACCCAGTTCGTAGACGATTTTGCATAGGTCACGTGATTTTTTTGTAGGAATACTTTATGGCGGTTCGGAACATCGTGCGAGACTATGCTCAGTGCACGATATTAGGTATATGCGGGACGTACAAGGCGCATACCCCCGCGCGCGCCTTCGTCACCCAAATTATTTTCGACTTGACTGTACCTGCGCGTACTTGCACTCGCAGCTAACATCCGAACGGCCATAAAGTTTGAATCTATCTATACCAGCTATACATAGTTTGTGAGATCTATAGAAATTTAGAAAATCCCTCACTTTTCATTTGTACTAATGGAGTCTAGGAAATAAATTGCTTTATACTGTGTTTGTCCCAGAAATCTTTTATAGTTCTTTGCTTGATTTTTTTTATATTTTTTTGGTTGGTAATGGTTTACTTCTAGGTCTTCGACTAAGATCATTTTAGGGAGTCATCTGCCAACACAAAAAATCGTGTTTCCAGGAAGTCGCAGTTAAAATGTGGTCTAACTGCTCTGTCCAACCAGTTGAATGTTATGCAATCCTTCTACACCCAGTATAATATCGAGCAAAATATATTTGACCACACTTAGAGGCTATTCCATCTAAATAAACCTCAACAGAACTAGCCACTTGTTAGGTATAGCCTCACAAATATCATCGGCTAAAAGAGGGAGACTGGATAACTGGGAAAGAAAAAAATAAATATTTTTCATGTTATTTAAGTCACCTTCGCCAATTATTTAAGATAGATTCCGCCCCCGGCATCGCCCGTGGATATTTTCGATCAAAATAAAATATAGCCTATATTACTTAGAGATATCGTAGCTTTCTATTCGTGCAAAGAATTTTTACAATTTAAAGATTGCACTTTTAAAAATAATACTATTCTTCTATAAATGAAAAGTAACAGCTCTAGTCTCGTTATCTAGTGCAGCCGCTTGCCACTAGCTAAATGAAGACTAAATGTTACCATGTATTTATATATGTTTTCTCTCTTTCCAGCTTACAATAATGCGCCAACACGACAAACTAGAAACTGTGTTGCGCCACTTCCTAGTTGAGGACCGCGGCGTGGATGGCAGCGCATCGTACGTGGACTACTTATGCCATATCCATAAGGAGATACGGGCACTTCTATAGCATTTGTATGGCTATTAGCCACGAAAAGGTCTCGGGGACATTGTGCCGCGTAACAATGGCAGCCTTAAGGCCGTTACAGACATTTACAATATTCTGGATGCCTATGTGAAGGCTATTGGAGACTAGTTCGGCTGAAGCCGGCTATACACGTAACTGCATACTGTGGCAATAAGCGTCTGGTGAAGAAGGGACGCGCATCTAAGGTTCATTAAGTGCAGCAACATGCTTGCCACCTGTTCTGTTTAATATGGTCAACTGGCAAAAAGTGGACACTGTTACTGGTGTCTCTGGTCAAGGTGTAGGGGGCGTGAATATGTGTTTATTTTGTTCTAGAAACGCGGGAAATTAGAAAATAGATATTTGATTTTTTATTTTTTTTGCTAAATTAAGAAGAATTATTCGATGTCTGTACGTTTTACTTTCTTTTGAAGGAGTGTATAGGGCCCATTTAAACAAATTATTCTGACGTACACACTATCAATATTTCTTGCATAAGCATGTTCAAATTGTGTCAATCTTGTTCAAAAATATTGTCAAGCATGCAGTTACGTATGTAGTATACCCTTGAAATATCTAAATACAATTTTGGTCAGTATTCTGTAACACTTGCTTCCCAGCTTCTGAAAATTTGGCTACGAAAGACCCGCCATTTTATTTTTTATGTGCGTCGGTGGTATATAACTAGGTTCGATCATGTATCAATTAAAACCTTAAATACCTTAATAACCTTTTCTGTTTAAATATACCTCAACAGAACTGGCCATGGAAAACAAAATGGCGGACTTGTATACGTCAAAATCGTAGACAAAATTTTCAGAAATAGGAGTGACAAGTGACAAATTGGTAATGATTGTCACTTTTAGTGTCAATCAGCACACGCGCCTTAAAATAATACTAAGAATTATGAATAGCCGATTTCAATTACTTTTTCTAACAATGTGGTCTATTCCGTTATGGCTCTTCCATTTACGTCTGTTTTATAAATACTTTGTTATACCTTAACTGATAATAGTTGACTGATTATATCGACAGCAGTATATCCAAGGAATGCAATCCATTTCTTTAATTAGAATAGACGTTGTGAACAATTTTTTTTTCATGTATCTGTAACCCACAGTGGCAAAATAATGGCACACACATTCCCTAAATTATTTTTAAAAATTAAATTGTCATAAAACGAATCTCCCTTCAAAATCACCAGCGACTTGTGGCAAAAGTCAATTATGCAGTGTGGCAACATCACAAGTTCTTAGCAAAAAATAATTTTAAAATTTGTTGTTGTTAAAAGTATTTCATATTACTATTTGTATGGAATTTGAAATCGATGAAGTGATCACAAATTATTTATTTTAAAGATATCGGTGTCAATATTTTAAACCTATCTATCTATCTATCCTCACGCCTTTTATACCAAGAGGGGTAGGCAGAGACAATCGAATGACATTTGTTACGATCCTGACATAACCTCTTTCGCTTCTTTAATATTGATCATACCTTTCATACATGCTCGGCGATTGTGTGTACTTTTAATATTGCCATCGAGCATTACATTTTTGTGTTGTGACCAGAATGAAGAAAAGTAGTTTGCGCTGGTTTGGACACGTTGAAAGATGAAAGATTGACGGTTTATATGGCTGAAGTGACAGGAAATTATTGATCGATGGAAAAATAAATCTATTCTATCTATTTAGTATAAAAAATATCGAAAGACGTGTATTATGAAAATAATATATAGCTTAAGGTCTATTAAGTGCAGCCACATACATGCAACTCAGTAACATATACGTCTGTTAAAGAAGTGATACATCTAGGTCCATTATGTGCAGCAACAGGCTTCTGGCCACACTGAAAGGTATAAAGACCATGTGGCGGCACATCGCGTCGATAGATGTCGCACCGTTACTAATTCATTGAAACCTGTATCGCGCCATTGAAAATATTTAATAGATTGGCATATATGCAACTTTCCAACGATGTGCGTTGGGGAGTATTCCTTTTACTCATAGTCGTTGTATTGTTGTATGTAGCCATTTCTATAACCGTAAATATGTGTTTTGTTTGGTTATTTTTCGATCATTTCATAGATTTCAGTCTGTATATTTTTGCGACCGGTCCAAGCTGTAGTTACCCAGTGGTACCCGCGGTCCCACTACGCAGTACTATCAGCAGGAACGCGACTCCGGTGGGGGTAATTGTGTATATTAAAATAGATATAATTGAAATTACTTAGAGATTTCAACAATGTGCCTCTGTTAATGGAATTATATGGCGTTGCTGCCTACACCATAATTAGTAAGGCATGATATTATGTAAAATATAATTAAATATATTAAATTGTATATTCTTCCATACTTAATGCAATATTACTTCTATATGTTAGTGCTAAGTTAATTTTTTTCACATTATGATCGGTGGGAGAAAGAGGAAATATTTTGGCGTTTGGGAACGTCAGATTGTTTTGTTCTTGTTTCTTTCTTATTAAGTGCAGTGGAGTTGGGATTGTTCTAAATGTTCTAAATTCATACCCTTCGCCTCATACTCGGTGATCTTGCAACTTTTCATACTTCATAATGTTTAATACATATAAATTGAACAATCTTCTTTTTTGTTTTGTTTACAACATCATCTTTCATTCCGTATTTTTCTTTAATCACATCTTTCCGAAGGCAGTCTATGTCCCTGGTATACACATCATAGTGTGAAAAAAATTTCCTTAATATATTTTTTATTATTATAATTAAAGTTGCTTATTATTTTAAATTTAGTGCAGAGTAATGGAATTAATTGTTATATACTGATTGTATTACTGTAGGTTGACGAAGTTTTGTAATTTTAGGTTATGAAAATAAACTTTTTGTAAATAATAATTGTTTTTTTTTAATTTTTAATCAAACGGCCCAACTAAAGGTGGCCACACATTCACCAATCCCCGGCGCGTCGCCGTACGGTCCACCGAAGCCGACCACAGACTCGTCCAATTCTTGTAACGAACGGTCCGCCTAGACTCCCAAACGTTTTAGAGCACTAAAAAGTACCTAATCAATATATACTAATATTATAAAGAGGAAAGATTTGTATTTTTGAATGTATGTGTGTAATGAATAAACTCAAAAACTACTGTGCCGATTTCAAAAATTCTTTCACCATTGGAAAGTGACATAGGCTATATTCTATTTTCAAAAATTTTTAAAAAATAATGGAACCCAAGATGTAAAAAAATGACCTAAGAAATTCCTTACATCGCGTGCGCTGCGAAAACTATTGATGATATAGAGGTAGGGGTAGTGGTAGAGGGTAGGAGTAGAAGTAGGGGTAAGGGTAGGGGTAAAGGTAGGGATAGGGGTAGGTATAGATAGGGTATATTTTATTTTGTTCGTAAATAAATATCCACGGGCTTAAAAAAGGGGTAAATCGTAAACATAAAATAAATCAGTTTTATACAACTAGCTTCCCGCCCCGGCTTTGTCCGTGGAATATTTTGAAATGTGATATAAAAAACCGGCCAAGTGCGAGTCGAACTCGCGCACGAAGGGTTCCGTACCATTATCTATAATAACGGCAAAAAAAAACACGTTTGTTGTATGGGAGCCCCCCTTAAATATTAATTTTATTTTAATTTAATTATTTATTTTTAAAGTGAATATATAACTAAATATTATGTGAATATTTCAAGCGTCTACCTGTTGCCGTTATCAATATCGAGCAAAAATGAGCAAAAAAATCACGTTTGTTGTATGGAAGCCCCCTTAAATATTTTTTTATTCTGTTTTTTAGTATTTGTTGTTATAACGGCAACATATAATTACATCATCTGTGAAAATTTCAACTGTCTATCACGGTTCATAAGATACAGCCTGGTGACAGACAGACGGACAGCGGAGCCTTAGTAATAGGGTTTCCGTTTTTTACCCTTTGGGTACGGGACCCTAAAAATTAGGTATCACGAAATATTTTCTGCAATATTAGTTAGCCTGCCAATGATTCTAAATCTTTGTGTACGAGACACGGGAAATCCTAGTCCTAATAATTATGTATTATAAATGCAAAAGTGTTTGTTTGTCCTTCTTTCACGTTAAAACAGAGTAACGGATCCACATGATTTTTTGCACAGAGATTTTACAAGTGATAAGATGAAATTCCGTAACTGTATGATTTTGCTGTTTGTTCAGTTTGTTCTTAGCAATGGATGGTGCCGCCGGGTGTAATTGCTATATGCGGGAGCCGCGATCGTTACAAGAATCGGACGAGTCTGTGGTCGGTTTCGGTGGACCGTACGAATGTGTGGCCACCGCACCATATTATCTCATTCTTCCGGGAAAATTATATTTTTGAATATACAGTAAACACCTTTCTCACTAGATTTTAATTGTGACAAAAGAACCCTATTATTTCCTCACATTATTTGAAAAGAGGTTGAAAATTAAAAAAAATATAATTTCTGACTTTCTACCAATCGTGACATTTCATCCAAGTTGTTTGGAAATTTTGGAACATTTTACAATAAATTTCATCCCTTTTTACGTGCAGGAGCAAGTTACAGCTTATCACTGCATGCAAAAAGGTATCTGCCATAGACGACCAATATTCTACAATATCAAAGGTAAGTAACTACAAGAAATCTTTACTTTACATACATACATGCTCACGCCTTATTTTATTTCGGGTAGGCAGAAACTTTTGCCACGACCCTGCCACACCCTTTTCGGCTTTACAAATAGCGCGTCGCTTGAATAATATTTATATTATTAATGAATTTGGGCAAAGTGTGAATGTAGGGAGATTCAGAGAACCTTTCAAATGGTTTTTAGTTTCTTGAGACATATAAATTAAAAAAAAAATTTTGTGCATAAATATTAAGGGCCCTATATCCATAATTTGTATAGAGATATTACTATTCCCAATTTCTCTGTAAATAATTCACCTGTGTCACTGTAATTTAGCATATAGTTACTTATTTAATATATCTAAGTGAAATAGTCGTTATTTTTTAAATTGGTTTTATTTAATAGGATAAGCTACAAAAAAAGCGAAATATATAATTGAAGAATAATGGTATAAGAGCGCTTAAAAAATATTTAGAGTTTTGTGATAGATTATGAAAGAGACAGCAGGGGCAGAGTTAAACCACCCATATTTCCTATTCAATAAAACCCATTGAAAAAATAAGAGCTATTTCACTTAGATATATTCAATAAGTAACTAACTATATGCTAAATTATAGTGACACAGGTCGATTATTTACAGAGAAATTGGGAATAGTTTATCCCAGAAAAATTCCCAGTATAGGACCCTTAATTTTCGATTTATAATGCAACGATAGGACGAAAGGCATAGACTTATTTTTAGTCATTATACGAGTTTGACATCCTGTTCCAATGTTTGTCCAGAACAAGCTCCGAAACGGCTTAACGGATTTTGATGAAACTTTGAGAAATCATAGTACCTAGGTACCTACCCACTATGATTCCTCATAGACTCTCCTCTTAGATTTAAATAATGTTTTTTTTTAATTTCGATATCTTGAAGGGTTCCGTAGATAAGCAAAAAAAGATTGCCGAACCATGGCTGTGATTATCAAAACTACACCGCCAAAGCATGGGCAGGAAGCTAGATAATAAATGTGGATATTTTTCAGATAACTTTAGATATGGACCACTCTGAACTCCTCTTGTCAGTATTGCTAGTTCTGTTGACCATTATTGAAATCGCTCTCGGGTGTAAGAAGAAGATCCCCTGCCACGGAGGGATGGGTGGACCTTGCAGAAGAGGACCATTTGGCAAATAAATGGCATGACATTAAGATTTTTACTCAACAGGAAGGCCAGGCGAAATTTGTGGTCGAACACTTGACGACAGGTGATAGATGACTCGTATATTTTATGGTTAGAAGTACCTATGGTAGAAACAGTTGTTTGAGAGCTGGATGTGGTTACTGTACCAAGTTTCGTCAAAATCCGTTAAGCAGTGATTCAAAGGTGCCCACTCATTCGCCACCGAAATCGAGCACAGACTCGTCCAATTCTTGTAACGAATGGTCCGCCTAGATCGTCTGGCGGCCGGAATGGGAAATTTTCGGTGCGATGCCGGACCAATGTGTGGTCTACTTAACAATAAAGAAACAATCATCAAAATTTCGCGTAAGACACATTCTATTTATAGTCTAATCTAGAAAAATCTATACTACAGTGTTAGCTTGTAACTTTTATTTCCGTAGATATTTAAGACAGATAGGATTTAGTTAGATTACAGATGGACCAACTCTCTTTCTATTCTTTAAATGCGGTTTTTTTCAGGCTATTTTTGAAGTGATAAGATGAAATTCCGCAACTGTATGATTTTGCTGTTTGTTCAGATATTATTCTTAGCAATGGATGGTGCCGCCGGGTGTAATTGCTATATGCGGGAGCCGCGTACTAGACCTCTACCCATACCCCATACTTGCTTGTATGGCACATATGGTGGGGAAATTGGTCCTCCACCACCCAGCAGACTTTTCTCATCTGTAACACCAAGACCTCCACCCAAAGCTCATTCTTGCCATTATGGTGAATCTATCATACCTGGCAGTCCTGTCACATCCAGCAGATCTGGTACACCTAGCAAACCAGGCTCACCTAGAACACCTGGAACACCGAGTAGACCTAATACACCTAGTCCACCTAGCTCACCTAAAAGCCAAAAAGATAAGGACCGTAAAGATAAAATACAGGACAAAATTAAAGGAGAAACGTCACCTAAAGGAGAAAAGACACCTAAAGGAGAAAAGTCACCTAAAAAAGAAAAGTCACCTAAAGGAGAAAAGTTACCTAAAGAAGAAAAGTTACCTAAAGAAGAAAAGTTACCTAAAGGAGAAAAGTCACCTAAAGGAGAAAAGTTACCTAAAGAAGAAAAGTCACCTAAAGGAGAAAAGTCACCTAAAGGAGAAAAGTTACCTAAAGAAGAAAAGTTACCTAAAGAAGAAAAGTTACCTAAAGGAGAAAAGTCACCTAAAGGAGAAAAGTTACCTAAAGAAGAAAAGTTACCTAAAGAAGAAAAGTTACCTAAAGGAGAAAAGTCACCTAAAGGAGAAAAGTTACCTAAAGAAGAAAAGTCACCTAAAGGAGAAAAGTCACCTAAAGGAGAAAAGTTACCTAAAGAAGAAAAGTTACCTAAAGAAGAAAAGTTACCTAAAGGAGAAAAGTCACCTAAAGGAGAAAAGTTACCTAAAGAAGAAAAGTCACCTAAAGGAGAAAAGTCACCTAAAGGAGAAAAGTTACCTAAAGAAGAAAAGTTACCTAAAGAAGAAAAGTTACCTAAAGGAGAAAAGTCACCTAAAGGAGAAAAGTTACCTAAAGAAGAAAAGTTACCTAAAGGAGAAAAGTCACCTAAAGGAGAAAAACCACCTAAAGGAGAAAAACCACCTAAAGGAGAAAAGTCACCTAAAGGAGAAAAGTTACCTAAAGAAGAAAAGTCACCTAAAGGAGAAAAGTCACCTAAAGGAGAAAAGTTACCTAAAGAAGAAAAGTTACCTAAAGAAGAAAAGTTACCTAAAGGAGAAAAGTCACCTAAAGGAGAAAAGTTACCTAAAGAAGAAAAGTTACCTAAAGGAGAAAAGTCACCTAAAGGAGAAAAACCACCTAAAGGAGAAAAACCACCTAAAGGAGAAAAGTCCCCTAAAGAAGCAAAAGCTAAGAAATAGATTTATAAATTGCCAAGATTTTTTGTAGAATGTAATATATTTTATAAAATACATTTGTTTGTAATTGAAAAAGAAAAGTTATCACCTATCGGAACCTTGCCTATCAACATTGGAAATCCATCAGACATTAGCGCTCGAACCTTTCAGGGTCGTAGAGTGGAGTTCCAAGTTTTTCATGTGAGTTACCAACGAGTAGTTCGAGTATGAATCACTTCACGTCCGAATATCAAAAATGTACCAGTTTATCGTTGACTTGTGGGTATATTCTAGTATTCTTGAAACTGCAGAATTTTACACGGACTGGATTGGAGGATTGGACAGGGACACTATTCATGGACCGTCCAGGGGAAGGGTTAAGTGGAACGAATCTGCCACTATGGTATCTGGTGTTCAAATACCTACAAATAGGCTTTCAGTGGGTACAAGGCTATGGAGGCCTTACCTATGTGGAATCTTCCACCAGGATCCCCTAGCCTGATCCTCGTGAATTTATTTAGGTATTAGCAAGAAAATCTTTTTTCACATTAACATGTACCTAATGTGTGTATCATTCTGAGTCTTTTAATAGACCTTTTGGACCATATTGTCATAATTAATTTCTGCATGATACCAGAGGGATTCTGAAGTCGCGAAGTAGTTATCTATGGTTGGTTATTGCATACAACTCAACGATAATTTTACAATTCGGCGCCACCAGTAGTATGGCGAGGGTACGGTGTATCACTCAATATATTATCTTGGTAAACACTAGAATCAATATGCTGGTGTGAAGCCCAGGTACTTCTACTTCTACCAACATGTGATTAGACGGATTCTAAAGCTAACACCATTGATACATAATTAAAAGAAATACCACGAGGAAAATTGGCTTTATTCAATTTAAAAATACGAGTTTATTTACAGACATTACACAATAACAAAATGCATAGCAACAGCATAGATGAAACCATACAGTATACCATAGAGTATACAACATTCACCCCTCCTTTAAGATGTTTGGTAATCCTTTAAATAAGGTGGTGGCTGCCTCAGTCGTGTGGAACGTCGAAGTTGATTTTGCACATCATCATCAGTTGGTCGTTGTTCTTCTGTTGCTGTATGCTCATTGTTATTTTCAGAAGCAGGTGTCGTTTCAGCAATACTAAACTCATCATCATTATCATCTGAGGAAATTTCATTAACATTAGAAGGTAGTGGTGCTAAATGTCTATTTGAAATTGTGCCTTCTCTCCCATTCGAATATCGAACAAAAGAATAATTCGGGTTTGCTTGTAGGAGTTGTCCTTCTTCAACTATAGGATCAAATTTAGATTGACGTACGCTTCTTTTTATGAGAACAGGGCCCGGAGTTGTTAACCATGCAGGCAAGGAAACTCCATTTGGACTTCTTCGAGGGTGATTAAACATTCTTTCGTGCGGTGTAGCGTTTGTAGTTGTACACAAAAGCGACCGGATAGAATGTAAAGCTAAAGATAAAACTTTTTCCCAATCCATAGTATCTAATCCTCTGGATTTGAGGCTAAGTTGAATTGTCTTCCACAATGTACCGTTTAGGCGTTCGACTTGGCCATTGCCTTGAGGATTGTACGGCGTAGTCCTGCTGCAAGCAATTCCAAGTGAGACGAGGTAATGAGTAATTTCTTGTGACATAAAAGAAGTTCCTCTATCTGAGTGAATATACATTGGCGTACCAAAGATATAAAATATTTTATTCAGACAATCGATGACAGTATTTGACATCATGTCTTTACAAGGAAAAGCGAAAGGAAAACGACTATATTCGTCAATTACAGTCAGTAGGTATTTATTTTGTGATTTTGATGGCAATGGCCCCTTGAAATCAATATTGAGACGTTCTAAAGGAGCTGTAGCTTTGATTAATTGTCCATGTAACTGTATATACCTTGGTTTGATTTCTGAGCATGTTCGGCAATTAGATGTCATTAGGCGGATATCATTCATTGAATAGGGAAGATTTTTCGATCGCACCCAATGATTCATTCTAATGATTCCTGGATGACAAAGATTATCATGTATACTTTTAAGATTGTTTATATTAATATGAGCACACGTTCTTGTTAAAGCATCAGCTACTTTATTTTCTTTTCCTGGTCGATAAATTATATCATATTTATAACATGACAACTCTAATCTCCATCGTTCAATCTTCTCGTTCTTAATTTTACTAGAGTGAATTTGGTTGAACATGAATGCAACTGACTTTTGATCTGTTATTAATAAGAAATGTCTTCCGATCAGGTAGTAACGCCATTTACGTAAAGCTTCGACTATTGCAGCAGCTTCTTTTTCAATGGAAGATTGCCGCCTTTCAGAATCAGTTAAAGAACGAGAATAAAATGCTACGGGTTGACCATTTTGAGAGAGAGTTGCTGCAAGCGCGTTTTCGGAAGCGTCTGTCTCTACAGTAAATACAGCATTCTCATCAATCGCAAATAAGGAAGCCTTAGCAATATCAATTTTAAGACTATTAAATGTAGAAATAGCTTCATTAGAAAGTGGGAATACATTTGTGGAAAGCAGTGGTTTAACTCTTTCTGAAAAATTTTGGATCCATTTTGAATAATAAGCGAAAAGTCCCAACGCTCGTTTCAACGCTGGTGAGTTTTCAGGTACAGGTAAATCAAGTAATGGCTTTAGTCTATTTTCATCTGGTTTAATTGTATTATTTTGTATAGTGTAGCCAAGAAGATTGATACTTTCTTTATTGAATATACATTTGCTTTCGTTTAGTGTCAGATTATATTTAGCTACTGCTTTCATAAATTTTGATAAATTGTCATTATGTTCTTCTTCAGTGTTACAGTAACGTCGTCTAGATAAGCAAATATACCTTTTAAAGCTTCTTCTTTTATAATATAATTTAAAGCTCGCTGGAATGCAGCGACACCGTTAGTTACTCCAAAAGGTATTCTTGAAAATTGATATAGCGTTCCATTTGCTTCAAAAGCGGTATAAATTCTCTCTTTCTGTAGAATAGGTACCTGGTGATATGCACTTTTTAAGTCAATTTGGCTGAAATGATTGAATTTGGCCACCTTTGCTACAATTGTTTCTATTGCTGGTAAAGGGAAGGCATCAAGTTCGGTAAATTTATTTATTGTTTGTGAATAATCTATTACCATCCTTTTTCTGTGCAGACCTCCACCTGCGATCAAGACTTGAGCTCGCCAGGGTGAGACGCTGGGTTCAATAACTCCATCTTCAAGTAATTTAGTTATCTCTGTTTTTATAAAAATTTCATCATCTTTATTGTAGCGTCTTGATCGAATCGTTACAGGTTTTGTGGTAGGTAATAGATTGATAAATAATGATGCAGCTGGTAATGAAGCTTTCATAACATTACAGATTTTTAATGGTTTCTGTGTTCCTCCGAAATTCAGTTCGAGTGAGGAATGATTTTTAAGTATATCATGACCAATAATGATATCAGCGCAAAGATTGTTAACAATAAGTAGAGGTTGATTTTTATAGATATAACTTTCAAGTTGAATATTAGCATTACAGCCACCTTGTACAAAAGATACGTGAGCAAGAGAAGCTAAGGTGATAGTTTGATTACAAGGTTTTATTTTTAATTTTATAATGTTGGCCAGATTTCTGTCTATGAAACTTACAGAGCTTCCTGTATCTATTAAAGCATCTGCTTTATACCCATTAATTGTTATAGGTACAGTGGCTTTTTTTAGACTGCTCGGAGACGCAGCAGAAATTGCAGACATTGTATAGTTAGAATAAGCATTATCTTCCGTTACGGCGTTAGCTCTTAATTGTTGTCCAGATCTACAAACGTTAGCGAAGTGACCCTTTTTCGAGCAAAGCTGGCAATTTCCATCAAAAGCAGGACATTTAACTCGTTGGTGTATATTTCCGCCGCAAAAGAAACATCGTCGTTTTGATTCTGTTCGAAAAGTTGGATTTGAAGCTGCTACTTTCCTTATGGATACAGGTAATGCATTGAGGTTTAGAGACATATTATTATTTGTGAAAGCTTGAGTATTTTTCTCAGCATCTGCAAGTGATAAAGCTAGGTTCACAGCTTCATCCAAACTCAAATTTAGCTTTTCCAATAGTCGTTCTCTTATTTTCTGGGAAATTATACCAGCGATAAAAGCACCACGCATTGACTCATTTTTATGCTCTTCAGCAGTAACTTGTTTAAAATTACACTCGAGTGTAAGAAGTTTTAGAGCTTGAATATACTCCGATACAGATTCATCGGCTCTTTGTTTACGGGTAGCCAACAAATGTCTAGCAAGTATTTCATTTTTGGGTTTGATGTAAATATTTTCTAAAATTTTCATCGCATCGTCATATGTTTCGGTTGAACGTACATACGAGAATATTTTAGGAGAAATATGATTAACTAACAGTTTTAGTTTCATTGAATCCGTTGCATCTACATTGCGTTCTTCAGATAGGAAGTTTTCAAAAGTGTAGCACCAATGAGTCCATTCCAAATCAGCTCCAGTTGTATTTGGTTCATGTTCAAATCGTTCAGGACGAAGATATCGTGACATAGTACCGTTAGTTTTGACTAACTCTTTTTCAGTTTTCTTTTCAAGCGACATTATTAGTATTTTATTTTATTATTTTAAATTGAATAAATTGATACATAATTAAAAGAAATACCACGAGGAAAATTGGCTTTATTCAATTTAAAAATACGAGTTTATTTACAGACATTACACAATAACAAAATGCATAGCAACAGCATAGATGAAACCATACAGTATACCATAGAGTATACAACAACCATTAATGAATCCTGTAGGACCAGTTTCAGCCACACAACGTACTGGTAGGAACTAAGAACCGGAGCCTTCTACTTTTTTCTGTATATCCGTACTAAAATGCACTTGATACAAAGGGTCAAGCGCATTATCTATATAAATAAAAATTTCATGCTGTTCGTTACTTGAAAACGGGTGGACTGATTTGGCCATTTTTTTTAATGTATTAGTCTGAATAAGGTTTTTAGGGAATGAAAAATGAAAAGTTGCCCGGTAAATAGGAAAATATGGGAAAAACTCAAAGAAACATCATTATGATCAATATTATTGCGGATTCATAGAAATTTTGAAATATTTTATCAATATCAATGGGAGGCATTCAATATTATTGTATAGGGCCCCTTCGCAATATTTTAGTTGATTAGTTGATAGATTAGTTAAGAATGGAAGACGAAGACAGTATTGAAAGTGTTCCTTCAACTGATAAAAAATATTTAAGAGTGTAGTGTACCGCGTCCATGTCCATACAAACGGAGAAAACGTTTTACTACCCCTAAATATCATTTAATTTTAACGATTTTGTAATATGTTACTGACATAATGAAAAACTACGTACGTATTTTTTCCTTTTTTCAAAATTCGTAATAGTTCAAAAGTTATAAGCCCCTCAAATCTCGGTTTTTTTGGTTCATAACTTGCTCGTAATAAACCGTCTGTATTTGAGAAACAAAGCAAAATTTCAAACAAAACGTAGATTATAATCTGCTAAAACGTTTGACACCAAAATTATAAGGTTTCGTTATAGTTTAGTAGGTGTAAATCGTTTTCCCCCAAAACGCAATTTTCCACGAAGAACATACCTACGAACACGAACATCTCTGTCGCACTGATGCCCGGGGGAAGAGCGCGCTTGAGACAGAATATGATTTTCTAAATACCTATTTCGCTGCGTACGCTGAGCTACACGATCCTCTTAACTATGAGAAACGTGTCTAGAACTTTAGATCTCAAACTGTCTATATTATCTATCATCACGCCTTTTATCAAAAGAGGGGTAGGTAGAGACAATATAATACCATTATTTTGGCATTTGCTACGATCCTTACATAGAGGGTTTGTGAGTTTTTTTTATATCCACCTGCATGGACTGCATGTGTTTGTGTGCGTAAATAATGTATTTTCTGTCATTATGTCGGATTGGACTAACCAATTTTGGTCCCCAGTATGATAAAGGTTCAATTTCAAAATAAAACACATCGCGTGCTGATTTTAAAAGCACTTTTTAAAAATATTTTAAAAGTGTTACAAAGATACTATAATTGATTATATAACGCATAAGTGCTAAACAAGATGTTGTTCTATTACAATAAATAATTATCATTTAAAATGAAGTGAGATTTATAGAGAAAATAACAATTTTATGGGCTATAATTTTTACTTTTTTTTAATATGATTGTGATTTTAATTTCTGAAGAAAAGAACCAAAATATTAATAACTAAATTGATAACTATTTTCCTGAGGATATTTATAGCCTAATAATATTTTTTTATTGTGAGATCGGCAAATGATTTCAGATATTAGAAGTTTGAAACTTGATGATGAAAGCGAAATTGAGAAAAGCCGTCTCAATTATCTTGTTATAATTCAAAAATTCTTTATTAATTTAATAGTTTTCTCAATTAACTTTTTTGATAACAATATTCTCTATAATGTGGCTAAATAACAGGTAATTTCTTCAAGTGCCTCATGGAATTTATACTGTTCAAATAGTACCTACAGTTTTTGATCCAAAAGTACGATTTACTCTTAAATGCCCTTAATCATACCTTTCATACATGCTCGGCGATTGTGTGTAGGTTAAAGTACCTATTTCCATCGATCAATACATTTTTTATATATTGTAACGAATAGGTACTTAAATCGCACAAATAAATACCTAAACACATCAAGGTCGATAGACGTCTCTAGAAACATCCAGAGAGAATCAAGTACAAACGAAAATGGACCGTATGTGCCTAGCCATAGGTACCAAAATCGGGCGCGGTCGGTGTGTAGGTATTTGGCACCGAGCCGCATCGAGACGCATCTACAACTCTGTACAACAATCTCGGCGTTTCTCGAATGTTCGGAGGGCAATATAAACAGAGGATCGTCGCCGGGAGAACACAGTGCGAATCAGAGCGATCAAAGCGAAACAGTGAAGTGGAATTTAGTGCGACTAAGTGTTATTTTAGTGTTTTCATTTATGTAACTGTATTTTTGTGGTGTTGAAGTAAAGTTTGTTTATTTAATCGGTATTTTAAATCTCTTCGAACCCCAGCTCGTAACAAATTGGTGTCAGGAGTGTGGGATTCAAAAATGCCGATTACACCACGTGACTCGTCGTCATCACGGCGACCCAAAACACGACAAACTACTGCTGGACATCACGAAGAGGAGGTGGACGAGACGGCTGCTGGTGGTGCTGGAGCTGCTGCTGGAGTCGATTCGGGTGCTGCGGGTTCTGCGGGTGCTCCCCAGGCAACCGACATGGGAATGCTGATTTGGCTGATGGAGGAGCAGACCCGACGTCAGGAGGAGCAGGCCCGACGTCAGGAGCAGCAGGCCCGACGACAGGAGGAGGAGGTCAGGCGTCAGGAGGAGCAGACTCGGCACCTATTGGAGGAGCAGGCAAGGCGTCAGGAGGAGCAGGCAAGGCGTCAGGAGGAGCAGGCAAGGCGTCAGGAGGAGCAGGCCAGGCGTCAGGAGGAGCAGACTCGGCAGCTATTGGAGGAGCAGGCCCGACGTCAAGAGGAGCAGTCTGCTAGCCTAAAGGAGCTGCTTTCAGAATCACTGGGAAAGGTGACTATGGAGGTGAAGCAGCTACAGAGGGTTACAGACATGCACGAGGAGAGAATCGAAGACCTCCAACAGCACTATAAGGATCTCCATAAGGAAATACAGGCAAGGATGAGCGGAGAACAGGATGCAAGACTTAACGACCGCTACGGAGAGTTGGAGGCACGACTTGACAGCCGATGCGAGAGGCTCCAGAATGAAGTGAGGAAACTGAAGCTGACCGCTCCTGTTTCTGGAGGCGCCGTCGTCTCTGGCCCCCGAGTCAAGGTGCCGCCGTACGACGGGACTACGTCCTGGACAGCGTACAAATTGCAGTTCCAAACGGTCGCCTCTGCCAACGGCTGGACAGACGAGCAATCTCTGACCGCCTTGACAGTGGCCTTAAGGGGCCGTGCACTGTCGGTTCTGGAGGCCTCTCCAGACAGCTGCACTACGTACGGGAACCTGATCGAGGCAATGGACTCCAGGTACGGCGACAAACACCTGGAGCACGTCTACCGAGCGCAGCTGAGGGACAGGACGCAACATGCTGGTGAGAATCTGCAACAATGGGCTCTGGAGATCGAGAAGATCGTGAGGAAGGCGTACCCATCTGCCGGACAAGAGTTCATTGCTGCGAACCTCGTTCAAGCATTCATCGACGGCATCCGCAGCATGGAGGTCAGAGCTGCAGTTCGACTGGGCCACCACAGCGCCCTGAAAGATGCACTGGCCCATGCTCTAGAGGTGGAAGCCGTGAGACAGGAGCCTCGTTCTCAGCGATTGAGACAAGTGGCGGAGGAGGCTACTCCAACAACGACACCTGTAGCAGAGAGGCGTAGCTACTTACCCCGCTGCTTCTACTGCCACAAGCTGGGGCACCTTAAAGCAAGCTGCCCGGCGCTTAAACGACAAGGCACGGATCAACGAGTGCCGAAACGGGACGTCGAAGCTGATGTCCGTGCCGTAGCTACGGAGCTTCCGGGAAACGAGTAACAGCCAGAGCCGCGGGGCGGGTACTGGCTGATCGTGACACAGCCCCAAAAGTTACCATCCGACAAGTTTTTGACGGGAACAGTCTGGTGATCGCCGGCGAGGTCAACGGGACGCCATGTGAGATGACGATCGACACAGGAGCAACGCGCACGGTTGTGAGACCTCAGTTGTTGGGACGATCTACGAGCAGAACCAGACGTTCATCTTCCTGTCTGAAACTCTTCACGGCAACGGGTCAGCCTATACCCGCATACGACGAGCTGCCGGTGACACTCAAGGTGGGTGACGGGGAGTACCCACACACCGTCATCGTGGCCGACATTATAGACGACTGCATTCTCGGACTCGACTTTATGAAGCGGTTCCAGTTTGGCATCGACTTGCGCAACGGTGTACTGCAGTGCGGCCAGGAACAGGTATTTTTGAAAGGTGGTTATGCTGGCTATGTGCGCTGTGCCAAGGGCGTCAAACTGAACCCATATTCGGAGACGCTTGTCGATGTGGAGTTACCAACTAATGGGGACCCCTCCATTACGAGGTGCTCCATCATCGACCACCTGGAACGTTCTAAACATAAAGGCTGGTTACTCACTCCAACTTTAGTAAACAGCCAGAGTGGACGAGCTATAGTAAGGGTGACCAACTTCAATGGCGCTCCTGTCACTCTCAATAAGGATCAAGTCGTGGCGAAGTGCGACGAGGCGAATTGGATGCGGAGCTGCACCCAGGGGAAGCTGTCGGCGATGAAAAATAACAGTGCAAACCCCTTGGAACTCGTCGACATTTCGAAGAAGGACTTGTCAATCTCCGAGTACAACAGAGCGAAGGAGATGCTCACTCGTTACATTGACATCTTTAGTGACGGAGATGGGCATCTCGGCAGGACGTCATTGGTGAAACACACCATCAACACAGGCAACGAGTTACCTATACGTCAACGTGCTCGACGAATCCCGGTAGGAAGAGAAGCCGAAGTACAGTGCATGCTGGAAGACATGAAGAAGGCTAATGTCATCGAACCTTCTTTGAGCCCATGGTGTTCTCCAGTTGTGCTAGTTAAGAAGAAGGATGGCAGCACTCGCTTCTGTGTGGATTATCGTCGGCTGAACGAGGTAACCAGAAAGGACAGCTACCCTCTACCCCGGATAGACGACACCTTAGACAGGTTGAGTGGGAACCAGTGGTTCTCAACACTGGATTTGAAGAGTGGATACTGGCAAGTGGAGATCGATCCCAAGGACAAGGAAAAGACTGCTTTCTCGACCGGAAATGGACTGTGGCAGTTCAACGTCATGCCTTTCGGGTTATGCAATGCTCCCGCAACGTTCGAAAGGCTGATGGAAGTTGTGCTTGCGGATCTCGTGGGAAAAGCTTGCCTAGTCTACCTGGATGACGTCATCATCATGGGACGCGACTTCGACGAGCACGTGAGGAATTTAGAAAGAGTGTTTGCCAAGTTGAAGCTCGCGAACCTGAAATTGCATGCCAAGAAGTGTAGTTTCTTCAAGAAACGTGTAAATTACCTCGGGCATGTAATTACAAAGGATGGCGTAGAAACCGACCCTGTAAAGACAGTAGCTGTACGAGAATGGCCCACCCCACGGAACAAAACAGATGTTCGGGCGTTTCTTGGTCTGTGCTCATACTACCGCCGCTTCGTATACGACTTCGCGGGAGTAGCCAAGCCCCTACATCGACTGACGGAGGACAAGCGTTCGTTTCAGTGGACTGAGGACTGTGAGAAGTCGTTCCAGGAACTGAAACAACGACTGTGTGAAACACCTGTATTGGGCTACCCGGACCAAGTCGGCGAGTTTGTGGTGGACACAGACGCAAGCAACATCGCCATTGGAGGTGTGCTGTCACAACGGAAGGGGGACAAGGAAGTTGTGATAGCGTATTTCAGCAAGGCTCTGTCAAAACCAGAAAGGAACTACTGTGTAACCAGACGCGAACTTCTGGCCGTAGTGAAGACAGTACGACACTTCAACAAGTATCTCATCGGAAGGAAGTTCAAGCTACGGACAGACCATGCGGCGTTGAAATGGTTACTTCAATTCAAGGATCCTGAAGGACAAGTCGCTCGATGGATCGAGCAGTTACAAGAATTCGATTTCACGATCGAACATCGACGAGGACGGATGCATGGCAACGCTGACGCACTGTCACGCAGGCCGTGCCCTGAAGATTGTAAACACTGCTCGAGGCGTGAAATCAGTGATTCTGTCATCAAAGTGATTACGACTAACAACCTTAGTGACGAATGGGCGAACGAAAGGACGAGAGACGAGCAACTCAAGGATAACAACTTGGCGCCGATAATGGAATGGAAGACGCAGAATGTTCCAAGGCCCGGCTGGAATATTGTATCAGCAATGAGTTCCACCACGAAAAGCTACTGGGCTCAGTGGGAAAGTCTAGTGCTGCACAACGGGTTGCTGTACCGCAAGTGGGAGTCGCCAAGTGGACAGGAGACATTGATGCAGCTGGTCGTGCCTAGGTCAAAGGTGCGCACAGTGCTTGAGTCCGTGCACGATGGATCCTCGGGAGGACATCTGGGCATGAATCGAACCCTGGCGAAAATCAGGAAACGATTTTATTGGGTTCATTGCCGGCAAGATGTCGAGGATTGGTGTCGCAAGTGCACAGTATGTGCGGCCGTGAAGGGACCTACGACACGTACGAGAGGACGTATGCAGCTGTACAATGTTGGCGCCCCATGGGAACGAATTGCGGTGGACGTTGCTGGACCGTTCCCGGGCACTGAAGACGGGAACAAGTACTTCATGGTCGTGATGGACTACTTCACGAAGTGGCCGGAGGTCTTCGCAATTCCCAACCAGGAAGCGACAACAGTGGCGACTAAGTTGGTCAACGAAGTATTCTGCAGGTTCGGGCTACCATTGGAGATACATTCTGATCAAGGGCGTAACTTTGAGTCGCAGTTGTTCCAGGAAGTATGCCGTCTCCTGGGAATAAATAAAACGAGGACTACGGCGTATCACCCACAGTCCGACGGAATGGTTGAAAGGTTCAACCGCACTTTGGAGACTCATTTGGCAAAACTGGTTGAGGATCACCAGAGGGACTGGGACCGATATATTCCCTTGTTCTTGCTCTCATATCGATCCGCAGAGCATGAAAGCATAAAGGTGACTCCTGCTTATGCCAACTTTGGGAGAGAACTCCGACTACCAGTTGATCTCCTGACCGGCGGACCTCCGGATGCGCCGCAACCTGTAAGTGACTACGTATCGAACCTGAAAAACAAGATGTGCGACATACATGACCAGATTCGTCAGAGCAGTCTTGTGGCCAGTACAAAGATGAAGACCAGGTACGATAGGAACTTCAATAGTAACGGTTTTGACGAGGGATCGTTGGTGTGGCTGCACAACCCGAAACGCCGAAAAGGCAAATCTCCCAAGCTGCAGAACCGCTGGGAAGGTCCGTATAAGGTCATCACGAGGATCAATGACGTGACCTATCGGATCCAACGATGCCCGCGTGGGCAGTTAAAGGTTGTCCACATTGATCGACTAGCCCCTTACAAAGGCTCGAATATTGCTCGGGACGAGCAAGTCTAAGCGGGGGGCAGTGTAACGAATAGGTACTTAAATCGCACAAATAAATACCTAAACACATCAAGGTCGATAGACGTCTCTAGAAACATCCAGAGAGAATCAAGTACAAACGAAAATGGACCGTATGTGCCTAGCCATAGGTACCAAAATCGGGCGCGGTCGGTGTGTAGGTATTTGGCACCGAGCCGCATCGAGACGCATCTACAACTCTGTACAACAATCTCGGCGTTTCTCGAATGTTCGGAGGGCAATATAAACAGAGGATCGTCGCCGGGAGAACACAGTGCGAATCAGAGCGATCAAAGCGAAACAGTGAAGTGGAATTTAGTGCGACTAAGTGTTATTTTAGTGTTTTCATTTATGTAACTGTATTTTTGTGGTGTTGAAGTAAAGTTTGTTTATTTAATCGGTATTTTAAATCTCTTCGAACCCCAGCTCGTAACAATATTCAATAAAAGTACACCTAGGTCATCCTCTGCCAGCATTTCTTTTCACTTCTGCCATATAAAGTTTTTTAGTCAATCATTCATCCTTCATTCTTTGAACGTGTCCAAACCAGCGTAAATTACTTTTCTTCATTTTAGTTACAACATTTTCACTCCACATTCTTCTCTATTGACAGTTCCGGATGCTGTCAATACGCTTTATATCACACATTGTACGTAAAGCGACCGCATTTCCACTTTGGAACACATCTACAGAAGCTTATCTAACATTGCGCCTGATATGTCGTAATTTATAAAAAGATCAAACCACCAATCACGAAAGAAGATGTAAAAAAAAAGAAGTTAAATTCTCTAAGGACAAATTTTAGAAGAAGGTCAAAAATCTTCGGGCAAAGGAACTGATGACATTTACTTTCCATCTCGCTGGACTTATTTTTAACAAACGATGAGCTGCCGGTCCAACAAAGGCAGGTTAGGTAGTATGATTTATTTATTTATTGAATAATACAATAATGGTAAGCAGAGTTGTAAATATATTATACGTTTTATCTCTTATTATTTTAGCGCTTCTCACATAATTATATTACTTTGAGTGTACTTCAGGTCGGTTAAATTGACATAAACAGTAAGCCATTTTTAGACAACTAACTAGCTTCCCGCCCCGGATATAAGTACATGACTGGGATCGAATCGTGGGCCGCCTAGTTAGGCGACAGCCACTCAGGCCGAATTTCCTATTCACTCTTCTAGTCATTTATCTTCTTAAAGTGTGTTGTGTCGCCAGTTTGCCACAATACTATCCACCGGTCTAGCTACGGTATAGCCTACGGTCCACCGAAATCGACCACATACTCGTCCAAGTCTTCTAACGAACGGTCCGCCATCCGTTTTCAAATAGTTGTATTTGTGGTTGATTTCGATGGCCGGAATGATTTGTCACATACTCACACATCCACCGCTGATAGTTTAACACTTTGTTTAATCGAATCTTGTGTGTCTGTGTGATCACTCACTCAATTACATGTGATCTAGATCGTATGATTTACGTCGCTAATGTGTGGCCTGTGTTCAATTCCGATCATACGGCAGCCGGACCGAAAGTGCGTGGGCTACTTTAACCACACCGACGCACCATATTATCTCATTCCTCCGGGAAAATTGTAATTTTGATACACAACTTTCTGACGTGTGATCTAGATTTTAGTTGTGACAACAGAACCCTATTATTTCCTAATGAAAGAGTTTGAAAATTAAAAAAATAGAATTGCCAGACTTTCTGCCAATCGTGACATTTCATCCAAGTTGTTTGGAAATTTTGGAACTTTTTACAATAAATTTCATCCCTTTTTACGTGCAGGAGCAAGTTACAGCTTATCACTGCATGCAAAAAGGTATCTGCCATAGACGACCAATAATCTACAATTTTAAACTAAAGGTAGGTAACTATAAAAAAATCTTAGTTGATTTGGTCTCTACATGCCCATGTCTTAGTTTCCTTCGAGTAGACAGAGACTTAAAATATCCACTTGGCCCGACTCTGACACTCCTCTTTCACTCCATTCAAATCCATTAATTTTTTCATGCATGATTTTCGATTTCCCTGAAATTAGTCTTGAAAAATGTAAAGGTCCATGTCAAGAGCATAAGGGAAGGGGGGTCATAGACTCATAACTCAACGCCTATTTCCCGTGGGGATGGGTAGTGAGAATACTTATGTACAGGCGCTTCCACTGAATACTCACATAGATTCCATTTGTTTTATAATCTCTTTTATTAGCCTCTAAATTTTTATTTACCCCATCTTATAATTAATCATAATAAAATTATAATTGTATTATTGTCTTTCGGGCTATGGCTGAAGAAGACCCCGGGGTGCCCAGCGAAACACAAGTCTATTTCATTTAACCGAAGTAGCCATTGCTGAGGGCTAATTCTAGTATATTAATTTTTTTTCTCGCTCGCACAGAGAAGTGAGAGGCATTTTCAATATAATTTTAAAGAATTAAAATAACCCTATTATTTAAAATACAATTGAAATTATATTACTTCTCGCTGACCTACAATTATACCTATGGCGGTGTCAGGCAAATATTATGTTCCATCTCAATTTTTAGATTAATTACTAGAATTTACCCTCAGTTTGTCTATTTTTCAGCAATTTTAATCTGCCATCCAAAATGAATAGCATTATTGTATTATTCATAATCCACCTGTTACTGTGTTGTCTCAACTACGTGTATGGATGTCAACCTCGTACCAGCGCAGGGTGTGGAAGTTGCCCGTGCGCTCCTCAAGTGGAAGTAGTGTCTATGAAGACTAAACTCAGCGAAAATCCTTATTAAGTAAATATTTTAATATAATAATAGATACCTAGTAATAAATAAATATCTTGAAATAACTAAATTTTGATTTGTTGGGCGAGGAAAGTACCAGCCGTCTATAAGGACAATTACAACAATTTGAATACCTATCTATTAGATGAAGATAATTATGCTACCGCGGTCTTTTTTGTAGCTGGCGGATTAGAGAGCAATAACAGCATACGCGACGAAAAGTCGCTGAGCCTAACTTTTTCCCCGACTTACTTCACTTAGGATTATACTGTTAATGATCAGCTCCTAAACATGATAAGTCTTTTAATACTCGTAAAGCTTCCCGGTGAATCAACCTATCTAATAGTTAAAACCGCAACAATCCGGATATACTTTCCAGGTCAGGATCTGATGATGGGATCCTGGAGAAATCGTCAACTCATGAAATTTTATAGGAAGCGATTTGGTAATTTTTTTTATAGTGACTTGTGCATTTGCTTTCGGAAAGCACATTTTGCTTTGAAGGCAGTTTTTTTTCTTCATCAGAAGTGATTATATAATATGTAGTGATTGGCATAATACCTTACTTTCAGATTAGTTAACGACAGAATGAAGAGATCAATATATTTGCTGGTGAGCTTCCTCGTAGTATATCTGTTAATAGCTAGCACACTTGGTTGTAGATCTAAAAGAGACGGTCCGTGTGTGCATTTCTATGAGAACCCACATGTCGAAATTGTCTCCATAAAGACAAAAGTATCTGATAAACCCTAAATGAAATTGAAACTAGAAAACAGTAAGCGGATGTCCATACAATTACAATCAAATATGAAATAAAATGTTTAATATAATTACTTACTATTATTTTTAATTGCTAACCATATATTTTCTAAAGGTGGCCACCCAAACCGACCACAGACTCGTCCCTTGTAACGAATGGTCCGCCTAGATATCCGGCGACCGGAATGGAAAATTTTCGGTGCGATGCCGGACCAATGTGTGGCCTACTTTAGAAGCTATTTATTTTGTATGTTTATATATATTATATTGGGCTAAAAGAGGAAGACTTGGTCTTCAGCTCGGTACCCTGGGACCTTAACACGATTAGGGAGCTGTAAGGCAATTCACGTCTTTAACAATTTTTTTTTTCTTCAAGGGTTGCCTTACAGCTCCCGAAACCGTGTTACGGTTCAAGGGTACCCAGCGGAAGCCCAAGTCTCCCTCGTTTAGCCGATGTACGTCGGTGGCCGAGTGGTTAAGACGTCTGGTATTAACTAGGTAGACCCCGAGTTCGATTCCGGATCCTGGACATGTACCAATGGGTTTTTAAAAAAAAAAAATTAAAAACTTAAGTACATAATCCGACAAACCAACAGAATTATATATACCTCAACAGCCGAGTTAGCATACATTTTGACAGCGACACTTTCGTTTCGGTCGAATGGCCTTGAAAAGGCCAAAACGTTCATGTCCAACAAGGACCGGCCAGAGATAGCCCGGACCGGGCATGCCCTGCACAAGAATGCCGAGCAATTTGCTTGGCCGGACAAAGACAAGTACACAGAATTTTCCCGCACATTGTTGGGCCGGACCTCTCGGCGCCGGGCTATCTCTGGCCGGTCCTTGTTGGACATGAACGTTTTGGCCTGTTCAAGGCCATTCGACCGAAACGAAAGTGTCGCTGTCAAAATCTGTGCTAACTCCCCTGAACTAGCCACTCGTTAGGTATAGCCTCACAAATACCATCTTTAACAATTCACGTACTTATTATTTTATTCATTCCATTTTGGTTTTAAGCGCAGCCCCAAGCTCTAGACAAAAGGCGCAAGTCAATTTCTTGTCTTTCTCACTTCCGTACATTTTCTCTCTGTCAGAACACCGTCTTCCGTACTCTGTCTTCCGTACACCGCGCTCGTTTAGGAGCGCCTCCTATTGTCTGTGCTTCGCATGTCTCGTCGTAGTGCGGTCTATTATTTTTGCCATAGACAAATTATGTTAAATTTTTTTATTTTCTTTATTCTTCTTACTATTCTTGGAATACTCTTATACGTTAACCAACAGTTGGCAGAACATTTTTAGTCCATGGCCAGTACAAACAAAGGTTAGTAACTCCACCATTGACGCTAGGAAGATTTCACGACATATTGGTGGTAGGGATTGCAATCCGGTAAACCGGATCCGGTAATCCGGCGGATCCGGCATCAATATACACTTACCGGATCCAGTACCAATATACCGGATCCGGTAACCGGGTCCGGTGATTGAAGATTTTGGCAAAATAACCGCGCTGTTGCATGAGTAGGTATTTTAAACGCGTGGTGCTTGTGCGTGCGAGTCGTTTGACACTGAAGATTTGACATTACAGCAAGAATTACAGATCCAGCAATAAGTGGCGTCTTATACCATATCTATTTATTAATTTTTTTGTTTGTAAAAATACTAAAAAAGGAAATGACTGCATTTGAAAGTGAAGGAGTTTGAGGAGAATACTTGTCTGCTATTCATCACTATTTGCTGACAATTAAGCCGACAAGTGTAGAAGCTGAGATAGCCTTCTCGGCCGCAGGCTACATTTGTAGCTGTATTAGAAGTCGATTGACAGATGACACAATCAACACAATTTGTTACCTAAGATCGTTTTTTGAAACCAAAAACTGATTATTTGTTTAAAAACTAAAGAGTTAAAATATTATGCATAGTTATTGTGATTTTTGTGTTAGGCTGTGCTATTCATTACATAGATTCGGTAGTCTGATATATATATATAAGAACTAGCTGTTTCCCACGACTTCGTACGTGACTATTTCAGAATGTTGGCAAACGTACACTTCATACATAGCTTTTGTCATGTTCACCTCTTCCCACTCCCGTTGTCATGCCGTGATGGTATATAGCCTATGTTACTCAGGGATAATGTAGCATTCCAATGGTGAAAGAAGAATGATCAAAATCCGTCCAGTTTGAGAATTTAATTGTTTAAGTTGATTTCGTATACGTATCATTTTTTACACTTTATTAACGGTCCATGTTGGAACAAAAAAGGCGTTTAGGATAAGTTATCCTGGTTAGATCAATCCGGCCGGATCCGTCCGGACCCGGCCGGATTGAAAATGAGGCCGGATTGCAATCCCTAATTGGTGGATAGCACTGGCGCTCGCGAAGGCGTGTTGGGGAATCCAGTTTAATCCCGCCTGTGCTGTGATGGTTGTGATTAGTCAGTGATTAATAGAACATATCACGGCCGGCGGGAGCATTCTAATTACCGATTATCGGCTTATTGTTACTGTGACGTCTATAATACTTGACATTGGCGGAATCATCAAAACCCTTATGGAGCCATTTGGAAAAAAATAGAATAGAATAGACGCTAGGAAAAAATGTGCAAACTATCCGACTCGTGGTCCTGGTAAAATTTTTATTTTTGCATTATCCGAACCACGCTCTACGCTACGATTTTCGCTAACCTATCAACTCTCGGATAGTGTGATAACAATGCCTGTGTGATCACGAGTCCACACAGTAAAATTGTTACAATAGGTTCTACTGGTGCATTATCTACAATGAAGACCGGTGCGGGGCAGTGGTTCAACTGCTCTTTAAATCCTTCAATCCAGTCCCTGTTAAATCCTCCAGACAGGAATTTCAAGAATACTAGAGAACCCCCAGAAGTCAAAACAATAAACTGGTACATTTTTGATATTCTGACACGAAGCGTAACTCACATGGATATGTTGATAAACAACCATGAAACAACTTGCAAAGAGTTTCAATCAGTGTCAACAAACTCCATAGTGTTACAAATAAAACCTATTTCAAAATTATACGATGTCTTCGCTTTTTCGTATTCGACAGTACTTCGAGCTGATCTGGCCAACGGGAAAAAATCCCGTTGCCCAGACTAGTCTAACCATCAATCTGATCACTGGGAAAAACTCGAAATACTCGTGTTCCACCTAGTTACATTGCAGTTGGACATTTTTATTCCAGTATAGTTACATTATTTAGAAATGAAATACTACAACCTTCAAAGGTTCCATTCGGTATCCGTTCGACCGTTTACTAGCGTCTGATAAATTCCCAAATTGGTAAGTATCCGATGGGTCCTAACTTGTACACAATCCGACAAACCAGAGGCTTCTCTATCTAAGGTGTAAGGTGGCAACCAGTGAAGAAAGAAAGAAAAAGAAGTATTTTATAAAATTTATTAAAACAAATTTTCAATTTATTAATCTATTTCTTAGATTTTCCTCCTTTAGTGGGTTTTTCTTTTTTAGACGGCTTTTGTCCTTTATTTTTGTCATGTATGTTCTGTTTGCTAGGTGTTTTAGATTTATTCTTATTGTCTTTATGCGAGCTAGGTTTGCTAGATGTACCAGATTTGCTAGGTGTCCCAGATCTGCTAGCTGTGACAGGTCTGTCAGGTGTGTAATATCTAGGTGGCGGAGGACCAGCTCCCCCACCATATGAGCCATGCAAGCTAGTATGGGGTGTAGCTGGAGTTCTTTGTGGAGGTCTGTGTTGAGGTCTAGGTGGCGGCTGGGTGGCGGAGCATGGACAGTAAGCTTTACCATTTACATAGTGCATATCGCAACTTCTCCTAGCACACCCGGTAGCACCATCAATTGATAAGAATAATATCTGAACAAACAGCAAAATCATACAGTTGTGGATTTTCATCTTAATTGAACTCTTATCCCTTCAAAAACAGCCTGAAAAATAAACCACAGTTAACGAAATGACACCATAGAAAGTTGGTCCATCTGTATCCTAGGTAAATCCTGTAGATTTTGCTAGATAAAATTAATTGAAATTAAATAACACTTCCCTGTGGTACAACTAATTAAACCATGGGTATATTTACTTCTCCATGGTACAACCAGTTGAACATCGTAGTACTTCCTTGTGGTACAACTAATTAAACCATGGGTATATTTACTTCTCCATTGTACAACTAGTTGAACATCGTAGTACTTCCCTGTGGTACAACTAATTAAACCATGGGTATATTTACTTCTCCATGGTACAACCAGTTGAACATCGTAGTACTTCCCTGTGGTACAACTAATTAAACCATGGGTATATTTACTTCTCCATGGTACAACCAGTTGAACATCGTAGTTGTACCACGGGTCGGCCCCGCAAAATCTTAAATGCTAACATACTATTGCACCATACCTTATAACCATAAAATATACGAGTGATGACTCGCCTGTCGTCAAGTGTTCGGCCACAAATGTCGCCTGGCCTTCCTTAGCTAGCATCCACTACACTGATATCCCAAGTCGTATACCGCCGCTCGCAGCGTCCAGCTCGGTTAACAATGCAAATAAATATATATGTATGCGAATAATGACGAAATCTTCATCACCAGAGTTTACGCTGAAATTAAAATTACGCTCATTGTGTGTGATGCTACCAGGGCCGGATTTACCCTTAGTGGGCATGGGGCACCGTTAAAAAATGAATTCTCTTGAATTTTACTTCTGCTACTAAACACATATTTATGCTCTACAAAAGGATAATTATATTATGTTAGATTCGTGAACACAATACTGATTTTTAAAGCATTTTGGATAATGCGAAATTTTTTTTTTCTCACGCTCCGAATTTTGCCGGCCTGCTCACTAGCCCCTAGTGTCCCTAGTGTAAATCCAGCACTGGATGCTATCTTGAATACTCTCTCTACGGAATTTAAGTAACACTTGTTCTTAGATGACCTGATGATGACTTTCTACTTTCTGCACTAGACTATTTTCTATATGTTAGTTAACATACTATTTTCATTGATACCCAACTAAGTTAACTTTTCTTCTAGATAAAAATGATGGATCACGATTAGTTCCAATAACAAACAAATATTATATTTTATAAAATTTATTAAAACATTCTAAAAATAATCTTAAAACGTCAAAGTATTAACTTATTTTCTTTTACTATTACTACTACTGTTAGATTTAGTACTACTGTTAGATTTAGTCTTACTAGTAGGTTTAGTATTACTAGTAGGTTTAGTATGACTAGTAGGCTTTTTAGAAAAAATGCTAGGTTTGGCACAAATCTTAGGTGCTGTGCCATGGTTGCAAGCATGGGTTGGAACCATGGGCTGTAGTGGTCGTCGTAGTGGTCGTTGTAGTGGCAGTGTTCGTTGTCGTGATGGTAAGTGGCTACATGGACAACTACCACTTGCTTGGCTATTGCAATGCCTTAGGCAACCAGTAGCAGATTCCAATACAATTAACAATATCTGAACAAGCAGCAAAATCAAAGTATCGCGTAACTTCATCGTCGCAAATTCTTCAAATCACATCAATAATATCTGGAAAAAAAAATCTAATAAAGAAATTCCCTAAAGTTTTTACCATAATTATATCTAAATATATCCCATCTAAAAGAATACTTGTTTTTTATACAAATTTCAACTAAAACACTGTTGGTTATAGCGAGATTACAGGCAAATAGAAATTACTGAAATATGTTATGAAAAAATGGGTCTACTTACGCGAAAGTTTAGTTGTTTGATACTTTGTAATTCAATCACTGCTGAACTAATTTGAATAAAACTTGGTACAAAGATGGACCCGAGTTTATCAATTGCACCAAAGCGATAAAATATGCAATTATTCAATCACCTGTCGTCAAGTGTTCGGCAGCTACTTTTTTGTCTTTACATCGTTTGATAACCACTCAGTGTTCAAATAAAAATATATATGCGAATAATGGCAAAATCTGCTTCACTAAACTTTCGCTGAAAGTAAAATTAATCCCATTTTCAAAGTAAAATTATTTTACGCGTAACAAAAAGTGAAACAGTCCATTGGTATTGTAACGAATAGGTACCTACTTAAATCGCACAAATAAATACCTAAACACATCAAGGTCGATAGACGTCTCTAGAAACATCCAGAGAGAATCAAGTACAAACGAAAATGGACCGTATGTGCCTAGCCATAGGTACCAAAATCGGGCGCGGTCTGTGTGTAGGTATTTGGCGCCGAGTCGCATCGAGCCGCGTCTACAACTTTGTACAACAATCTCGGCGTTTCTCGAATGTTCGGTGGGCAATATAAACAGAGGATCATTGCCGCAAGGAACACAGTGCGAATCAGAGCGATCAAAGCGAAACAGTGAAGTGGAATTTAGTGCGACTAAGTGATATTCAAGTGTTTTCATTTATTTAACTGTATTTTTGTGGTGTTAAAGTAAAGTTTGTCTATTTAATCGGTATTTTAAATCTCTTCGAACCCCAGCTTGTAACAAATTGGTGTCAGGAGTGTGGGATTCAAAAATGCCGATTACACCACGTGACTCGTCGTTATCACGGCGACCCAAAACACGACAAACTACTGCTGGATATCACGGCGAGGAGGTCGACGAGGCCGCTGCTGCTGGAGCCGCTGCTGGTGCTGCTGGCACTACTGCTGGTGGTTCCGGAACTGCTGCTGGTGGTGCTGGAGCTGCTGCTGGAGTTGATTCGGGTGCTGCGGGTTCTGCGGGTGCTCCCCAGGCAACCGACATGGGAATGCTGGTTCGGCTGATGGAGGAGCAGGCCAGACGTCAGGAGGAACAGACTCGACAGCTGTTGGAGGAGCAGGCCCGACGTCAGGAGGAACAGGCCAGGCGTCAGGAGGAGCAGGCCAGGCGTCAGGAGGAGCAGACTCGGCAGCTATTGGAGGAGCAGGCCAGACGACAGGAGGAGGAGGCCAGACGTCAGGAGGAGCAGACTCGAAACCTATTTGAGGAACAGGCCCGACGTCAGGAGGAGCAGGCCCGACGACAAGAGGAGGAGGCCAGACTTCGGGAGGAGCAGACTTGCCGGCTGTTAAAGGAGCAGTCTGCTAGCCTAAAGGAGCTGCTTTCAGAATCACTGGGAAATGTGACTATGGAGGTGAAGCAGCTACAGAGGGTTACAGACATGCACGAGGAGAGAATCGAAGACCTCGACATCCGGTACGAAGACCTCCAACAGCACTATAAGGATCTCCATAAGGAAATACAGGCAAGGATGAGCGGAGAACAGGATGCAAGACTTAACGACCGCTACGGAGAGTTGGAGGCACGACTTGACAGCCGATGCGAGAGGCTCCAGAATGAAGTGAGGAAACTGAAGCTGACCGCTCCTGTTTCTGGAGGCGCTGTCGTCTCTGGCCCCCGAGTCAAGGTGCCGCCGTACGACGGGACTACGTCCTGGACAGCGTACAAATTGCAGTTCCAAACGGTCGCCTCTGCCAACGGCTGGACAGACGAGCAATCTCTGACCGCCTTGACAGTGGCCTTAAGGGGCCGTGCACTGTCGGTTCTGGAGGCCTCTCCAGACAGCTGCACCACGTACGGGAACCTGATCGAGGCAATGGACTCCAGGTACGGCGACAAACACCTGGAGCACGTCTACCGAGCGCAGCTGAGGGACAGGACGCAACATGCTGGTGAGAATCTGCAACAATGGGCTCTGGAGATCGAGAAGATCGTGAGGAAGGCGTACCCATCTGCCGGACAAGAGTTCATTGCTGCGAACCTCGTTCAAGCATTCATCGACGGCATCCGCAGCATGGAGGTCAGAGCTGCAGTTCGACTGGGCCACCACAGCGCCCTGAAAGATGCACTGGCCCATGCTCTAGAGGTGGAAGCCGTGAGACAGGAGCCTCGTTCTCAGCGATTGCGACAAGTGGCGGAGGAGGCTACTCCAACAACGACATCTGTAGCAGAGAGACGTAGCTACTTACCCCGCTGCTTCTACTGCCACAAGCCGGGGCACCTTAAAGCTAGCTGCCCGGCGCTTAAGCGACAAGGCACGGATCAACGAGTGCCGAAACGGGACGTCGGAGCTGATGTCCGTGCAGTAACTACGGAGCTTCCGGGAAACGAGTAACAGCCAGAGCCGCGGGGCGGGTACTGGCTGATCGTGACACAGCCCCAAAACTTACCATCCGACAAGTTTTCGACGGGAACAGTCTGGTGATCGCCGGCGAGGTCAACGGGACGCCATGTGAGATGACGATCGACACAGGAGCAACGCGAACGGTTGTGAGACCTCAGTTGTTGGGACGATCTACGAGCAGAACCAGACGTTCATCTTCCTGTCTGAAACTCTTCACGGCAACCGGTCAGCCTATACCCGCATACGACGAGCTGCCGGTGACACTCAAGGTGGGTGACGGGGAGTACCCACACACCGTCATCGTGGCCGACATTATAGACGACTGCATTCTCGGACTCGACTTTATGAAGCGGTTCCAGTTTGGCATCGACTTGCGCAACGGTGTACTGCAGTGCGGCCAGGAACAGGTATTTTTGAAAGGTGGTTATGCTGGCTATGTGCGCTGTGCCAAGGGCGTCAAACTGAACCCATATTCGGAGACGCTTGTCGATGTGGAGTTACCAACTAATGGGGACCCCTCCAATACGAGGTGCTCTATCATCGACCACCTGGAACGTTCTAAACATAAAGGCTGGTTACTCACTCCAACTTTAGTAAACAGCCAGAGTGGACGAGCTGTAGTAAGGGTGACCAACTTCAATGGCGCTCCTGTCACTCTCAATAAGGATCAAGTCGTGGCGAAGTGCGACGAGGCGAATTGGATGCGGAGCTGCACCCGGGGGAAGCTGTCGGCGATGAAAAATAACAGTGCAAACCCCTTGGAACTCGTCGACATTTCGAAGAAGGACTTGTCAATCTCCGAGTACAAACGAGCGAAGGAGATGCTCACTCGTTACATTGACATCTTTAGTGATAGAGATGGGCATCTCGGCAGGACGTCATTGGTGAAACACACCATCAACACAGGCAACGAGTTACCTATACGTCAACGTGCTCGACGAATCCCAGTAGGAAGAGAAGCAGAAGTACAGTGCATGCTGGAAGACATGAAGAAGGCTAATGTCATCGAACCTTCTTTGAGCCCATGGTGTTCTCCGGTTGTGCTAGTTAAGAAGAAGGATGGCAGCACTCGCTTCTGTGTGGATTATCGTCGACTGAACGACGTAACCAGAAAGGACAGTTACCCTCTACCCCGGATTGACGACATCTTGGACAAGTTGAGTGGGAACCAGTGGTTCTCAACACTGGATTTGAAGAGTGGATACTGGCAAGTGGAGATCGATCCCAAGGACAAGGAAAAGACTGCTTTCTCGACCGGAAATGGACTGTGGCAGTTCAACGTCATGCCTTTCGGGTTATGCAATGCTCCCGCTACGTTCGAAAGGCTGATGGAAGTTGTGCTTGCGGATCTCGTTGGAAAAGCTTGCCTAGTCTACCTGGATGACGTCATCATCATGGGACGCGACTTCAACGAGCACCTGGGGAATTTAGAAAGAGTGTTTGCCAAGTTGAAGCTCGCGAACCTGAAATTGCATGCCAAGAAGTGTAGCTTCTTCAAGAAACGTGTAAATTACCTCGGGCATGTAATTACAAAGGATGGCGTAGAAACCGACCCTGTAAAGACAGTAGCTGTACGAGAATGGCCCACCCCACGGAACAAAACAGATGTTCGGGCGTTTCTTGGTCTGTGCTCATACTACCGCCGCTTCGTATACGACTTCGCGGGAGTAGCCAAGCCCCTACATCGACTGACGGAGGACAAGCGTTCGTTTCAGTGGACTGAGGACTATGAGAAGTCGTTCCAGGAACTGAAACAACGACTGTGTGAAACACCTGTATTGGGCTACCCGGACCAAGTCGGCGAGTTTCTGGTGGACACAGACGCAAGCAACATCGCCATTGGAGGTGTGCTGTCACAACGGAAGGGGGACAAGGAAGTTGTGATAGCGTATTTCAGCAAGGCTCTGTCGAAACCAGAAAGGAACTACTGTGTAACCAGACGCGAACTTCTGGCCGTAGTGAAGACAGTACGACACTTCAACAAGTATCTCATCGGAAGGAAGTTCAAGCTACGGACAGACCATGCGGCGTTGAAATGGTTACTTCAATTCAAGGATCCTGAAGGACAAGTCGCTCGGTGGATCGAGCAGTTACAAGAATTCGATTTCACGATCGAACATCGACGAGGACGGATGCATGGCAACGCTGACGCACTGTCACGCAGGCCGTGCCCTGAAGATTGTAAACACTGCTCGAGGCGTGAAATCGGTGATTCTGTCATCAAAGTGATTACGACTAACAACCTTAGTGACGAATGGGCGAACGAGAGGACGAGAGACGAGCAACTCAAGGATAACAACTTGGCGCCGATAATGGAATGGAAGACGCAGAATGTTCCAAGGCCCGGCTGGAATGTTGTATCAGCCATGAGTTCCATCACGAAAAGCTACTGGGCTCAGTGGGAAAGTCTAGTGCCGCACAACGGGTTGCTGTACCGCAAGTGGGAGTCGCCAAGTGGACAGGAGACATTGATGCAGCTGGTCGTGCCTAGGTCAAAGGTGTGCACAGTGCTTGAGTCCGTGCACGATGGATCCTCGGGAGGACATCTGGGCATGAATCGAACCCTGGCGAAAATCAGGAAACGATTTTATTGGGTTCATTGCCGGCAAGATGTCGAGGATTGGTGTCGCAAGTGCACAGTATGTGCGGCCGTGAAGGGACCTACGACACGCACGAGAGGACGTATGCAGCTGTACAATGTTGGCGCTCCATGGGAACGAATTGCGGTGGACGTTGCTGGACCGTTCCCGGCCACTGAAGACGGGAACAAGTACTTCATGGTCGTGATGGACTACTTCACGAAGTGGCCGGAGGTCTTCGCAATTCCCAACCAGGAAGCGATAACAGTGGCGGCTAAGTTGGTCAACGAAGTATTCTGCAGGTTCGGGCTACCAATGGAGATACATTCTGATCAAGGGCGTAACTTTGAGTCGCAGTTGTTCCAGGAAGTATGCCGTCTCCTGGGAATAAATAAAACGAGGACTACGGCGTATCACCCACAGTCCGACGGAATGGTTGAAAGGTTCAACCGCACTTTGGAGACTCATTTAGCGAAACTGGTTGAAGATCACCAGAGGGACTGGGACCGATATATTCCCTTGTTCTTGCTCTCATATCGATCCGCAGAGCATGAAAGCATAAAGGTGACTCCTGCTTATGCCAACTTTGGGAGAGAACTCCGACTACCAGTTGATCTCCTGACCGGCGGACCTCCGGATGCGCCGCAACCTGTAAGTGACTACGTATCGAACCTGAAAAACAAGATGTGCGACATACATGACCAGATTCGTCAGAGCAGTCTTGTGGCCAGTACAAAGATGAAGACCAGGTACGATAGAAACTTCAATAGTAACGGTTTTGACGAGGGATCGTTGGTGTGGCTGCACAACCCGAAACGCCGAAAAGGCAAATCTCCCAAGCTGCAGAACCGCTGGGAAGGCCCGTATAAGGTCATCACGAGGATCAATGACGTGACCTATCGGATCCAACGATGCCCGCGTGGACAGTTAAAGGTTGTCCATATTGATCGACTGGCTCCTTACAAAGGCTCGAATATTGCTCGGGACGAGCAAGTCTAAGCGGGGGGCAGTGTAACGAATAGGTACCTACTTAAATCGCACAAATAAATACCTAAACACATCAAGGTCGATAGACGTCTCTAGAAACATCCAGAGAGAAGTACAAACGAAAATGGACCGTATGTGCCTAGCCATAGGTACCAAAATCGGGCGCGGTCTGTGTGTAGGTATTTGGCGCCGAGTCGCATCGAGCCGCGTCTACAACTTTGTACAACAATCTCGGCGTTTCTCGAATGTTCGGTGGGCAATATAAACAGAGGATCATTGCCGCAAGGAACACAGTGCGAATCAAAGCGATCAAAGCGAAACAGTGAAGTGGAATTTAGTGCGACTAAGTGTTATTCTGTAGTGTTTAATTATTTAACTGTATTTTTGTGGTGTTGAAGTAAAGTTTGTCTATTTAATCGGTATTTTAAATCTCTTCGAACCCTAGCTCGTAACAGTATGTTGGATACACTATTTGAACACCATGTATTTTCTTAATTTTTTTTTATATTTTTAGCGTTCCGCACCCATGGATGTGATTGTTAAAGAGCCAAGTTGGCAACGCGTTGAATTTATGTTTGATGCATTCGAAACTGCCAGGCATACATATGCGCTATACGAAGAGAAAGTGCAGATAGTAGCATTTGATGTCCGATTGTCTCAACATATCTACGATAACAGAAAACGTGTTTGTAACCATCCACAGATTAGTAATATACGATAGGCCGAGAAGTAAAGAGCGAGCGTGTACGGTACACACACTCTCGGCCTGTCATATTTACTAATCTGTGGGCGGTTTTTGTTGGAATGGGGGGCTCGATCTGTTCTACGCCTGGTCAGCGACAACTCGAGAGCTTGAGCTACTTACCAAAGAAATCGCAGAACTTATTTGAAATCGTTGCAGAGTCTGTCATCTGGCGCGCAGTGTACGTAATTATTGGTGCGACTTGACAAACATCCCTGTAGCAGTGACAGAAGCCAACCTACTACCAGCACAAACACCTCTGATAGCAATTCATTGTTGACAATTGACAATTCCGGCATTATTCTCTGAAATTATTAACGGAAAATTAGAAACGCCTTGCGTCCAGACGATATATCATATACGTAATCGCTACAACTTTATATTATATCATGTTGCGGGACATGATACGTTTAACGGTTGCAAAACAAGACAAACAACAAACGGCGCACGACATGTCGTTCATTCGCTTTTCCACTACAGACGATTCTAGCAACGACACCGCAGTGTACGCGAGAGAATTTTCTGTCGTATAGTATCGTGCGTAGTGGAAAAACGGTCAAATGCGTAACGTTATAACGGCAGCGATGATATAGCCAAATTACGGTTTGAAGAACATTGCGTGTAAAAACGATCCATGCAAATGCAGCTAGATTGTGATTGAAAGACTCAAATCAAGCAACTCAAAAATGCCTAAAATTTTTCCAAGACAAGGGAGGGATAGATCAGCTTGGGGACGCATGATTGGGAGAACCGACTCCAAATGATGGGACTAAGGCCAGGGCTAGGAAGAAAAAGAAGAAGAATATCCAAATTTGCACGATATAAAAATTAAGACGAAATCAACGTAATTCCACAAAAAATGTTTGTTAAGAAGTTCAAAGAACGAAAAATTATTGAGTTTAGTTTTGGTGATCAAGCTTTTTGTTTCAAGAGAGATTTGAACCCAGAACTTCCGTTTGCAATAAAATAATAATATAATTTCTAGTAACTAATAGAGAGAGCAAGTACATTATCTGCAAGAACCTCTTGTACAGGTCCTCTTGGAGCTGAAGCAGCAGATGATCACAAAGTTAACACTCCACAGCACACAAATTGCCAAAGTTTTCCGATTGAACATTTAATTCAGTAAATATAGAATCTGAAAAATACATCTTCTGTTATCATTACTCCTGTGCCACTTAGCCAGGTTTATGCCCTAGGAGGGTTAGGTAGATGAAAATGGGATTTGGGATTGGCAAGTAGTTGGGGTGAATTAACTTTTTTACACTTCTCTACCCAGACTGCTTCTGTTTGCTACTTGCTACTTTAAAATCACCAGCTCTGCCCGCGCTGATGAAATAATGCACGAAGTTTAGGCACTAGGTTATTAATTAGTTTCGATGCACTGTTTTTTGTGAATGGATCTAAAGGTAAAAATCCACCTGGTGGACCACTTGTAACGAAGATACCTATCGTTATGCCTCCCATATCGGTAGTAAAAATCAATGACATACCCTTGAGTGAAAATCTAAAATAGGTTATTGCCATTTATTTGCCAAATGGTCCTCTTCTGCAAGGTCCACCCATCCCTCCGTGACAGGGGATCTTCTTCTTACACCCGAGAGCAATTTCAATAATGGTCAACAGAACTAGCAATACTGACAAGAGGAGTTCAGAGTGGTCCATATCTAAAGTTATCTGAAAAATATCAATATTTAGAAACTGTAGCTTTCTGCCCAGGCTTCGCCCGTGTAGGTTTGATAATCACTGCTCAACCGATCCCATTATGACAGCCATAAGGTTCGGCAATATTTAATTATGTAGGAAACCTTCAAAGGTATCGAAATTAAACAAAAAACAGTATCTAAGTCTAAGTACCCACTATGATTCCTCAAAGTTTCATAAAAATCCGTTGAGCCGTTTTGGAGCCTGTTCTGGACAAACATTGGAACAGGGTGTGTTTTTGGAAGGTTGAACAACTACCATACCCCTTCGTATAGCGACCGAAAACAAGTCTATGCATTTCGACCTATCGCTGCGTCATAAAAAAATAAATAAACTAGTCGTCCGCACGTGTAAAATTCCACTTTCCCGGGAATCTGAGATATTTTCCCGGAATAAAAAGTATCCTATATCCAAACGAAGTTACTCACAGTTTACGTCTTGTTTGTGCAAGGTGCAGGTCTCCGACAAGCGATGTATACTTTGCGGGTGCAGCAGTTATTGCCAGTGACAAATACTAATATTAAATTGAGGATTACTAATATGGTGTGCTGGATGACGCCCAT
This sequence comes from Nemapogon koenigi, assembly GCA_963924495.1. Lineage (NCBI taxonomy): Eukaryota > Metazoa > Arthropoda > Insecta > Lepidoptera > Tineidae > Nemapogon > Nemapogon koenigi. Next base: position 7,812,718 of record OZ004654.1, on the reverse strand, counting down.
TATACTGGAAAACGCATCTCGAAGGTCGTAATGACCCTGGGTCTGAAAATGGACAAAGTGTTTCAAATTTACAATTTTTTGCAAGTGTGGAATGTATGTTTATGGGAAATTTTAAAATGGATATGGATATAAGAACTTTATGAATTTTTATAATTCGAAATCAAAAATACTAGTGTTTGAAAATGACGGAGTGTAACATTTGTGTGAAAGGATGTAAATTAGAGCAAGTGAATGAATTTGTTTATTTAGGTAGTATGGTTACAAGAAGTGGAAAGATAGACAAGGAAATTGAAAGGAGAGTGAAAGCTGGAAGCAAGGTATTTGGTGGACTAAACAATGTATGCAGAAATACTCAACTTACAACTAAAAGTAAAATTAATATACGTAATGCTGTTTTAGTTCCATCACTTACGTGTGGAAGCGAGACTTGGGTGTGGAATAAAAAGCATGAAAGTAAGATAAATGCAGTGGAAATGAGACAATTACGTAGAATGTGTGATATAAAGCGTATTGACAACATGCGGAACATGTCATTAGAGAAGAATGCGGAGTGAAAGGTGATGTTGTGACTAAAATGAGGGAAAAGTAGTTTACGCTGGTTTGGACACGTTGAAAGAATGAAGGATGAAAGATTGACTAAAAAGGTTTTAACGGCTAAAGTCAAAGGAAATGCTAGCGATTGTGTGTACTTTTAATATTTCCATCGATCTATACATTTTTTATATGTTCGATAAAAGCACACCTAGGTCGTCCTCTGCCAGGATTTCCTTTCACTTTAGTTATATAACCCTTTTTAGTCAATCTTTTATCCTTCATTATTTCAACGTTAATTAACAAAATTAATGCACGCGTGATTATAAATATAAATAAAGTATTTACTCACTTTAAATGATTCTGTGTATTTTTGTATATTTTATAATAATTTTAACATTTGTTATGGTTTGACATGTTTAAAGCCTGTCATGCTGGTACACTATTCTGTAATTGTAACTGTCAATTGGAATATTCTTTTCAAATAAATAAATTTAAAACAGTTTTACGCTTTCACTGTAAACTTTTTTGAGAAAAAACACATTTTTTGTAAAAAAAAACTTCTTAAGGGGAGGAACGAATAATTTCGGTTGATTTATGAACTGAAATTTCCGAATTTTACGAATGCATTGAATATACAATTTGGGCATCGAAAACTAGAGGATTTTATCTAGTATTGTGTAGGATGAAAACATTATTGGTGAAAATTTTCTCGATAACTTAAATTTTTGAAATGACCTCTTCAAAAACACCTTTTTAGTCATACGACCATACTCTGAAGGGATTTACGTTTAAATTTTATACGAATCTGTAGGTAATTTCAGTACCTAGTATTGATTAAGAAGATGTTTCCCTGCATGTGATCGTTTTTTAATAAATTATTTATTTGTAATGTGCCGCTTACGTCATTTATTCCGAGAGGCGATACATTATGTCCTTCTCACTTCTGCAGCAAGAACGGATAAAGCGCCGTCGTTGTCTTGCATGACGTGATCGTTGCGCCCGAACCAATCATGCGCCCGAACCACGAGTTTAGGGCGTGGCTTACGATTAGAAATTTCTGAGTCGTTCCTCGTCTTAAACTCGTAGCGCATGTCATTTTATGTTCTCTCTACCCCTCATAACATAGATAGCATTATGAAAACTAAAATAAATGCTTAGCTCAAATCTCAAAAATATAATTATTAATCTATAGGTACTAATAATAAAGCACAAGAATTTGTGCAAACGCGCTAATCTCTGGAACTATCAGTCGGATTTGAAGAAATTTTTATTTGATAGCCCAATTCTTGAGTATATAACATCACGCTAGGAACCATTAGGACGCAACCGCAAGGCATAGCTAGTGTACCTACTATATGATAGATAAGTTGATTTTTAGGTACTCGTAACTTCCTATTAATGAAAGAATTTTCAGATCGGATCGTAGTTTCAGAGATTACCCCATACATACAAACTTACAAAACTTCTTTATAATATTAGTATAGATAGACCGTCTAATGGAAACAGTTAAATTTTTATCACATCATAAAAACTGCATCCACTTAAAAATGCATTCCACGAAATGTAAATAATAAATATAGATTATGGGTATGCGGAAAAGTCTTTCTATTTTTAAATTAAAATACGACGACATCTTAAATTCCATTTGATTCACAAACTTAGTCATATTAATTCGAGTTAAAAACTTTGGCAAAAAAGACTCGTACCATCACGCTTAACTCCCATATAGAGATAGGCAAAGAAGAGGGAACACGCAAGCACTGCATTCCATATATTTTTTATGACATTTGAACTTTTTTAACGGAACTTCAAAAGAAGGAGGTGGTTCTCAATTCGTCGGAATCTTTTATATTTTTTTTATGTATGTTATATTATGTTCCAGGTGGTCTCATGGTCATCAGGTCAGGATCTGATGATGGAATCCTGGAGAAACTCTTCAAATTTTATTTTGTGTATTTGCTTTCGGAAAGCACACTTTTCAGTGCATAATTTTTGAAGTCGCTACACTTTTTTTTCTAAATATTATTAAACATCCAAATCCTACAATAACTAAGAAAACATAAGTTTACTTATTATTCAAAATTGTGTGCTACTGCGTAAATACCTTACGTAATGCCAACGGTAGGTATATTTGTAATTTTAAAGGTAACTTTCTTCTTAACCTAAGAAAGGTGTGAGCGAGATGGACTACTATTAAAATCTATAAGGTAAACAAGGATAAGACAATATATTCACGTACCAGACACATGAGAAACTACGATTACTCAACAAAATCGGTATTTCGAAAAACACGAAAAGTAATTCAACTTTCTACAAAAACTATTAGAATTATAATAATATATATAATATATAATAATTAAAATATTTTTTAATGTCGAGAAAATTGTAAATTACCTAATAAATATATTAAGAGAACTCGAGTCGCAAACTTGACTGAAATACGCGTGAAATTGAGGATTTTTTTCTGATTTGTATGGAACAAAAATCATGAGGCGCTCCTTTGTGAGGTAGTATCGACCCTTAAGTTACCGAATACAATGGGCTAAATGAAGAAACTTATCTCCCGCTGGGTAGTCTGGTACCGGTAACTAACACACACCCGTGAAAATACGGGCATTCATACATTCTTCATACAGTCATTTTTATCCCTGAACTCTCTTAGTCATGGCGTGTTACAAATAATTTGGTCAACAGTCATTGGTTAGGTTGGCGTCGAAAACTTGTAAATAAAGCTGAATTTATGAAAATATTTTAGTGTTTACGAGTCATGTTTGTATGAATATATCACCGGTTCGATATTTATATTTAGTGAGGGGAATGTGTTTATCGATATCCTTTGTATCTCACTGGCAGTCACTGTGGCCCGATGAAAGGTGTACCGAACGCGCTCGTTACTTTTGATGCGTCCAGCTGGGTTAGCATATATTTTGACAGCGACACTTTCGTTTCGGTCGAATGGCCTTGAACAGGCCAAAACGTTCATGTCCAACAAGGACCGGCCAGAGATAGCCCGGGGCCGAGAGGTCCGGCCCAACAATGTGCGTGCAAATTTGCTATGCCGGGCAAAGACAAGTACACAGAATTTGCCCGCACATTGTTGGGCCGGACATTCTCGGACCGGGCATGCCCTGCACAAGAATGCCGAGCAATTTGCTTGGCCGGACAAAGACAAGTACCTACACAGAATTTTCCCCCACATTGTTGGGCCGGACCTCTCGGCCCCGGGCTATCTCTGGCCGGTCCTTGTTGGACATGAACGTTTTGGCCTGTTCAAGGCCATTCGACCGAAACGAAAGTGTCGCTGTCAAAATGTATGCTAACCCCACAGTACATTTGGGTCAGGGTTAAAACAACTCTGCCGAGGGTGTACCTACGAGGTAGATACACCTGCTTGGCTACAATCATAGACACGCCAAATCACCCAAATCAACCAGTAGTACAAAGTTTCACTTGGCGTTCTTGGCTTCTGTGCAGACTACCGTCGCCGGGTCTCTTTGCTCGTATCCCTGATTGATGCTTCTACTGAGTGGCCGATCTTTCGCCTCCTTTTCCGATCCACACTACACTATTCTTATTTTAAATTGTTTATTACGATTTCTTGCGTGAGCAAGCCTACGTTGTTGACAAGGAGATCTTTTCGATCTATCGCTCGTTCAGTGAACTTTGACCGCGACCGATTTGAATGAATAAACATGTCTCAAATGGCGGGAAGTTTAAATCAAGTCGAACGCATCAAAATGAAAACTATACACAAGGGTTCCTTAAAAGATTAATATTTTTCTATCTTTCTATTGTAGAATATGTTACAGGTTCAGAAAGTAAAGAAGGGTTGTGGTTTAAACTGTTTAATAATGAATTTATATTTACTAAAGTAGGAATTATACAAGACAAACAGAAATGAACGAGCGCAGGGCGGGCAGCTAGGTATATGAAGTGTGGGTCATGCAAGTGTGAGTAGAAAATATCCTACACTATCATCACGCCTTTTATCCCAAGAGGGATAGGCAGAGACAATCGAATGCCATTTGTAACGATCCTGACATACCTTTTTTGCTTCTTTTATATTCATCCTACCTTTCATTATATGCTCGGCGATTGTCTGTACTTTTAATATTTCCATCGATCAATAATTTTTTTATATGTTCAATAAAAATACACCTAGGTCGTCCTCTGCAAGCATTTCCTTTCCTGTATCTATGTAAAAGCTTTATATGGGAGAGAGCATAGCATGCTTCAGTCATGTCAAAATAGAGCATCAGATCGACATGATCTTTTGCGCAGAGATAGTTGGAGGCCAAAAAGTGACATTTCGGGATTAATTCTTATTAAACTAGTCAATAATTATTATTAACTAAGTTTTTATCGATATATCGATATGATCGTCTTGTCCCATTATTATTAACTAAGTTTTTATCGATATATCGATATGATCGTCTTGTCTCATCTCTAAGTTCGGTTTAAGGGAATGCGTCCGCGCTGGCACGCGCCAGTTTATTTATAAATCTCGTGGACTACCTACCTCGCATCATTAAACTCAAGAAATATCTAAAGAATGTTCTAACATTGTTTGTTTTCGTTATTAGTTAGTGAAATTGTGAAATTTATATTGTGAAAAAATTGGTTTTATATTGTTGAAATTAATGCGACCTTTTGATTTATTACCTGGTGAGTGCTGATTTTATTCATACATACATACTAGGGTTTACTCGCGGTTTATCACGCGTGGAAGTTAACAAGCCCATCCCCCTTCTAATTTTGTGTGATCCGTAATTATGTAGGTAGTATTTCCGTGCGAGTTTTAATGAAAATCAGTTCAGCTTTTTATGCATGATTGAGAAATCATATAAACTTCCGCTATTGCGCTGATTAAGTTCTTTTGTAAAACAAACTTGAAAAAGTGTTCAAAAAGTTTATTTTCATATTTTTGACTGAAATATGATTCACTCGCTCCTGAAAGTCTGAATAAACTCTTTCTGCCCCGAAAAACTTCTGTCATTGCCGCCACAGAGGCCTATTTAAATGACTTTCCAAAATCATACTTTTTGGATGGTTTATTGAAGCTTGAGCATAGGTGGAACAAATGTATAGAGTTAAAAGGTGACTACGTAGAAAAATAAATGTATATATACAAAAAAAAATGTTCTTTTTTCCATAAACGGGTACATCAAAAGCCCTCGTAGATACTTACAAATATCATGCTCTTTTATAGTAGGTATATTTATAATCTCACAGCTTATTTGTAATTTGTTCAATTTATTAAAATTATAGACATTATGAAATAGGTGTGCTACTTAGCAATGCTAAAACGGAATTGACTAAAAATGGAAGAAAAATGAACAAATAGCGGACACTGTTCCAAATTCAGATTAATTTGAAAAATTCTTAAATTATAGGTAGTCAGTAACTTATTTTGTAAGGAGGTTAACAACTATTTTTGCAAGGAGGTTAACAACTATTCAAACCTCATTAAGAAAAAGTGGTCTCATTTATTAACTAAATGAGCACAACGTTACAGTAGGTGTACTAGATAATATTATAAAGAGGTAAAGTTTCCAAGTTTGGATTTAGGGGAGTAATCTCTGAAACTCCTGAACCGATTATAAAAATTCGTTCACGAAAAGAAAGCTATTATATTCCTGAGTTAAATAGGCTATATTTTATTTTGATCGAAAATATTCACGCTAGTTTCTAAAGAAATATCTAAGACTATTTCTTCCGAGTTATGAAAATAACCGATAATTTAACGGCCAGTTATCATAAACCGATGGTTTAACACATCAAAGAATATTATTAGCCAACAATAACATTTACACGTTTTTCAGTATCTGGCATTGTTTTCCTTGATAAATGAACGTAGTTCTATTTCTACACTACATTTTTGTTTGTATGTTATAAACTCAAAAACTACTGGACCAATTTTGTAACTCCAAAATCAATGGAAATGGGGGTTTAAGGGGAAGTCAGTCATCAAAATCCAATTTTTAATCAAAATTTTCAGAAAACCTGATGAATTTACGAAGCTGAAAAAAATATACATATATTGATTTTAAGGATTGTTATTGTTTTGAAAATATGATTAGAAACATTTTACTCTATAGAAAAAAATCCTAATTACACCTCTGAAAATTTTATTTATCAAATTTTATGGCTGTAATATAGATGGTAGCATTACAAAAATTAACAAGAATATTTTTTTGGTAATTATCTATCCTTTCATTGTAAATTTTTTTCTATGTTGTATAAGATTTATTTTTAAATTGCGTTATAAACAAAAATTGTAGCTTACGTTGAATCGCTTACTGTTTCTATCCTGCTCGCGTGCGCGTGATTCTAGATAAATGCGTTCTGCTCTTTTATCACTCATATTCCCATCGACCATTCCTAATACAACGCGTACGAAGTCGCGGGCAACGGCTAGTTTAGACTATATAAATAAAAATGTAATGCTGTTCTTTGGTCACTTGAGAACGGCTAAACCGATTTGTTCTTTTTTAATGTTTGTTATAGTCTGAATAAGGTTTTTAGTTGGGATTCCACATCCGGTCATGGCGCCGAACGCACGCGTTTTCGTCATGGCGTGATGTGGATTCCGGTTTAATCCCGACCGCGCTGTGATGGTTGTGATTAGTCAGAGATTAATAAGACATATCACAGTCGGCGGGATAATCTTAGCTACCGATTTATCGGCTTACTATTGCACAAGATTAAACACTGGAGACTGGCAGAATTGCGACGAAAGTCAGCACTGTTGCCATATATCAAAAGAAGAAGGTTTTTAGTGAAAGAAAAATTGTTAAGTTGCCCGGAATATTGGAAAATTCGGGAAAAACGTTAAGGAATTCTATGGGATTTTTGTATGAATTCAAGAGGATGAAATTAATATAGGATACACGGGCAAAGCAGGGATGGAAAGGTAGCTTTTAATATTAATGAGAATTGTCAACGCTCGCTTCTGTCCCAAGGGTTTAGGGAAAAAATACTGTGAAAATGTGTTTACTGAATTATTAAACACTAGCGACCTGGTACAATATCGGTTTACAACAATTTGAATATCTACATAAATGCGCTTATTATCTATTTGAGATACATATATGCTACCGCGGACCTTTTGATAAAAAGTGTATAACGACTTCAAAAATTATTAACTGAAAAGTGCGCTTGAAAGCAAATGCACACAAGTCACTACAAAAAAATACCCAAATTGCTTCAAGTGTGCCTATAAAATTTAAAGAGTTCTCGATTTCTCCAGGATTCCATCATCAGATCCTGACGAAACCTGGGAAGTATACCCTTTCAAATAAAAAAAAAATCCAAATCGGTCCAGGCGTCTTCAAGTAATCGGGGAACATACATAAATAAAAAAACCGGCCAAGTGCTAGTCGGACTCGCGCACGAAGGGGAGCCCCTTTATTTTATTCTGTTTTTTTAGTATTTGTTGTTATAGCGGCAACAGAAATACATCATCTGTGAAAATTTCAACTGTCTAACTATCACGGTTCATGAGATACAGCCTGGTGACAGACAGACGGACGGACGGACTGACAGCGGAGTCTTAGTAATAGGGTTAACGTTTTTACCCTCTGTGTACGGAACCCTAAAAACATAAAAGATTCCGACGAATTAAAAACCTCCTTTTTTGAAGTTCGGTTAAAAAGCTCACTTCTTTTTGACATGGCTTGAAAATCGGTTCAGTATAATTATCCGGGATATGAACTTGAGTCTTCAAGCCACTAAGATGCCACAGTCACAGTAACAAGAAAATTAACAGGCAGAAAATTATTTATGTACATTTACATCGTATGAAAATCAGGTCAGTGGGGCGCTTCATTGGTGTGCTTACTAAACGGTATTACGCTACCAAGTTAAATATAAGGACCCTTTCCGTAGACAAAGAAGTTATAACTTTGTCTCTTTCATTACTGGGAAAGCTTTGTAGAGAAATGGAAAGTATTATTGG